>CM037916.1:15702924-16220424 GCA_021346845.1 Apeltes quadracus
TCAACAACCTCTTTAGAAAGACCTCAAATAGTTGGCGGCTATTTGGATTACTTTTCCAAACCCTCGTTTCTTTTTTCCGTGCTGCTGTTTTCAGGAAGTGACATTGCTTCCAGGGGTTAGATGGGAGGGGGGGGTATTTGCATAAAGGCTAGCCCAAGGGAAGGGAGAGAGTCTATCACTCTTTGTACCATGTTTAGTGACCAAACTGGTCTCTGCACACACACACATTGAATGATCCTTTTGATCCGATCCATCAGAACTTAATCCTGTGTCTGGTTGTGCTTTCGATGTCTCAGATAAAAACAGAGGAGCTCGGCGACTCGCCTCATTCAGTCGCCACACTGAGGACATGTCACCTGACACTCAGCTCTCCAGGGCCCGGAGGTCAGCTGTCTGGGGTCGGTTCCTTCAGTAGTTACATTTCCATCTTTCACCACATCGATGCAGACGACTAAAAAAATAATAATAACATGTTCCTTCTCAAAACCTAACAATGTCAGTTAGCCAAATTTAAAACATAAATGTAGTGAAGTACCACCTAACAGCGCCAACATGTCAGTGTGTCAAAATTAAACCAATTCAAAATGAAAAACAAATGGATACCTCTACTTGTAACCCCAACATTCTAGTTGTTGAAGATATAAAAACGAGTACGAATAAAACTTAAAAATAAACCAAAATAAAATAAAAGGAAATAAAAAGAAATCAAATTCATGTTCATTACAATATATGATCACGTTTTGTAGCATGCATTTAGTGTAAGGAAGTGTTTCATCAGCTTCACAACGTGCCAGTGAACTTTGATTACTTCTTGCTGAGGTAAATCAAAGTAATTAAAACTATGTTTTAGGTACAACTTTGATTTCATATTTAATATTCCATGAGAAAAGTCCAGTGAGGACAAGTTTACTTATAACAACTAAAACCAGGGAAAACAGTTCAATATACCTTCGTGTCAATGATCTTGATGATGTCACAGCGATGTCGTAACTCAAAAATCATAGATTTGGATTTGAAAAAAAAAAATTGAACGCCAGGAGGCAAGAGATGCATTGTGGGAGTTTGGACCAGTTTAAAGGACTTTGAGTAAAGATATCTCAACTAACAACTTCAGAGAGTTCTGAAAACAAACCATAGAATTCTTAGTCGGGTCGTAGTTATAAACAATATAAACAATAATTTAGCAATAGCAATTAAATAGCAATTAAAGATTAATTTAATAAAGTGAAATTAAATGAAGTAGAATATAGTGTAGAACTGAATTTAAATACTCATGTATTCAAGTACAAGTACCTCCTATATTTATATATGTATAAATAGTTAATTCACTACAAACTCCATGCTGAGTGCGGCTTGTGCTCTGGTTTCTTCCTGCAGGAGCTCACCTCTCTACACCCCATGCAGCAGCTGGTTGTGATGCCCCCGTCCCACCTGCCCGCCCCCTCCTCCTTCCTGCTCTCCCAGAGCCCCACCAGCCACCAGGGTGCGCTCTCTAAACGCGCTCCCCTTTGTACGAGTGGATGGGTTTCACAAAAACACTGGTCAAAGTAAACTTTTTTCCCGTCCGCAGCCCTTCTGCAGCAGAACCTGCTGTCCCTTCCCGGCCAGAGTCAAACCAGCCTCCTTCAGCATCAACCTGGACTGGCTCTGACCCCCCAGGTGAGCCCGGACCGCTTCCTGTCTACGCACACAGGAAGCAGGAAGCAGGGAGAACGTTGTTGGAGATGGACAGTAACAACATTTTGTCCTTCTCTTGTGACGCAGCCGATGAGTCGCTCGGGGCTGGCGGGCCCCTCCCTGGAGGGCCACATGGACCTGTCCCACCTGCAGATGAAACACATGTCGGGGCCCCTGCAGGAGGAGCCCAGCGACCTGGAGGAGCTGGAGCAGTTCGCTAAAGCGTTCAAACAAAGACGCATCAAACTGGGCTTCACGCAGGTGACCGAAGCGCTTCGACGATGAGGGGGGCCGAGGTCATAAGCATATTGTTTACACAGAAAACCCCTTTAAAAATATTAAATATTAAAAAGACTCATTTTATACATAAATATTTTTGCAGTTCAGGATGCAGGTGGAACGACTTTGAGGAACGGGGATAAAAACAATCACTGTTTCCTAAACAAGGCATTTTGTTCACGTGTTTACATCTACTAAAGTGACGTTGCCGTGACGACGCTGAGTTTGTGTTTTCCGCAGGGCGACGTGGGCCTCGCTATGGGAAAACTCTACGGCAACGATTTCAGTCAGACGACGATCTCCCGCTTCGAGGCTCTCAACCTCAGCTTCAAGAACATGTGCAAGCTCAAGCCGCTGCTGGAGAAGTGGCTGAGCGACGCAGGTACGCAGCATCACAGCATCGCTAACGTCCTCCTCTGATGTCACAAGGGGCTCGAAGAGACGCAACGCGAGGGTTCAATTCTTTAATGTTGCCTCCCCAGGAGACGGGAGTGTCTTTAGTGCCGTTTCTGCTTCACCTGCTTCAGTCACACCGCAGCTTTACGTTTTTTTTACTGTTCGCTCTTTTCCCGTCAGAGAACTCCCCCGCCGACTCGATGAGCAACGCCGCTTCGCTGCCGCCGCTGATCGAGGGTTACGGACGCAAGCGGAAAAAGAGGACGAGCATCGAGACGAACATCAAGCTGACGCTGGAGAAGCGTTTCCTCGATGTGAGATCGACACTGAACTATCGCTGGAGAAATGTCCCGTCCGAACAGTCGAATGAGATCCTGTTTGTGTCGTCGTTGTTCTCAGAACCCAAAGCCCAACTCTGAGGAGATAGCGCTGATATCGGAGCAGCTGTCCATGGAGAAGGAGGTGGTCCGGGTTTGGTTCTGTAACCGGCGTCAGAAGGAGAAGAGGATCTACTGCCCGGTGACTAGTTTATCAGTCAGATCGCACAGCTACAACTCCAGAATGGTTAGCTGTCTAAAAGAATACACAGATAGATATCTATATATATAATATACTGAAATACACAGACATATATATTTATATTAGAGATGAGTTTCATCTGTGGTCATTCAAACAAAACACATTGTGCCATCTAAGTAAAAGCACATTATTTCATATGGACTCATGTGTCTGGAATTAAGTTGAGTGGCTCATGTGCATTTCATCAGAATAAATCTTAGTCAGTGGGGATCATTGCGTTTGAGTTTCCCCTCTGCACAGTCCTAAAGAGACCTTTCATCTCATCCATCTCCACACAGTTCCAGCCCACAGCGTCCCGACCCTACAGCCCCCCGGCCCCCGGCGGAGGCAAGTACCCCCCCTCCCCCACCCCGCAACGACCTTTTTATCTGTTATCTCGCCGTCCGGGGCTCGACGGCACAAACCGCTGTGATAAAATGCAACGTGTGATGCAGGCGCGCTGACGCTCTGACCTTTGACCCTTTTCCTTCCAGTTTCCTCGAGTTCCTCCCCAAACAGCGCGAGCCGGGAACATTCCCCCAACGGCCTGTCGGCCGCCGCCGCAACCGTCTCTCTGGCGTCTCAGGTGAACCCCGCCTCCTACGGCGCGCCAGGGTAAGACACGCCCACCCGGACACACCTGTACGCCGCTCTCTGTCCAAACACAAGGTGTAGCAACGAAAATGTGTGGTTTTGTGGCCTATTTCTTCAAATCAATTGTTGAATTAAGGCGACTTAACGTCTTAATATTGTACTTTTGTTTTGCTGCTCGTATTCACGCTTCATTAAAAGGTTGTGATCATTAGTGGAGAGCATTTAGCTGAACAGAAACGTACTTGATGGAATAATAAGCGATGCATATCTGTAGGTTCGTCCTCAGCAGCGAAGCACCGTCATCGTGTGACTCCCTGTGTTTCAGGTCCTGGTATCGCTCGTGGAACCCTGCGTATCATCACTGAGAAACGCCAACTCCGTCACATCGAACCGCTGTTCTCTTGTTTTTGTGGTTTTGTTGTTTTGAGGACGTACAGTGAAGAAATGTGTGACGCCGGAGCGACACAGACTACCCAGAAAAAACCTCAAGCTAGGGGCTGAAACTGCGGACGGCCTGCGGCTGTTTGATCGGCGCTCAGGTGACTCGGAGAGAAAGACCAAATACCTGTCGTGACGTGGACACGGCGGGGATCCTCGCGTTCGACTCGAACGGACTAAAAACAACCGGTTTGGATGATCGTGTGCCGAGCGGTTCCCCCGTTTGGTTGCTGTTATTGTATGTTTATATCATAGTTCATGTTGTGTTTGTGTGTTCAATGCAATGTTACATACGGCGGAAGCTTCTCAATAAATACGCAGTTAAAAAGAGTTTTTGGGGAGCAGAAATGCCTTATATTGAACTTTTGAAACCTATATGAACCTCAGAAAGGTTTTTAAATTTGATATTTATTTCTCTAAATCTGTTTTACTGCGGCTCTGGTTTTTATTGTTGCAGTTTGGGCATCACTTCTATCAGTTATTAAAACATTAAAACATGGAAGCTGAAACAAGTAGCTTTGTAGTAATTATTGTGCTACAGTGTAGATGTGTTAGGGAGGTGAAAAATGACCCGATGCTAAGTAGCATTGTTAGCATCGTGCAGCCAAATGGAGCCAACATTAGCACATCCTTAGCTAGCATTAGCTCTTCCATGCTATGCTAGCTACGGAAAGTATGCTGAATGTCCTTTGATGATTGTACCTCGTAATAAAGAACTTGATAGGAACAGTGTTGTTCCTTTGTGTCATTGTTTTCTGATCTCCACGGCGACGTGATGGATTATTTTAAGCTTTTATCTTTTTGTAAAACCTGCAGTTTGCTTCCTTTTTTTAAACCGCTCTTCAGAGGTTTGATTCACTGCAACTCACCTGGAGGTCAAAACAACTGTTGCATGTAACCGGATCTCAGCAGTCACAGGTGTTTTTCTTGAATGTTATCCGATAAAGGTGACGTCAGTCTCACATCGCATGAGACCAAAACCACCAGAGAATTCCTGGGAAACCCCGAGAAATAGTGATGACGCAATCATTTGAATAAAAGACGCTGTTTATTGAAGTGTTTGCTGCCTTCCCGAAGGAGGACAACATATGGAACAACAGTGAAATAACTTAAACACTATACAAATAAAAACATCGAGAACATGATTGGAGGGTTTTTTTGTCCTTTGGAGCTAAACAATGGAGAGTATTTGAAAAGTTAAAGTAAAAAAGAAGTTAATTTGTTTAAAACATGGTAATCCTTTGGATAGACTATTGACAAGTTTAAGTGAAGAGGTTTTCATAACGCAGCATTAGTTTTGCTTCTTCAGATATTGACGATTTGTGACGTCTTATAAGTTTCTTTGGTGTTTTTCACAGCTCTGATATCAGCTCAATAAGGGTTTTTATTTGTCACCAACAGCAATTATTTAATTTCGAAGGGCTGTGACCCAAAAAAACCCCCCTTATCTTTGCTTTGGCACCAGCGGAATAAAAGTTTGTACGAATCTGTTGGTAAAACAAAATAATAATAATCCAGCCAGTTCATACAAAAATTATTTTAATGTTTTTTTAAAAATATGTCTCTACGCTGAAGTAGAACAACATGGAGTGTTGACGCGTGTGTATGTTTTTAGCATGTTCTGCATGTGGGGGTCAAGCTTCAGTCCACTTCTGTTAAGCCGCACGGCCTCCGGAACTCCTGCCCACGCTCGTGAATCCACTTGTTCGACACTGATGAAACAGAGGAGAAGAAGAAATAAACCACTCAAACGCTTCACTTCACCGAGGAGAACATGAAGATCAACGGCGACTTCTTTCCGTCCAGTGAGAAGTAATGAGGGTAATAAAAAAACCTTGTTCTAAGTTTTATTTCACGCTTGCACATCCGCATACAATAGTTGTTTTTTTGATTGTGTGGCAAATTGGGGAAACAATCTTAATGTCGTCTGAACTTTGACTCACCCCACTTGCTTCCCACTAAGACGGGGCAGGCGGCGTGCCGGGTCCGGTAGTCTCCCTCGCCGCTCCTGAACAGGTTGTACCAGAACACGGCCGTCCCCTGCAGGCGAAACCACACAAACCGAAACATCACGGGAGGAACAGACGTGGGTCAACACGGGTAAAAACACTTCAGCTTCCACTAGCTGTATGAGCCTTTGATCTGTGAGGACTCAGTGACCCACACACACACACACGCACTATAACACGCACACACACACTATAACACGCGCACACACACTATAACACGCGCACACACACACACACACACACACACACACACACACGCACTATAACACGCACACACACACTATAACACGTGCACACACACACACACACACACACACACACACAGTTGTTTCACCTTTCTCGGCCGGATTGCTGCTCCGAAGTCGGGGAACACGGTGGCTCCTCCGGCCTCGACGTCACTCATCTGAGAAAAGACGAGAAATTCGCTGCATTTTTCTCTCAAAAGTAGAGTTTGTTTTGAATTTTTTGATTACACGTAAACATCTAGAGATAGATGTTTGATCAAGAGAACAATTCGGCAGATGCTGTTAGGTCTCAGGTGTCAGAAGGCAGGTGAGATATTTTCGACTTAAAAAGAACCAACTTAACTCTTCAACCTGAGAAACTTCTACAACTTCCTGAAGAGTCATTTGAGATAAAATAAAGAGGTTCTGGGAGAAATAAAGTGCACGAAATGACAAGTCACATGTTTTCACAACAAAGGACCTTGTCTTTGTGCACTTCAGTGAGACAGAAGACTAAAGAGCAGAGAGTCAGATGTGTTTATTGATCTGAAGTGATGGTCTGTTAATCTGAACGTATTCTGTAGATTAAGGCTTTTCTCAATCTGTTGTTGAAATATTTGAATGCTTAATGGTTATTTTCTAAGCTTTCCGGAGAAGTTTTTTTTAATTCAAGGCCATAATTTTACATCTGTAGTATCTGCTGCTAAGGTAACCAAACCAATATTTACCTTCAGGAATAAATGCTTTACCTTTTTCCTGTTATTTAAAAGTAGTTTTGTTTAGTCTTGTTTTGTGTATAATTGTATTCTGTACAAACCAGTGTTAGCGAGGGAAAAACGAAGAGCAGCTTCTTCTTCAGCATGTTATTAGATGGCCAACAAACCTCTCAACAATATGTACTGGAACTGATTGACAGAAGAATTTCTGAGGTATTTGTCTGCAAAGTACCATCCATGAGCGCAGCCTGTCGGTGACCTGAAGCAAGTCTACGTTTAGAAATGTGTGACTGCGATGCCGCACTCAAAAAGGCCAAATGATTGTCAATCAATCCAAGTCCAAGATTGAACCAGAGCTGGTGGGCCGAGCATAGGTTTTTTTGAAAAAGATGCCACACAACCAGCCTTCATTAAACGGCGACTGGATGCACGTACTCACGTAGTTTAAAAATGTCGCCACGCGATTTCCAGTGCCTAATCTTTTGAAAGCATCGGGCTCATCTTTCTACAGAGATAAAAATTCAAGAAGAAAAAAGTACATGATGAAAAGAAAGGACCGCTCACTCGCTCTCGTGTACTCACATAGTTCAGAAAGGTGGCGAGTCTATTTCCGTCACGCTTGAGGTTGCTGTCAAAAGGACGCTGCAACAGAGTGTTAGAAGGTTTGAGCCGCCACAAGCAGAAGCCCAGTCGCTGGAGCCCCTGGAACAACGTGCTACGCAACAAGCACGCTACGCAACAAGCACGCTACGCAACAAGCATGCCATGTAACGAGCATGCTACGTAACAACAAGCACGCTATGCAACAAGCACGCTACGAAACACCACACTGTAAAAACATGCTTTATAACAAGCATGCTATATAACATGACAACAATTATAATAATACTTTTTATTAACCTACCCTCGAGAAGTCGTAATGTGGCTCGTACTGTCCTCCGACTCCATAGTTAGCCACCTGGTGACCCAACAAATAATATTGAATATTAAACTAGTCACTAGTTGCGTTAAAAACCTTGAACCTGGGATGCGAAAACATACATCATTATAAACTAAAGTGTTTTATAATCTAACCTAACATACATACATAATCCCACTTCATAATAATGAACGTATAATTGTGAATGTCAACATATGTAATATGTAAAGTTTATAAAGTGTGTTTACAGACTTATTTGCATCCTAGAACTTTAAAAATCTCTTCAACTCGTTTTTACCACAGGCCTTATTTGACTTTCACCACCATGAGCGGATTATCTTTGGTTGAAAATGATCAACAGGATGTCAGATTTGTGTGTAACATGATGATGTCATACTTCATGTATTTCTACAGTTCACGTATGACATCACCTGTAGCAACTCTGCAGTCTCTAATTCGAGGCCTGTGATGTCTTCTATTCTCTGGTTGACTCGGGCGATGACCTGGTCGTCCTCTTCTTCCAACCACGCGCTGAAAACACAAAGACACACAAAACCAAAAGTTAAGGCTTGTCTCTTGACACGGTTTGTAGAGGCTGAATCTGTGAATGATTGAGATGAATCAGACCTTTGGAGTAAATCTATTCAAACTATAAAAGCTCTGAACAATTATTAATAAATGAACCTCTCTGTCACCTTTTTGATACTCTGTAATTAGCGGTGGTCAGGACGCCGGTTTTAGGGTCTCGCACTGTAGCTCTGGCCAGCTGACAAAAAAAGACAAACAAATAAATAATATGCATCAGGCTGTTGCTTTTTCACATGTAGGTGTTCTGCAGAGATAACGTTTGTCAGCCAACAGGGAATGAGCTTTGCACTAAAGCAATCTTCCCCGTGAAGTTAGAAGCAAACGTTACACCACGAAAGAGCTGCAGCGCGGTCACATGACCTCGCGTCTCCGCTGGAGTCGTCTCATTTAGACTTTTTTTAAAACACGTCGAAGCTTCTTGACTCATACGATCATATATATGCAGAATATCTTACTTGCTTATTTAATCTGCAGACAGCTTTCCTTCTATTCATCATGACTCTCTTCGTTCTCACCTTAGGCTTAGCCAGCTCCTTGATCTTCTCCGTCTCCTCGTGGGACAGCATCTCCAGGTAGCGTACGATGTGGGGGCTGTCCCACTCGTCCTCCTCCTTCATGGGCTTCAGCAGCAGCCGCGGGTTCCTCCGCCCGTCGTGGTAGCGGCAGAAGAGGCGGCTGCGCCTGGCGTCGTTCTGGTGTAACCACGGCGGCCAAAGACGAGTCAGAAGTGGGTTTAATCTCTGTTTCAGGGGGGCTGCGTGTGCAGCGTCGTACCGAGCGGTCTTACAGGGTTATAACGCGATCCAGTCCATTCATTGGCACACACACACACACACTGGGTTCTAGAGGTTCTAGAGCCATTCCCTCTCACCATCTGGAGCCCCTCCCCCCTGCACAGCGCCTCGTAGGCCTCCCTCTCCGGGAGGTGGTCTTTGGGTCTGCTGTAGGTGCCCAGCTGGATGGGCTCCTCGGGGGCCGGCGGGTAGTCCTGGTTCTGCTCGTTGAGCTGCTTCAGCAGCAGGTGCTCAAAGTACCGCAGGTTCCCTCCGGCCCTCTGGTGGGTGGGGTCTGTCGGGGCGAAGCAAAGCCCGTCGTTAGTGGTTTATGAAGCTGCAGAGCGAGGAGGGGGAACAGCATCCAACTGCTTCTGTTACGCTTTGACCCCTTTAATGTCTTACACCAGATTATTTCATTTGATCTGTTATTCCAATGCACGTATTAGCCAAGATATAAATACATTCTAATGTTACTATGACTCGTTCTGCAGAGGCTGAAATAACACAAACCACCCTGCAGGGAGAGAGAGGAGAGTGTATGTGTGTGTTACGGGGCCCGTAAATACTACAAAGTGCTATTTTGGACTTCTAAAAACTCAAAAAGAAAAGGTTTAAACTATAGATTGAGACCAAAAAGTAATGGTTACAATGTTTACTGAGGGAATAAATCAAGAGAGAAGTAGAGTCATTTTCTCATCGACTTCTACGGGACCAGAGGAGTCGCCTCCTGCTGGTCACTGCAAAGAACGCAGCTTTGAGACGCGGCTCACCGATGGCCACCAGCCGCCGCGTCAGCTCGATGGCTCGGGCCAGGTCTCCCATCTGGTAGACGGAGTAGCTGAGGTAATCCAAAATGTCCGCCTTCGTGGCCACGGATTCCTCCCCGCCGTCCAGCTGCTGCAGGGCCTGCTGCATCCACAGCACGGCGTGGTAGTAGTCCTCGTCGTTGTACGCCGTCTTCCCCATGTCGAAGCAGTCGTCCACGGACAGCAGGGCGTTGTAGTGCACGCCTTTGGGGGAGGAGTCACAAGACGTTTATAGCTTTTATTCATCGACAGAATCATCTTAACCGCGAAAATTTATTCAGATTTCTCCCATTTTGGAGATTTAAAAAATTAAAAACCAAGTTGATGAGACGTCGGTCAACTAACGTTACAATATTTTGTCTCAGCTTAAAAAGATATGGAAACAACGTCCACAGTGACATTGAAACAGGTGTTTATTCACTACTGCGCTTTAATCCTTCACCTGCAGCAACGTCACCTCAGTTTAACATGAAAGTGAACTCAAGTGGTTGACCTTCGTTGATCCCTTTCCGGTTACCTGGCAGCTTCCCTCTGGAGAAGGCCTCTGAATCCAGCCGGTACGTGTCCTGAAGACGCATCAACGCCTTGGCTGCACCCGTCTCGTCCTCATCGTCCGGGAAGTACTGTCTGTGTACCGACATGTTGGAGATGAACGCTGGAGGGACGGAGCAGAGGGCGCGAACGTCAGCGTGGAGGTTCATCGAGCTCATGGAGGTTTCAGGGACCCTGTAGATCAGGGGTCCCCAAACCTTTTCACTTCCTGTCGTTGGGCATAATCAGGAGCTAATGTGGACAAAGTCAAGACAAAAGGGGCGTGTCCTCAGGCCTACAGGTACGGTTCCAAACTGCAGGTACGCCGACTTAAGTTGCATAAAAAGGGGAGGTCACGATTCTGCAAATTCAGAGGCAGTCGGTCACACACGCCCCCCCCCCCCCCGAATGACGGTTAGTACCATCGTGGTCATTCACTTACCACCGCTCCTCCGCTCCTTAACTAACTCTAAGCACTGTGGTTACATACTTGTCCACTCCTTCCTTGCTTCCTTCCTCCCTCCCTCCCTTCCTTTCCTTACCGTCAGAGGGGTTCTGCAGCACCAGAGTCTCCAGCTCGGACCACTGCGTGTTGAGCCTCTTCATCAGCTTGTAGGCGTTCACCGGGTGAGCCAGGTAGCCCTCCGGGTCGGAGGTGGACACCCTGGTCAGATAGTCGAGTCTGTCGGCCCAGCTGTGAGAGACGGAGGGACAGACGCAGAGACGGAGGGACAGACGCAGAGACGGAGGGACAGACGCGTTAGTTATAGAGTAAAACCTCCTTTACAGATACACGTGCAACAATTCTACATTACTGATCCCATATTCAGAGAAATGACAGTCTGGTGAAAATGTGCTGGGAAAAGGGGTCATTATGCAGCATACATATTAAAAATTAATTAGGAAAAAAAAGTAAATTAAAACAGATATTTCAGTGGTTAGTGGTTCTAACTATAAGCCGTTGATAGCTCGTGTAAACATAATTTCTGACATCTATTCAACATCTATGAAGTAGAATAATGGAGTGAGGTCTCTAACAAAAACAACAAAGAAAAGTACTCAATGGTTTCATTTTCCGACAGAGGCCTATAAATGTCCGGCCAGGAACCTTTTGACGGCGGCCAGCTTGGACTCCTCGGCTCGGATGTAATCCCTCAGCGAGCGGACCAGCTCCTTCTCCGTGTAGATCAGGTCGGTCATCTGGCCTGCAGGGACGGGAGGACACGAGCATCAGCACCGCCTTCCTCCACTCATTTTGTTAACCTCCAACGGGGGAGTTTGCGGCGTATTTAAATTGCTCACTTCCTCATAGACGTCGATGGGATCCAGAACAATAGCGCATCTGCACCAACACCCACATGTGTGGAAGACAGGTAGTGTTTGACAGCACTTGCTGCGTGTCTCAAAGGAGACAGACTTACTGATGGAGGTGAATATTTCTGCCCGAGCCGTCGGGCAGCAGAGCAGCGTCCAGAGGACCACGGACAGGAACGTCCTCATTCTGTCTCGATCAATAACCTGCGGGGACAACCGTGGAATAGTGTCGTTTTTAACCCTCTGATGTTTGTGGAAATCTACGTGTAAACTTTTAAACGTTCTCATCGGACAAACTGTGGCTTTTTGTTTGATGGCTTCCGTTCTCCGTGTTCTCATTGAGAGAAAACTGTGGGTTTTATTCCCCAAATGAAACCCAAACATATGGCGTACGCGTGTATAATTAACCCCAGATAAATCCCAAGTGCCACCCAGCGGCTGTGCACCGTGCAGGTGAAGAAGGGGAACTCTTCCTGCTCCACTTTCTCTGCGGCGCCATAATTACTGGTGTGCTAATAACTCGGGAGAGGAATCTGCTGCGGGTGGAGAATAACTCGTCGGCCCGACAAGACACCTGCCGACAACATACGACAAAGAGTTCAGGCTTTAAAGCCACAGCGAACTCTCACCTCACCTTCGCACATTCCCTCAGGATCAAACTGCTGAAAAAGGCCTCAGCTGAAAGGATTTTAAACAGCCGCCTTCGTCGTCTTTTGTTTAAATACTGTTCTTTATCGCCCGGTTAGCGTTCGTAATAATGGTTATTTTGCTGGAAAGCTCCACCTTCGGGTGGAACCGTGGCGTCTCGAACATCTAACTTTTCTTATTTTGACTGGAACAAAAACGCCGAGCTGTCCCGACTTGTTGCAGAGAGAGTTTTGGATGCCGCACAGATGTGGGAATGAAGAACACGCGCTCAGAATACAAATCCAAGTCTCCGTTCTGGGATTTCAAATGGATTCAAGCTTCTTTGCTGTGCAAGTGACTCGGATCATTAACCAATGAAACTTTACAAATAAACACCAAGACATTAATCATTATTTTGCAGCCAAATATTGGTCAAAACTCGAACTGTAATTAAAATGCTTGTATATGGACTGTGTGGAGTATATTACCTTAGTTAGTCCTGCATCATCTTTATCCACAATAACTTCATCAACAAAACCCCACGGCCCTCGTTTAGGTTCCAAAGTGTCACGTAGGAGTGATGTAAAGAGCTCAGCTAACTGAAGCCCCCCCCAGCTTTACAAATGAAAAAGACCCGACGCTGCCTCCTTGTAATTTACAGCCTGAACGGCGACGAATCCGCCCAAACTCAACCGCTCCCGTTTATACAGGCTGCAACACCCACGTCACATTCCTGCAGAGAGAGAGAGAGACAGAGAGAGACAGAGCTGTTCTCCTGTCAGCTTCTTCTCTCACTTGACGACCTCACGGAAAAGAGAGACCAGCTGTCTTCAGGTCAACTGGAGAAGTGTAAAGGGTTTCTTTTAAAAAAACAACAAAAAAGCAAACAGGCCTGAGAAGTAAACCGCGTCTCTCTAAACCTTTTCTCCCTGAGCGAAGACTCAACATTGAAAAGCTGATAACGCGCCTGCAGACTGACGGGCGCACGTTACGTAACACGGCACATACGTGTGCGCTCAGACCGCCGCCGCACCGGCAGACTCAACTGCTTCAGAGTTGAAACTTGCTTTGGTCTGCAGGAGACCACTGAAGATTCAGATGCCGCGTTTCCACAGAGTTCTTCTTCATGATGTCATCGGGGTCACAATCTGGTGTCAGAATCGGATCAGAATCTGGTGAAACCAGATGACATCATGCAGGTTCACCAGAACCTCCTTCAGCTCAGACTCCAGCGGAGACGTGTCCACCATTGACAGACCAGGTCCTCCAGCAGAGACCAGTCCACTGTGGACAGACCAGGTCCTGCGGCAGAGACCTCCTCCTCTCTGGAGACCCGGGACGTCTGGTGATGGACCGGCTGGAGGGAAGGGAGCCCCGGGGAGCACCAGGGCTGAGGGTCAGGCCGTCAGACCCTGCTGCAGTAACACAAAGCTAAAAGCCGATGTGCTGAATGGTCTCTGCTCCAACTTTCACATTCACACAACATCACGTCTTGGACGAAGAATCATTTCCAGTTTGCAACAATTTCACAACTTTGTGCACGGCTTACAGAGCGCCATAAGTTAGAGGCTAAGCAACACACATACACGAGTCCACGTACACAAGATCCAAAAGCTTTTTTTTATCCGCTATGTGAACACCGAAGGTTCATATCAACAATGTATAATTTAAAAAAAACACCTGCCGCAATGTTTGGCGAGGATTCCTGTTCCTGTCTGCTGGTGCTGCAGGGATGAGTCATTACAACTCCCCTCACCTGTCAATCACAGTAAGCCCCGCCCCAAACCCTGCTTCATTTGACTCTGCATGGACCATCATTTTCTAAATGAACATCATGCTGTGAACGAGAGACTGAGACCAGAGACTTGTGTTTACAAGGTTTACTGAGGGAATAAATCAGGAGAGAAGTAGAGTCATTTTCTCATAGACGTCTATGGGAGCAGAGGAGTCGCCCCCTGCTGGTCACTGCACAGAATGCAGCTTCAAGACAACTTTGAGGCTTCCGTTACAACCGTGTGATGGAAACCATAAAAACATCCAGACCCATCTGCTCAGTGGATGTGAGTAAGTAGGTCTGTTGTACTCCTGATGAACTTCTACTGAGGACACACCCCCCCCCCCCTAAAAAAGCAATGCGGCTTCTCCAGCTGGACCGTACCCGTCCAAATGACGTCACACAGTCGTTTCTAGAACTTCTCCAAACCGCCCGTCCAATGTTCAATGTAAACAACCCGCGTGATGCTCTATGCACAAAAACAATATTAACATGGAGAATAAAAGTTGGTCCTAAAGTGTAAAACAGTCTGCTCGTTTACTGTAACGTTAGTAACGGTCATGTCGGGTGGGGGGGGGGGGGCGCTGGTCCTCTCACCTCCCCGGACACCACACAACGTCTCCGGTGTCCGGCGCCGACACCGAAAAACAATCCATTGACGTCACCGACGGCGTCCGTCACGGCGCCTAACGTCATCTTACCGTCATCTTACCGTTGTTCCCGCGTCGGGGTGCTGCGTGCTCGCCGTCGGCACAGCGGGGTCCCGGGCAGCGCGGACGGCTCGGTGCGGGTTCTGACGCTGCCACGTACAGAGGCCTGCGGGAGGCATTACCGTAAACCCGGGAGCAGGCGCGCCGGCGGCATTCCCCATGCGAAATCTGATTTCATCCAATACAAACAAGGCCTGAATTCAAAACGATGCTAAACGTGAAACGTGAGATTGTTGCGTTATTTTATTTTTACTTGATCAAGGTGGTAACAATCTGTGTACACTTTGTATTTGTTGCATGTGGAGTCAAATCATGAAAACATGAATAGTGAAGCAATTCCTTGCAAAAAAAAGTAAAAATGTACTATTTGAAATGCTTTATAAATGCATTGTTTATAAGCATATAGTAAATTGTTGTAGACCTACGTTTTATTCCCAGTCGCTATATGTCATATATTATCAATATTATGCATAAGAATACAACATCTGCAGATGGAGAGAATCGCAGAGCTTTTTTGCCTCTTTAGTTCGGTATTTCAGGGTCTTTACGGTAACGTTCTACGTGCTGCCGGTCACGTGTCCAGTTCGGATCTGGTTTGTATTTCTGAGCTTGGTCTCTGGAACTACTGAACCACAGCTGGAAAAAGAAAACATTTGGACATGGCGTTCCGCTTAATCTTGTTCTTGGAGTATCTGAGTTCAGTTCCCGTGCTTTCATCGGTAGTAAAGGGAGGAATAGGATTTTAATTAAATATCCACAAAGATCTATGAACACACCTTGTAATTGTGAGGACTAAAGCTAACATTGAAAAGGTTATTTGGATAAATAAATGACCCATAAATAAGAAAATATCAAAGATGGCAATTTAGAAATATGCCCTTCAGTTATCAAACAATTCAGGTTCATGTGAGAGTAAATTTACATTTGAATAATTCATTATATCCTAATTTATCATGTTTTATGACATGCATTCAAATCTATATTAAATATCCTATTTTATCATTCATCATGTGTATATCTATTAGCCTGCCCATTCATGATACTTTTAAGGCTTTTATTTCTATTTATTTGTCAAACTAGACAGCCTCCATCGCATATATTATACTATTTAATACACTTGTTTTATATGTACATATATATGTATAAATTATCTAAAGGTCCTTGTTATATTTCTAATCAGAAATCCGATTAAACAATATCGACGTAAATTACCATATTAAATGTGGGATCTTGTGGACACTTTGGAGTCGGACCAGCAGGTGTCACTGTGGGTCAACACAAGACCAATTTTAAATATAACTTCAACTAGCTCTCAGAAAGCAGCGGGATTCTTTACACACAGAGAAAAGAGCAGAGAAGAACAACTTGTGGTGCCCTTTTATATTTCTCTCTATCTTCCATCCACCCACCTATCCATCCATTCATCCATCCATTCATCCACCCATCCATCCACCCACCCATCCATCCATCCACCTATCCATCCATCCACCCATCCATCCATCCACCCATCCATCCATCCATCCATCCACCTATCCATCCATCCACCCATCCATCCATCGATCCATCCATCCACCAATCCATCCATCCATCCATCCATCCACCCACCTATCCATCCATTTATCCATCCATCCATTCATCAACCCATCCACCTATCCATCCATCCATCCACCCACACATCCATTCATCCATCCACCCATCCACCCATCCATCCATCCATCCACCTATCCATCCATCCCCCTATCCACCCATTCTTCCATCCATCCACCCATCCATCCATCCATCCATTCATCCGTCCATCTGTCTCCCTGTCGGACTACGGATTATACTCACTGATACAAGTTTAGTAGCCGTGAAATAAATGATTTGATGTAGTCAGGCCTTACTTAAACACATCATGTACGTGTGATATTTGCTCCATAGATTAACTAAGCATACATCTAACACTGTAAAAATACTAATAATACAAATTCAGAGTAATGTTTAACGTCATAATGCGTAAAGCTGCACCGTCCATTATCGTCCACTGAGCGTCAGCAGCCTTCAGAGGATGAAAGACGCTTTAAAAACCTTCAAGCTCGTCTCTCATTTGTGGATAAACGACGGAGTTTCCACCTGGATTCTGTATTTGGCTCCTTAAAACCGTTGCGCTGCTCATCACATAAAGTTTTAGAAGAATATCTTTGAGGGTCACAAGATAAATGCATGGGGGGTCAGAACATCTAAAAAAACGCAGCAGTTCAAATGCCGAAAGAGAAGAGTGAAACTTCACACCACCACATCCAGTACGATGCAGGTCCCTTCTGTCTGATATATATATTCATCTATATAGGTATATAATTATATATATACATATATATAGTGGTACGAGCCTCCCTTCCCACCAGTGGCTGAGTGACCCAGCGGGGCGTCCCCGGTGACGTAAACACAAAGCTGTTTGGCTGTCAGTGTTGAGGAACAACGCCAACCATCAGGTCATTTTCACACCTGAGCTATAAAAAAAAAACGAAACAAAAGAAAGGTGATTAACCGGCTACATGTGGAGAACTGAATGTGCGGCATGTAAAACCGTAAAACAAAGCGGAGGAGTGCGTCGGCCATCTTTAACGAGGAGGGTCGAATGCTTCTTACCCCGTCGAGTGTCGCCTGACGAAAAAGCGACTGCCCCCCCGCCCCCCTCCCCACGATCACAGAGGTGAGGCTAAAGCTTTCCAGATGCTCCAAGTGCGCCCCCCCCCCTAAATCCCAAAGGTCACAAGGTCAAAGATGCTCCCTTGTTGTTAGCAGGATGATTGAGAGAGGACACACACAGAGGAGACGCTGTGTGTGTGTGTGTGTTATGTGTTTGTGTGTGTGTGTGTGTGTGTGTGTGTGTGATGATTGAAGGTGAACACACACAGAGGAGACGCTGTGTGTGTGTGTGTGTTTGTATGTGTGTGTGTGTGATGATTGAAGGTGAACACACACAGAGCTGGTTTTGGGTTTCAGGCGCTCGTAGTCGAACCTCATCAACGCAGGTCGGCGGCTCAACTCGACTCACAGCCAGCGTTGCAAACGCCCCAACGTGGTGATCACGCATCTCCACCCGGGCGCCCCCCCATCGTCGTCGGTTCACCCTGCAGCCCTGTGCAAGACGTCGAAGGGCTTATTGGGGAGGATTGTTCTTCGCTTTGTGGAAAAACTGGACCACAACTTTGAATTCTTTCCGCGGCACAATTAGAACACAGGAAACCTTGTAGCGATGACATTGGACTCCAGTCTCTCAGTGCCAGTTATTCCGCCTGGTGGAGAAAGCTGAGTGTGTGTGTGTGTGTGTGTGTGTGTATGTGTGTGTCTGGTTGGGTGACTCGGAGCAGGGAGGGGTCACGCAGCGTGAGAAGGTTCCCACGAGGAGAAGACGTTTCATCGCCACCTGCGTGGCCATAAAACGCTGAGTGGATTCCACACATGTTTTCCTGCTGTGTGTGTGTGTCTGTGTGTGTGTGTGTGTGTGTGTGTGTCTGTGTGTGTGTGTCTGTGTGTGTGTGTGGGTGTGTGTGTGTGTGTGTGCTAGTAGTGACTCGTGGGGCCGTGCTGGTTTCAACCCTCTCTGGATTCTCAAGGCTTCCACTCAGGAGTTGCTCGTATTGCTCATATTCTGATTCATAAAACATTTCATCACTAAGAACATGAAAACACATGTTTAACGAGCTGCTGAGAGCGTTTTCTGATTTATGGGTGTTACAAAGATATGAATATCAAATCCCCTTAGGAGAATCCTTTGACTTTAATGTGTCAATAGGATGAAAACAGTTGAAACTGGACTTTATTCAATGTTTACAAGCACTAATGGCTGATTTGTATTTGAATGGAGGCCTTTCAGAAGACTCGTAAAGGAATCGATGGCTCCATTACTGTCACATCACCTTAAAGAAGTCTTCTCCTGCTTCTCCTTCCAGCTGATCGATCCGGGCCGGATGGAAGGATAGAAAGATAGAAGGATAGAAGGTGGCCGAATGTCTCATTCTGCTCGCTTCTCTTCTGGTTCGGCTTACGGTGCAAAGAGAAGAAAGAAATCACATAAACAGGCTTTCAAGAAATGAAATAAAACAAAAGCCAGACGCCAGATTTCCTGCTGCTGGGAGGTTTGTGCGAGCAGATGTGTGTTTGTGTGTGTACTGTTTTGTTTGCTAGTTTCTCCTTTTATGTGTCTTTCTCACAAGTGCTGTTTGACATTCCTGTACAGGGCTAGACGACGTATTTAGAGAGGATCAAGAGAGAGACAGTGTGGGGGGGGGGGGGGAGGGGGGTAAAGGGAATTCAAAGAAAGAAATATTCAAAATGAAATCTTTTGAGTTTCAACTTTGGTGTTTAAAACCTCGCTGAGATGCCTGAAAAGAGGCTCCCGCTGTGTTTTAATAGGTCTGTCAGCGTGTGAGTGTGTGAGTGTGTGTGTGAATGTGTGTGTGTGTGAGTGTGTGAGTGTGTGTGTGTGTGTGTGAATGTGTGTGTGTGTGAGTGTGTGAGTGTGTGTGTGTGTGTGAATGTGTGTGTGTGTGAGTGTGTGTGTGTGTGTGTGTGGCGTTTAACAACTGCTGCTGACCAGTGGCCGTAATTCATCCCGCATTTCCCAGAGGAATACCGTGGTGTTAAACTGCGCGCTGCAGGACGCGGGCGTTAAAGGCGCAGTGATGCACGAGTCGTCGGGAGGTTCCTGGTGCCGTTCTTCAGGCTCAGTGAGGATGCTGGTCTCGTGTGACACGGCCCACTGAAGCTCCAAACGGTCATTAACGTGAGATATGTGAAAGAAAACATGGCAACTTTATGGCCCTCACATGGAACCTGACCACCACAAAGTGGAGGTATGTTGTCATTATTTGTGTTGCTGAAGAGATTATTCTCCAAATGTAAGATGTTTTTAGTACCAAATCAGGGCATCTCTAAGATGTTAATCATTTTAATGAGCTGCACCCCAGAACACTCTTCATGTCCCCCAACTGTAAGACGACGCACTCAACTACATGTGGACTTCCCTGCTGACACCTGTTCCCTCCTCCCGAGGCCTCGCAGTCAAGCTGAGGCTTTGACGCCCGTTTTGAAGGCATCTCAAAAAGTCTGATGTGGTTTTTCACGCAAATCCACAGAAGAAACAAACCGTGCAGTCCGTTCCTTCCCTTTCTTTACTTTGAGGTACACACTGTGTACTTACTCTGCATTCGGCGGTTTTACAGTCCCACGAGAATCCGCAGCGTACATTTAAAAGCTACAGAGTCGCATTCCCGTGACCAACAGAGAAGTTTCCAATTACTAACCACAATTAACAGACGGAGTGATCACAGAGCTCCGAGCTCGTTAAACCCCCTCAGACGCGTTTACTACGGAGAGAAGGCAGCTACCGCTGCAAGCCGCGAGAGGAGGGGGGGAGGAGAGGGGGGGGGGGTAAGAAGATGTTGTGTAAGAAGTTACCATAATGCCGTTTATTTGCACTGGACGCATCAACATGAGACGGTTTAACAAACGCAGGCCGAGGACGCGTCGGCCTGCAGCGCGGCGGTTTGGCTGTGAATGTGCTAAACTGTTGTCGACAGTTGGCATGCATGAGGGGGGGGCTTTGTTTGTCTTTCCATGGTCAGAAAAATCCAGCACGTCAGAACAAAGACTGCATTGTTACACAGTTGGTTTTCAGCGGATCCTAAATAACAGGATGAGTCCTGTTCATGTTGGAGACGGGCCTCTATAGTTCATTTCATTGCAACCAGCAACTCAAAAATCAGATAAAACTACGGTGCAGGTGTCGTAATCTAGACTTTTATTCAGCTCTGTCCACTAAATGAAGACCTGCAGATTATTTCACTGAGCGGATTCTTTTGAGCGGGAACATCGACAGGGAAGTTCCTTTAAATTTGGCGGAAACATCCCCCTTAACACAAAGATGGACTGATTCGGGGGGGTTAAAGGTCACTTTAACTTCAGGTCGAGTGGATTCTGGGAAACGCGACTCCCTGGGAATGCCTTGGGGGGATTTCTTTTTTGTATTTGAACCAACAGCCCTGTGACCACGAGAAGTCAAAGCTAATTGTGACCATTTAACCCGATGGTTAATGGGATAAAATGAGGAAGTGATGACATTTTGGACCGACATGAAAACACACAAACACGAGGCGGCTTTTCTAGTTTCAAATATAACAGACTGTAAAAGTCCAAAACCAAAAACACATTTTTCTGATTTGGAGTCCAACCAAAAAAAACCACAAGCGTGTAGAAAGCAGCCAGCTGGAGATGATGTCTCCTTCAGAGACACAAGTCATGCTGTTGGATATCTAATTAACTCTAAACGGTACCCACAGGCGTCCCTCGTGCCTCGTCCAATCACTGCTCTCGTTACCTGCGTTGTTTACGCTGCCGCCTCGTGCTCAGCGTAATGAGTGAGCTCGGGGTGAATTAGGCTTTTTGTTTGTGAGTTTTCTCTGGCTCTTTGAGGTCCAAATGGATAGTTGGTGGTAACCGTTTGATGAATCACCCCGGTGGGCTTAATTACACACTCTGTTGAAAGAAGAATGAGAAATGAAGAGAAGCAGTGAGTGGGTGATGGAGGCAGGAAGGAGGGAAGCCGTGCTGAACAAAGGGAGATATCACAGCGTAACGAAAGCAGCAGGTCCTCCAGGAAATGATCTGATGCCGATCGGGAGGAACTCATTTGTTGGTTCCTTCCAGACAAAACCAAATAAGATGACATCGTGCAGGTTCACCAGAACCTCAGGCTGCAGCAGAGACCCGTCCACCGAGGACAGAACCAGAGCCGGAGGTCTGGAGGGAGGAGGAGGGCTCAGCTCCCATAACATGACTAGGATCTTCATCTAAAGCAAATAGAGACCCAATGACCCATCGACTGAGAGGCTGCCGGTCCGAGCGCCTTCTGACCCCCTCCGATGCCTTCTAGAACTACCTCTTCGTGGTTCCACACCTCACAGAGCCTCGCCCCCTTCGAGCCGTCGGGCCTCTTGACACTTGATATTCAAACACATTTCGGGGATTTGCTGACACGACCGACGCTGCAGTTTCTCCCGGGAGCGCGTTCTCGTAAAGAGGGAAACGAGTCTGGCACTGCTCGCCCAACACGGATGTAAACACCCTGAAGGTCGAAGGTCAGCCTTTAAAAGCCAGCCACTGTTCCACCAGAACAGAACACGTCAAGGAATTTTTATCCGGGTCTGCCCGATGCGGAGTGACGCGTAGCAAAAAAAAAAAAAAGAAGCTAAGTTTAAGATGCTGCAAGCGAGCCGAGAGCAGACACCTACGAGATACTGCACGGGTTCATGGGTCTTTATACATGCCTGAAACATGTATTACAAACACTGTTCCCTCCCTCCAATTACACCAGATCCGTCTGCCATTGTTTGTGATTCTCTGCTGCGATCAGTTAATAGTCCATCTGCACTTATCACAACGTTTCAGGGGCCTGTGTCGGCTAAGAGCCCACGCGGCTGCCAAAAGAATAGATGTGCATTTCATAAATCACTCCTGTGGGTTTGACTACACATTCTCTCTGCACGTTATTCATGTTGGATACATGTAGATTCTATCTTGTGTTTCCGCTCGCGCACATCTGCTAGTAATGTTAAACATTCGGAGCCGGCGTCGGGTCAGCGCGTCTCTGAAATGCAGCAATCCGGTGCCGGATTCAAAAAGACTGCAGACGTTCTAAATGTTTAATTTACTTCTGTCGGATGCGTACGACTTATTCTGAGTTCGTTGAGTCAGGGAAGAGTCCTGTGGCTGCTGAGAGGAGATGTGGATGCTTCAGGGAACGTGGAGCACGAGAGCAATGCCATGCCTACAGACGTCCATCCCCATTTATTCATTGTCATTACTCGTTACTTGTTTTTTTTTGACAATCTTTGTGAAAGCTCGTCGGGGGAAATTCACGAATCGGGTGCAGAGAGGATGCTGTGATACCTACTTGAAAAATGGGAGAGGCGTAACTTCTCCATCATTAGTTTTGCTCTTTGCCGGAGACCCCTGATCAGTCAGTTATCTATTGTATTATTAGGTCACGTGGCCCGCTTCCTGCGGGCCGAGGTGTTAGCGTCACCCTGTACCCCCCCCCCCCCCCTCCCCCCAAAAAAAGTTCAGGATTTTTACTTGTTATGATCATCTTCACAAATAGAAGTTAATAACACGAACACAGATGTTTTGAATGGGATTTAAAATTGAAAATGTGCTGTTCAAATGCAGGAGCCGGGCTCAGTGAGTTGGAAGCAGACCCATCTCATGCTACGTGCTAGCTCATGCTAACTGATGCTAGCTGTAGTCTCACTTCACTGCAACCAGAGCAGATACACGGATCCAGTGACACTCGGGAAAAGATAACCAAGAAACACAGAAATACTCCCCCCATTAATATTCTCCCCACACAGTTGAACGACCTGATTTCAGCGCCCCCCCCCGCGTCCACTCCCCCTTGAGGCGGGCGGGACCAGCCGTCATCGCCTCGCTATTTAAGCCGCAGCCGGCGGAGGCAGAAGGAAAGTCTCACTGCGACGGGACGGCGTTGCCTAGCAGCAGCAGCAGCTCGCACTTTGTCCCGTTATAACCGTTCGCCCGAGCAGGGACCGTGGATATTACCCCCCGCCCCCAAAACAACCACCCGCCACCTCAGTACCACTCGGTGACCGGTAGCCTCCGTTGGGACCTCATCGCCGGCCATATGACGCAGACCGTGACGCTGACGGGACCGTCGCCGTGGGGCTTCCGGCTGGTGGGAGGACGGGACTTCAGCGCCCCGTTGACCGTCTCCAGGGTAGGTCGCCCCCCCCCCGCCGCCGGTTCCCTCCTGCTCCCATTCTCAATGAATGGGAATCGACCGGGAGGGGGGGATAGGGAGGTTTAGAGGGGTGGGGGGGCTTTGCGATGACGCGCTTAACGGTTATAGCTGTTAAAAGTGAACGTGTGAACTTCGGCTGTGCTTTAACGGCGGACGGATGGCGCCGTCTAATCCCTGGAAATTAAAGTTTGGCAAATTTCCAACGGTCAAATAAAACGGGAGAAAGTGCAACTTTTATGATGTAATGGCTATAACACTTTTTTTTCACTTGCGGATTCATATTTTCTATTCTAATCGAATTGTTGTTCGGTCTATGGAATGTCAGGAAATTGTAAAACATATATTTTTAGCGCACAACACAAAGTTGAGTTTACTTTCATTTCAGAGGAAAAAAGATTTGAGGTGCTCGAATCCTTTTTTTAGGAACAACCAAACCTGCTCATAACTGCTGCTATTTAATTGAATAGCTGAAATCCAATCCATTTTACCGCTCTAAAGTGAATCAAAATGAGGGACCTGGTGATCTTTCCAAACCGAAGGATGAAATGGGTTCTCCCTGTGCGCGGCATTAGATCCCTCATTGCTCTCGTGGACGTGGTTCCGTGCTCGTGAGCCTTTTTGACCCTCAGAATATGGATCCCGAGTCGGCGTTCTGGCTGTGGTTCACCGCGGCCCGGTCCTGCTGCAGGAGGACTGGTGTTTGGAGGGGAGGGGGACAGGGGGGGAAGGGGACATTTGTTTGTCTTTAGAGCTCATTGGTGCCTCTGAGGGATTCCAGGTGTTGTGCTCAGCTGTGTCACCAGCCCCGAGCCGACCCTTTAACTCCAGAGCCCTGGCACTGGAGGTGTAGTTTTTAGATTTACGGCGGGGGGGTGGTGGTGCAACCCGAAGTGCTCTCTTCGTTACACCTGAATAGAGCTTTGACAGAATCCAGAGCCTCGATGGTTGTGTTTCCCAGATGAAGGAGACCCCCCCCCCCTCTCCGCCCCCGCTCGCCTGGCGCCTTCGCTTCTCCACACTGAATATTACAACAAGAACTCTGCTGTGTTGGTTTCACGCAAGTGTTGCTCAGTGCAGCTTCAGCACTTCTGACTCCTTTCTTATTAATCATTTTTTACAACCGACACATGAAGCTCCAATATCAGCAGTTTTCTTCACTTCAGTCCGTGCAAACTTGCACCGCTGCTGCTGCAGGACGCGTGCGGCCTGCGTGCACGGAGAGGGCTCTGCGGCGTGCACGGTGGAAGATAATTGCAGGTTGCACCGAACAGACTGTTGCATAGCGAAGACGGCAATAAAAACCCAAAGGGGAGTTTCGCCTGATTCCTAAACCCTGGCTTTAACAAGAAGGCCGGATCCGAATACGCAACGTCAGACGCATAAGTACACACTGTTTGTAGTGTAGACACACAGGACACTACCGGAGCAGGTTTATTCATGCTCTGAAACCACCGCACGTGATGTGGGCAGAACTCCCCAACAATGGCATTTTCACAGCGAGAAATGCTGAAAATGAATGTTAAACGGTGGGAAAGGAGTCGTCTCTGAGTGTGAGTGTTGAGCGCAGCGTGATTCATCACCGCGGACGCACCGGAAAATCTCCCAAGCTTGCTATTTATTACATGCGTGCTACATTCTGTCCGGAGACGGTGAGGCCGGGAACGATGCACGAGGGAGCTAGACGGCGTCTCAGAGAAGGGTAGTTTATGTCGCGTAGCATTGAAAATGCCTCCTTTGGGGGCATTAAAGTTACGCCGCGACCTCCTGCGAGCTCTGACGGCTGAAAAAACGTCTGCTGGCTCCGGATGGCCGGAGATGTGGTTCCAGAGAGCGGAAAACCTCCCGGGGAAAGAAACGCGAGGCCTGCGTTACTTCCACTGACCAGCAGGGGGCGACTCCTCTGGTCCCATAGAGGTCCATGGAAAAAATGACAACTTCTCTCTGCCCCAGCATTCCTGTCTCCACGGACGGACCTCCTCCCCTCGTCCTCACTAATGAAAGTGAAAGCCTGAAACACCTGCAGTCCGATGTAAATACCAGGGAACCAGTTCTGACGCCAGCAGCTGTTTTTATTCTCCTACGGTCATAACGTCACAGGATAAGCTCTCTGTGTGTGTGTGTGTGTGTGTGTGTGTGTGTGTGTGTGTGTGTGTGTGTGTGTGTGTGTGTGTGTGTGTGTTGTTAAATGGCCTCGGCGAGCACGATTGGCAGAGAAGCAGGAACGTAATAATGAAAAGATGTGACTACCGAAGCATTTAGCAAGGAGGCGTCGAATATGGCCTCTCTGTCGCCCGCCTTCATCTGGACGGAGTTCAAGTGTTGGGTAAATAGTTCTGCCCCCGCCAAACACCGCCCCTCCTCCTTTGCTGTCTGAACCTGTCCTGTAGAACCACGGCGCTCTTGACGGAACGTCTGGTTCCTTCACGTCGGAGTCGTTCCACCTTTTTTTTGTTGTTGTTGTTGGTGTCTCACAATGACTCGTACGCACGCACACATACCGCCAGAGACGGGTCACATGACCCGAGGCAGACGTCACCCCCGACTCACTGAAGCTAACAGATGGCGCCGCGTGAAGAGTCACGTCCACGCGTGACGTCACGCTCTTCGCAGACGAGCGTCTTTGGCCCACTAGGACACAGTCTAGCCACAAACCCAGGTGACCACAAGCTCAGACCGGGAGGGGGGGCGGGGATTGTGCTGTATGAGTAACATCCAGTGACTGACTCTTACGTTACACCCCCCCCCCCCCCCCCCCCCCCCCCAAGGAAGCCCTGGATTCATGCTTCTGCACTGTAATATATTATCTCCTGAGTCCATGTCTCATTTCCAACAAAAAACTAAAGCGAGTTAAATGAGTTCATTCTTCCTATGATACACACATTTCCCAGAATGCTTCAGGGTTTAAAGTACCTCGGTCAGGGACATTTAAGGCTGTGAATGAGGAGTTCCACATGTGGATCCTCTGTTCATCCTCCAGACAATAATATCCCGATTTATCTTGGATCCGATGACTTGTGTCCGCGTGTTGTTTCAGGGTTCCTCCGTTCCAAACACAATAGCTGGTAATGTTCTCCCAGGAGAGGCTCTGCGAGAGGTTCTGGGGGTCAGGCGGTGGCCGCTCCAACTTAAACTGGTGATTGGAACAGAGATGGATCACCCGACACGACGGGCTCCATTTTAAAATCATCCCAAATATTCCGTCGTACTAATGACCGCAGTCGGGGCTTCTTTGGCCTTTTGCCCTCTCAGCCAGCTGCCAACAGCTGTTGCTGCTTGTAGATTCATAAACTTTACTCGAGGCACGGCGTTCAGAGCCGTTAATCACGCCGAGTCCCTGTTGTGGAATCCAGCTGTAATTACTATGAAAACGACACAAATTGTACTTCAAATTCCTCCAAAAAACGTCTCCGCAAACAAAAAATGGCTGGAAAAAGAGCGCGGCCAGATGAAGCTCATGCGTGTCATCGCTTCACGCCGCACGGAGACATCGTGGCAAGTCTTCAGCTTTTATTGAATCCGTTTGATTCATTGCTGGTAATGTTTCTGCCAGCGAGAGTTTCACTGTGGACGTCTCGGTCCCGTGATTTCATTGGTCCTCTGCTCTGGTGTGTTTGAGCCAAAGGAGGCGGACGGCAGCGTGTAATAACGGATGATCGGTGTGTCCTCCAGGTGACGCCGGGGAGCAAGGCCGCCCAAGCCGACCTGAGTCCGGGTGACACCATCCTGGCCATCAACGGCGACAGCACGGAGCTCATGACGCACATGGAGGCTCAGAACCGCATCAAGACCTGCACTCAGCAGCTGGCGCTCCACATCGGCAGGTACGGAGATTGGGGGGGTGTTGTCATGGTAACGGGATGTACGCATTGAGCATTGATCCATTTACTGTGTTTCTACTGTAGTTGGTTGCAGACTTATTATTTATTATCTTTAGTAAACATGCTTATTTTTTTTAATCCTTTCTGCGCAGGATGTTCGGATAGAAGAGTAACAAACCCTACAAAACACTTGATTCTTTTTACTGCGGCGATTCACTGCCGCTCGCTCGGGTCCGTTCGTACGGACGACAGCTTTACGGCCGCATTTAAACGCTGCGAGTCAGCGAGGCATGAACACACGTCAACCTTTTTGAAATGGATATTCGGTTAGAGTGTCGTGCTCTTTATCAGCTCGTGGGATGGGGGGGACGGGAGGGGGGGGCGTGTTGGAAAACTAGCTTCACTGGAGGATTGATGACTCCGTGAAGAGTTAATGACGGAGAATAAATAAGAAAAACTGAAATGTCAGCTCGATTAGACGCTCTGGGTCGGAAAGAGCGCAGCGACATCTGGCAACTCCAACTCGCTCTTCGTAGGACGGCCGCCCCTCCCCCTTCGTAGGGCACCGCCCCCTCGCTCCCAGCAGGGCGCCGGCCCCTCCCCCTTCGTAGGGCACCGCCCACTCGCTCCTCGCTCCTCGCCGGCCCCTCCCCCTTCGTAGGGCGCCGCCCCCTCGCTCCCAGCAGGGCGCCGGCCCCTCCCCCTTCGTAGGGCACCGCCCACTCGCTCCTCGCAGGGCGCCGGACCCTCCCCCTTCGTAGGGCGCCGCCCCCTCGCTCCCAGCAGGGCGCCGGCCCCTCCCCCTTCCAACTTTCTTCCTGGGAGGAAACCAGAGTCTCTCTGGTAATCTGATAAGCAGATTCACACAAGCAGGGACTCTCTCTCTGCGGACCAATCACAGTGCTCCTCCCTGCAGCTTTCCTTGTGCTCCCAGCATGCACAGGGGCTGTTTCTTGCATTATTCTCTATATAATACGCACACGTAAGTCTTTAATGGTCCCAATGCCGAGCCTCTTGATTTTACACTGCATGTCGTCAAAACTTGCATAAAAAGGATAATAGAGAAATGTGTAATTGGGTTTGAGATCAAAGAGGACCTCTTTAAGGAAGTATAACACATTTCTTAAACGGGAAGTAAATTACAGTTTTGGCAGCTTCTCATCAACCGCCAAAGTAAAATTGGAATAGTAAAAATAAATAGATAGGAAAAAGGCACAATGCAACTCTACTGTTTTGTTTTCTGGTTGGTGGATGAAGTTCAAAGTCTCTGCAGCTGGTTATCCAGGAAATGAGATGTTTGAGGAAACACTCATAGCCGTAATGATAATTTCCCACAGTTGACAAAGAAGATAAAATGACAAATTGGGTAGATTTTGGAACGACATGAATGTGTGCAACAACACAATTTCACTTTCTATTTGATGCCACATTTTCTTCTTGGCTTTAAATTATCGTTGAATCTGACGTTTATGAGAAGCGGTTGTGGTTTGCTTAAAAGAATTTAGATCTGGCGATTATGTAATAAACCGACTCCTCCACTGTGGGCCGCGCCAATAACAAGGTTATTTAAACGCACCGACACTGAGGTCAAAACTCTCGCAGGCACCCAAAGAACTGTCGCTGACTCACTGAGAAACAATATTTCACAGGACGGCAGCTTTGGCCGTCATTGGAAGACGCGGCCATATAATACGGAGTCACAGAGGAAACCTGTAATTTAGCGTTTCTGCCGATAGACAAATATACAAGTCTTCACGTCTGCTTTGAACCAAAATTACAGAACACGAGATCCATCCGAGCCTAAGGCCTTCTATAAAACAAGAACGTCTCATCGCAACGTCTCCGCATTTAATACTTTCACAACCCCCATGTTTTTATAATTCCCGCTACGGAGAATTTAAGACCAAAGCGGGGGGGTAAGAAATAAAGAGGCTTCAGGAAAACTTGCTGCGGCGGGAGCTGTTTTTTCCTCAAAGAACCATTCATGGAAACTTCAACATTGAGAAGCTCATATGTTTTTAGATCATTAATCATTCGTCTTGTTCGTCCAGGAGGGGATTCCTTTCCACTTGACACAAACGTCCGCTTGCACTCAAAGATGATCTGTATTAGAATTTGTTTGACTTCACAAAACACAGAACAAGGTTACAACACAACACATTCTGAAACGCGAAGCCTTAACGCTGCATTCTGTGCAGTGACCAGCAGGGGGCGACTCCTCTGCTCCCATAGACGTCTATGAGAAAAAGACTCTACTTCTCCCCTGATTTATTCCCTTTGTAAACATTGTAGACACGAGTTTATGGTCTCTAGTTTCAAGTCTTCTTCAACGCAGCATGATTTTTTTACAACCCAACACATTAAAAAGGATGAAATAATAAAGTTGAACTCGAGCACTGGTGTCTCATGATGGATGTTGGAAGCTCTGACACTACGAGGGTCACGGCAAATTAAATTCACACCATTTCACAGCTCATGAACTGCGCAAAAGGAAAATGAACAAAAGAGAAACTAAAGGGAAGAAAACGGGCTGCGAGGTCGCCAGCTCACCGCTGCTTTCACGGCAGCTGAACCCCCCCTCGCCTCGTGGCGTCGGTGAGCTAATGGAGCCGGCGAGGAACCTTCTGACGCTCCAGGTTCACCAGCGTCAGAAGGCCGTTGACAGACACGCCATGTTGGGAGTGTGTCACGTCTGCTTCTCTTGGCTTTTCTCTCCTCACACCTAAACAGACCGTTTGAATATGGGAACCAGCTGCGGGGGAAACCTTTCATCCGTCATCCCGCTGACCTCTTCCTCGTCCCCGGATCGGTACCACCCTGTAACGCTGCTCTCCCTCTCCAGACCCAAAGTCCCACTTCACTCATTGGCTGCTTCTTCTTTTTATATCTCCTCTTCTTCCAACCTGCCATCACCTCCCTGCGGTTCTCCTCCTCCTTCCCAGGGCTTATTGGAGGAGGCCATGTGGTTCCGGAGGCCCGCTGGTGGTTTGGATGCGTTTCCACCGCTGGTCGGGCTTTTCGGAAAGAGTCTTTCTGGGGCGTTCGAGTTAAATGCGCTGAGAAATGATGCCTGATGCCTGAGCAGAGGGTGTTTCTGACTGCGTGTCTTGTTCTCGTTTCATTACGTGCAGGCCGGCAGGGAGCTTGAGCTGCAGATGGTTTTTGCCACGAGTACGTGGCGTAAGGACGTCTCTGTGTTCTTTGGTTTTAGGTGTAGATCAGAGTTAACGCGTTAATAGTTTGATTTAATGTGTTGGAAGGACACATTAGTGGGAGCCTCTGCTGACTGGAGGACCCGTGAGTCAGCGCTGAGGAATGATGTCACGAGACCAAAGGAACAGAGAAACCCAAATCCCCAAAGGTCTCCCTAAAATCTATAAATGAAACTTTTGAGTGGGAGGGCAGACTGGGCGAGATATGACCAGAGGAAAGAACGGGAAACTCTGAGTGATGACCCGAGACGTCCTCCTTCCGTCCATTTGTCTTCTTTTATTCACGACATTGCTGCAGCAGTCTGTAACTACTCACCTGTGTCCCATTTACCATTAAGAATCTGTATTCAGAAAGAGAAGTGCTTCCTCACAGCGCTCGTGTAATGCAGCTAGCCAGAGGAGGGAGGAGAACAGATGAGAGGAGCTGCAGAAGTATGTAAAAACCATTACATCCAGTTGTGAGCATGAAGCCTGATGACTGAGCGTCTGTTTGGACCTCCAGTCAATAGAAGCCCGGCTCAAACAGGCCTGTTCAGACGGAGCTCCCACTCGTGTCAGAGGGCGGTTGGTGTCGTAACTGTTGAAGGCGTTCTGGGTGGGGGGGGGGGGGGGGGGTGGGGGGGAGGGAGCAACACCCTCTGTGGTTCATATCTCAATACCTCACCTCTTTTGTTCGCTCCCTCGCTGGGGGGGGTCGAACACACACACACACACACACCGTGTCCTGTGGCTGGTCTGCATGGTGTCCCGGGATCCCCCCCCCCCCGCTCCCCCCTTTTTTTTTCTTCTTTTTTTGGGGGGAAGTTGGATGCTTTTCCCGCTGAACCGCCAGCACCACGGCAACGAAACCCCGCCCCCCCCTTCATCTCAAGGAACCAAAGAATTCCCCTCTGATCTTTTTTTGTTTTACTGTGAGACGGCAGGAGAACCGCCAACACTTCAACACTGGAAGTTGAAAGTAAAAGCGTCATGCAAGTGAAGCGTTGAGTGATGCCGTCGCTGATTAATCGCCGTGTTTTATCAGCCTGAGAAATAAGTGGCGTTCTCTGGAAACGCTCGTGGCCGCAGCGACAGGCCCTTTCAGCAGGGCTCTGAATGATGCATTTACAGATTCAGTCATCACTGCTCTTGATAAGTTCTCGGCCAAAATGCAGTTTTTTTTTTTACTTTTCTCCAAAAAATAGCTATATAGCTCGCAGACTGGAGTTATCTTGGTACCGGCGGAGGGAAGCCAGAACGTGGAGGCATCTGTTCCCAACGTGAATACCTGCCAGATGTGCAAAACCAGACGTCCACACGATGGAGAAGCTTCATAAGCCACGTTGCTCTTGTATGACCTGAATGAGGGCCGTTTACGTGTTCTTACTGGCCGATGGATTTACCTTAAACGTCGGTGGGAATCGTGTATTTTTTGAAGTAGTAATTGTTGGTTACTCAGGTCCGACCGTTTAGTCGGTCTAATCAGCGGCTGTGCATTATGTTCCAAGTAGCATTTAATTCACCTTGTTATCGAATTCTTGATTTATTATTTTTTGTCTATGCTGAAACATGAAGGGGTCAAACTAAGCAAACCAATTGTTGTTATATCAACAAAAGTAAATTGTCCTGTCTTGACCTACCTTGCTAGCAAGCTTTTTGTCGGATGTCTGCTGTCAATTTTAGTGTCCTAACGACAAAGTACGTGCGCTGTATGGATGTGTCTGTTTATCCCATCCCGATTGAGACAAGGATTTGCGTTAGCTAGCTTACAGGAATTTTAAGAGGGTTCAAAACCTGCTCGCTCAGAAATAACGACCCTTTATTTATTGTATCCTCGGTGGAAAACCAGCGTGTGCTTCAACACTTTGGTGTTCGATGGCGCAGAATTGATCCGACTGTCTTTTCTCTCATGGGTGTTGTCTTTCAGGTCGGGATCAGGAGACAGAGTGTTGTCGCCGACAGTCATTGAAGACGGCAAGACAAGCCCTTACATGGAGCCCAACTCCCAGGTAACCACTGTTTGCTCTGGATTTACCCCAGCGCAAGTAACGCGGCTTTTCTTTACCTTTTCACATTCACACCCACCGGGAAGCTGTCACACCTAATCTGCTTGAACTTCTCATACTGCCAACCTGCCTCGTACGTCAGACGCCCCTACAAAGTGTGCACTGTTGCAAGCAGTTTGCGTTCAGCTGCTACTTTGTCATAACACTTTGAACTTTGACCCTCTTGCTCCTACGTCTGCTTTGCAGGGGGACTCCGGGTCACAATAACCAGGAACGCCTGCTGCCCTTCAATACCACTGAATGCAACCAGATGTAATAGAACGTTGGTATTTTTGACAAACTAAGTATTTTTATGCCATACTAAACTTGTATGGTAGTATGTACTTTTTTAAACATCTGACATTCAGTAAAAATATACAAACTATGGATCGGCATCAGTGCTTTTTAGAGGCCAGTCCCTAAAATGATTGAGAAGGAAAGCTAACTGCTAACCGCTAATGGACTGGGCACCATTAGCGGTTAGCATTGAGATGTGTTACGGGTCTGTTTAATTAAACTGAGTATTGGGCAAAGGTAAATTATGAAGTTATTACACTGTGTTGACCTATTCCAGTTCTCTCAGACTACATGAATCTGGTTTGTATACGTTGGAATTTGCTGCCGTTGGTCGGCGCATTTTGCCACCAACATCAGAGAGGATCGTTCACATCTGGCGTCATATTTTAGAAGTTCAGTTCATAAACAGAGTCCATGGAAACGTGGCACAACACTTAATTTTCCGTACGTTATCAGTCACATGGTCATAAATGAGATAATGCACCCCACTGTTCGCTGGAGAGGTTTTGAAATACTATCTCGATTGTTCGCTCGTTCCGAGCCGCCAGACGGACAATGGAGGCATGATGAACTCCAGCAGATGATCTTTTCCAAGTTTTCCACAGCTGGCGAGCCGACAGGTTTCTGCCGTAATGATTATTGAGACCGTGTGACTGAAAGAGACAATGAGCATATTGTGGCTCTGAACGCGCGAGTGTCCATTGCTCAAGTGTTGCATTGTGGTCGTTGTGTCTCTCGGCCCCCGCTGGGGAAGAGTCTCCTTTTTAAAAAGAAAAGGGCGGGGCAGCCACACAAAGAGCTGAGGGGAAATCTGCCCGTCAGCCTGTGGGTGCCTTAGAGGAGAGTCTTCCATCTGGGTTGTTTGGCATCGCAGGATCAGAAAAATTCTCCCTCTGACATTTATCAGCAGCTTTCCAAGAGACTTTTATTATCATGTGTTGTTCTGCCGAGTAGATGCCTGGCAACAATATCTAAATCAGTCTGATACGATCTTGACAAAAGGCAGTTTATTGTATTCGATACTAGTTCTTCAATTGATTGATTGATTGCACATTATGCCTCTAAATGGAGTCAAATCATTGTTCACTAAATGAACATCATGCTGTATTGAAGAAGACCTGAAACTTTGAGACCTTAAAATCAAGAGAGTCATTTTCATAGACTTGCTATACAAATCTTTCCTCTCTCCGGGTGACTGTGACCTCTAATCCAGTCCGTCCTCCCTCCCTCTTATGAAGCGTACCTGGACGGCTCAGCGGGGGGGCCACTTGGTCATTCGAATCCACCTGAGCGTGAAAAGAGGACACATCCGTCCCCCCGGGGACACACAGAGAGACAGAAGAGGGAGTCTTCTCTCTTTTTATCTATTCTGACGCGCAACAATGCGGATTGTTCCTCGATGGAAACCCTAACATGAACCATCCAGACTGAGCTGGGCGACGCTTCTGGCCCGCAGTCCCTCCGACGACGACCCGCTGGCCAAGACCTGGAGCTGCCTCTGCCCCGAGCAGCGCACCAGCAGGGCGTGAACCGAGCCGTACCACGCCACGAAATTACCTCACCGTTCTCTGGCCTCCGCAGGCACGAGAGAATTTTGTCATTTTTCTACCACGCGAGGCCACATAGGGTTCATAACTTTTCAGAAGCTTCAGAATTATTTACAATGTTCTCTATTCAACCTTTTTCCTCTTGAATGACTGTTCCTGACCAACAGACTGACTTTTGGAAACTCCAGCCTCGCTCGTGGGATCTGGGCAGGAAGTGACACTTGGGAACCTTTGAGGTGTTTCCTTTCACCTCGGACACATGGGATTCTTATAAAAGCCGATGTGGAAATGATCCATTGTTGGTTATAAGCGTTGTTTTTGCAGCGCTGTTGAATTGCAACATGTGTTTCCAAAGACGTGAGCTCATGACTTTCCACCGGCTACTCGATGTCACGCGCAGCCTCCTGAAATAGACATGATTTTGATAACGAGAGGTGGCAGCTATGAGATAAAGACGCGTTGCCATACAGTAAGTCAAACAGCAAGCGCAGGTGTTGGTTTGACAACCGAATTTTAGCTGATGCTCCTCTGTGTTGCTCGGAGAACACTAATGAGTTGCAATCAGATTCTTGGCACCGTTTCCATATTTAATTTCATTCCAAAGAACAGGGAAAGAATAGGGAGCCCGTGAGTGAGAGGGAGACTTTTAAGGTCCAGCTGATTTGCACTGAATGACCTGATCCACCACCCAACCGGTAGCTTTCTGCGAGAAATGCCCCGTCGCCGAGGACTGAAAGGCCAGAGACTCTGCGGCTGTGGTTCTCCAACCATCTTGGTCGAGTCCCCCTTTTGGAAAAAATAGGCCCGGAACAAAAACCTGACCCAGCAGATGGTTTGTTACGCAGGAGCACCTTAAAGGTTGTAAAATCATTGTAAAGCAGAGGAACCGTCTGTCAATCAAACTCCCCCCGACAGCCGGTTTGGAGAAGAGGGAACACGTCTTCTCGATCCAGAAGAGCCTTCTGCCGCTGTTTCCTCCTCCACTGAGGAAATGCTTTCTTGCACCAGTTCAGCTGCCTCTGTTTGGTCTTTGGAAGATATGAAGCTCCATCCGAGTGTGAAACTAATCTCTTACAGACGAGTTCAGCCGTGCAGTTTGTGATATGGGCCGTGTCAAATGTGTGCAAATCAATTTGAGGGTTGTTAAACTGTGCAGTCAATGCGATAGTGTAACTATGACAACAATGTAGAGGGAGGCTTCACGGTAATTTATCGACGTGATTCTGCTTGGACCACGTCATCGGCCTCCAATGACAGGCCCTGTAATAGCAGGGTAAACACAAGTGCAATTTATAAACTTGATGAAGGTTCCGTTCTACAATAGATCCTTTGAATCCCACCGCGTTTACCCTGCTGTTACGTGTCAAATGGCTTCTTTGAAAGGGCCGGTACGAGCCTGTCATCAGAACTGCTCATTCCAGATCCGTCGCCGTCAGATGTCTGTAATCTCCTGCTTGAGGAGCTACTGACCTCGTCGGTTCCACTGAGTTCCTCTGATGGTTTGATCGTTGCAGTGATGGCGGTAAACAAACTCTATCAGTTTATTTGCAAGATAGCCTTCGATGAAATGACATTTAGTGGCCCTGGGCTACGAACATAATCTCGTCACATGTTTTTTGGTGAGGAAGAAAGTTTTGTCAATGTTCACCAGCAGTTCCTGAAGTTGCAGGTTTTAAAATCCCTCCCCATAAATGTACTCGGGGGCGGCTCGGATCGGTCAGTGATGAAGGCCGTGTTCTGGCAAGCGAAATGAAAAATGCCAGGCGTCCCTGTTATTAAAGGCACATCTGTTGAGACGTCGTGGAAAGAACGAGGAAGCAGATGTTGATCTTGCGTCGCCGAGGCTTCCAGGAGCCGGCAGCTGAAGGCGGCTTGAATCCCGCGCCGACATTAACGGGAGCTGACAGACGGCGTCCTCGCGTGACTCGCCGACTGCGATTCCTCCACTGCTGAGTTTAATAACCGGCGAATAGGAGCCAATAAAAGGGTTCAGAGTGTCCTCGTTCTTAGCAGCACATTCATTCATTCACCGGCCTCTTGGATCAGGGACCTCTGACCCCACTTATTTGGTTGTTTGTGTTCACTAATCAGCCAGTAATCTCCAGAAATGTCCAAAGCGGTCTGTGGGTTTTTAATAATGGAGCCCCGCGGCTCGCTGCCGGGGTGAGCAGGTCTGCAGCGCCTGCACCCGGCCGGGCTCGTTAACGTCCATTAAGACTCAACTCTCTCCACTGCTCTGGTTTCTCTGTCAGAGTTTAAACTGCTGCACTGCACGCATGAAAAGTGCTTAATAAGAACGCATTATAGATATATGAATGTTTACAGTTTCTGTCGTGACATGTGGGAGTAGAAGCTTCTTAAAAGCTTTATTTAATAGAGTTAATTGATGAAATTAACGTCAGCCATATTCTCCTCAGCATTTCTTCCCTCTCAGATGGACTCATGGCCAGAAGCCCCGAAACGCTTACTATTTTCCGCTCTGTGCCCCCCCGCCCCCCAAACTTCAGCTCTCTAAATGGGCGACTCCGACCCGTCTGCCCGTCCTCCCAGAGAGGCTCCTGGGGGCCGGGTCCCAGGGAGCCATAAAAGGCTGGTTTGTGTTTGGTTAGCGGTGCAGAGCGCCATGTGAAAAGCTTCATTTCCAAAGGTCCGGGGGGATTAAACCACGCAGGAGGCAGAAAAGGGTGTGTGTGTGTGTGTGTGTGTGTGCGTATGCGTGTGCGTGTGTGTGAGGGGTGGGGGGGGGGCAGGGAGGCCGGCCGAGGTCCTCGGCTAAAAGACGTGCATAAGATTTCAATTAAGGTCCTCCACCATGTGCCCCCTCCCTGAGCACTGTGGTTGTGAGCTGAGCCAGACGCTGCAGGTGAATATGGTTAAACAATCACCATGAAACAATTTCCACGACGTAAATCTTAACATTGACTAAAACCTGGTTCCTGGTTCCTCGTTTCAGTTTGAGGTTTTTACAGAGGAGTTTGGCTGTTTCTATGTGTCGCTCCATAAATCGGCTAAATACTCGGCCATACATAAATAAAATGTTTAATAAATCAGATGCTGAGGGATAACTGAACGAAGCCCTCCGTAAGAACCTTCAGAATATAAGGAGGAATGAAATGAATAATAAATAATGTGTTTTTTTCCAATAGTCTGGGAAACGAAACACATTATTTATTATTATGAAGCATGAAATGGCAAAAAGCACTAGCGCATGAAAACAATGTCTTAATAAAGTCACGTTGATGAAAGGAGGAGCTTAGTCTTTGTATCACACACACAGAGTGAAGTTCACTTGTGCCTTTCCTTCGTCTTTGGCATCCGGTCACCCCGATCCATTCGCCACGCTTGGTCGCCCTTGTGAAACCGGTCGGGGACATCGGATGACTTTTATGCGCAAATGTACGAGTAGACAATGCTGGTGCTCATGAATAGATGCTGCTCTGGGATCTGGTTCTCCTTCCCTCGCCGTGTCGACAGTTTCTCTCGCTCCGAACCCAAAAGGAATGCAGTCGAGATTTGGGAGAAAATGGAGTAGCCACGCGTGGGAGGGAGAGGTTTGGAGATGGGTGATGTCACGGACGGGCCTGTTAAGTTGGGTTTCTGTCGGCGATAACAACTGAAGCCGCTCATATTAACCTTGAGCTGTTATGACTACGTTGGGAAAATATAAGATAAGGTTTCCAGAGGGATCCGGCTGACGAGACATTCGCCAGATTAACGGGACTGTCACTTAGGGACAAAGTCTCCATTAAACCTGAAATGAAGTCCAGGCGCCACAAAGGCAGACGCGGCGTCTTCTTAATGCCACGTTTGGCTTTCAGCTCCTCTGCGTAATAAGAAAGGAGAAGCAGCCAGTTTACCTGAAAGCATTCGCAGGTCCCGACTGTTACCAAACAGCACCAGATGTGCCGCCTTATAAAACTATAGCAAATATCTTTGCAGCAGGCATGTGTGGAAAGACCGATGGAATGGGTTGTGTGTGTGTGTGTGTGTGTGTGTGTGTGTGTGTGTGTGTGTGTGTGTGTGTGTGTGTGTGTGTGTGTGTGTGTGTGTGTGTGTGTGTGTGTGTGTGTGGGGGGGGGGGTTTAGTTCAGCTGGGACAGAAGGAGTGTGACGGTAAAAACGTGTAAACAACAGGGAAAAGCACCGGAACCACCACCCAAATGTGGAACCCTTTGTGGTGGAGGTCATCGAGCACATGTAGAACATGTAGAATGAGCCTGCTGGTGTCGGTTCAGCCCTTGTTCAAACATTAGAAATGAATAATGGATTCTCAATAATACTTAAAACACATGTCGGGACAATGATTTGCTCCGAGGAACTTCGCCCTTCCAGCTACGGGTTTGTTCTCAGGAAACGACAGCGATGAATCCGGCTCAGGAGTTCAAGTTGTGCTTTAAAAGGAAGGTGGTCCAGAAAGTAGTGAGATAAGTGCAGCCATCACCTTCAGCTGACCTGGCAGCGTGCATGGAAGGAGGTTATACATCACAATTAATTTCCTCTGGAAAGATTCCTGCGCTGTTGAATCAGGAGCCGGTGCAAGTGTATCCGAGGACATCAGGGATTTCTACCGCATGGTTCCTCCTCCTTCGTCCCTAAAACATGGAGGTTTAGGGAACCTTTGATTTACGATCACATGAGGTCCGCAGTCTGTGCAAATAGGGCAGAAGATCTGGAGACGGCCTCAGAGTGTCTAGGTGAACTGGGTGTGACGCTCTGCAAGGGGAGCTACGCCGACTTTAACCACCGCCGTGTGGCAAAGACGTTTTAAGAGTCGGACGAGGTGACAAAAGTCTCCTTCACTACAGGAGGCGGGCAGTGGCCGGGCCAAGCGAGCGTCCGGCACCTGCACAAACACTGGTTCCACCGGTTCCACCGGTTCCCATCGGCCTGCATTGCTTAACCTGTAAACAAGCCACTCGGTTTCGGCTCAGATGTTTATCGTGTGTAGTTATAACAACGCGCACTCCTGTTTACTCTTTCGCAACGGCCGGCTATCTCAGAAAATTCTAATCCCGCATGAGAGGCGGTGACGTCACTGCAAGCCGTGCACCATAAATCTTATCTGTGACGCTGGGTTATACACGAGCCCGACTGGCACAGAGCGTTCCCACAGCCGCGGTAAACACGTGGAGGTGGTGCATTAGTGAGTGATGGTCCATTTAGTCCAACCATAGAGCAGGGTACGCTTTGAAGGCGGGGCTTACTGAAAATGTAAAACATGTAACACGTTGAATTCAATGCTTCCAAGCTGCAGTTCAATGGTTGTCGCCGTGGTGACGACTCCTTCTTCTTAGACGTCTATCTAAGGTGCCTTTGCATCCATCCTGCATTAATCCAGCAGATTCCTCCAAACTGCTCCATCTGAACATAAAATGATGAAGTCTACAGGGCCCAAAAGATGCATTTCATCTTTCAGGGTATCTCGGATCTGTCGGCTTCCATAAACTCTTCGATGCATAAAGGAAGCAGCAGGGGGAAAATGTTCCTTCAGTATTTACACCACACAAGTTAATTTGTTTTGACAGAAACATCTGCAGGAGATCTGACTGGAGCTCCTTCCCAACCAGTATGTGCTGAGAAACCTTGATTAGGAACAACTCCTCTGAAGGATTGTGGTTTTCTACTTGGGGAACCACTTTTCACTCATTTCCTGACCCAAAACTTAATGGCTTATCGTGTATTGGGCCCATTACCTTTTTTCTTCCAAACATTATTAATCATTCTTCTACTTCTGTTTTAGCTTTTGTATCCACGTTTGTCTTGTTTTCCACAAAATATAAACGGGGAGATCTAATGACAATTTTTCCTTTTCTTTTTCTTTGTAGAATTTCCGTCCCATCACCAGCGGTTATGGCAGTTCCAGTCGCAAAGCTTCGTACACCCCTGAACCCCAGTATCCGCACGCTCCCCAGTCCCCCCAGGGCCTCCAGTACCAACAGGCTCCCCAGTCCACTCACCTGAATAACGGACACTCCAGACCCAACAACGGCCACGGCTACGGGAACGGCAACGGGCACGCTCAGTACAACAACCCGGCGGGACTTTATCATAACGGCAGCAATGGAGACAGAGCTTTGCCGAGCAAGATGGGAGGCCTGAGCCTCAGCGCCACTCACAGGTGAGCGAATGGGTGTAGAATCACGCCTGGGCGACTGTTTAGGGTGAAGCCGCGGTGGAACGGTGTCATAAGTGCACTCTCTTTCTATCTGGCCGCCATCCAAATACAATCACTTCCCTTCACAAAATGGCGGCAGCCGTAATCCAAGATGGCGGTGGCCCCATCCAGCAGCGAAGTCCCCACGGCGACGTCTACGTCCTGGACACACTCCAGGACAGATGGATGTCGACCGTGGGGCTCGTAATAGATAGAAATAGGGTTTATTGTGTCTCATTAGCTGTGGGAACACTCGATGGCGCAGCGAGAGGACTCCACACAGCCCACTGGTTGGGATTAAGACTTCATGTCTGTGGAAGCACACACGTCCGCCGCTGCTTTGGCAGTCTGGCAACTATCAAAGTCTAAATCCTTTTGTTTAGCCTTCTTCAGCTGCGCTCAGACATAACATCAGGACGCCACCTGATGAAAGACAACACATACGGGGGCTACAAATGAAACAAATGAAACTCCTTTGTAGTCTTTACTTTGTTACTGAAGTAGATGATTGCTGAAAGCCCCTCACCGGTGCAACTGAGACTAACAATAACTGCGTGTCCCTCCTCCCTCGTCTCCTTCAGCCCGGAGCCCCTCGCACAGTCGCCTGGGGGGGGGAATGGATTCGACCCACATTCAGACGTCTACAAGATGCTGCAGGACCACGAGGAGCCCGTCTCTGCTCCCAAACAGTCCGGCTCCTTCAAGTACCTGCAGGGGATCCTCGAGGCCGAGGACGGAGGTAGGCCCGCTTTGGGTGGAGGCTTACGGGGGTGTGAGGGTGGAGGTTCGATGGTGTCATGGCGACGTTACTTATGACCCGACGGGAAAGGCGGAATACGTTGGCTGCAATAACCGCTTTTAACGGTTCTTTTGATCTCGATACACGCCGGCTGTCATCATGATGTTGCGCAGATAAACTCAGACAAAGTTACAGGGATTCCCAAAAATCAAGGTTTTTTTTATAGATGCATCGGGTGGATGTTTAGTTTTAGTGAATATTTCCTCCTCGTGATTCCAGAGGAGCATCTCTGCCGGGGAGCTGCTCGCTCGCCGCCTCACTCGCATAGTTTTCCTTTTAAAGAAAGACGTTTACGAGGCAGAGAAGCAGAGCGGGAGGGAAGCAGATGAAGTGCTGTAAATAGCTCGCACACGGATGAACATGGGAGGGAGGTTCTGGTTTAGCAATTTACTACAAAAAAAAAACTTCACAAGAGGACAATAAAGTGAGAAGTGCGTCTTTCCTGTCCGTCTGCCGACTGACTGCGCGGCGTTCCAGCCTTTTGAGTGGGAGTCACGCTGACAGCAGCTGATCCTCTGACCCCAGACTCTCGTCCCAGGTTGCACATTCACCACTGAAGGAGGGCTGGACAGGTGAAAGTGCTACAGATTGACTTTCATCAATGTTTCTCTTAACCTCAGTAACGTCGTCAGCCGGTGACGTGAGAATCCGCAGTAGTCCCTGTACGGTAGGTTAGCTTAGCTTAGCTTCTGTCCCGGCTACTGGGTGGTCTGGACTTCTCTGACTGTGTCTCAGTCGTTGGCAATGGAGCAGCGGCTACAACAAGTAAAAACCACATAAAACCGGCCGTTTTCTTCACTTTTTGTCAATTATTCAAATGTCGTCTGGTACTAGGGGAAAAAAGTGATCTGTTTCTGTTATCTGTCAAATTCAAAGTGAACATCCAGATGGAAACGTCTCAGTCTTCACGCTTCACAGAATGAATCCATCCCTGATTCGCTCTGTACCTTCTGATGTGATAATCCACGAGGAACAACACGGGCTCAGAGCCAGAACACAGTTTCCACATTTAGCTGTACGGTTACAGCAGGGGACAGATTAGAGCGGGGGGGTCGGGGAGGGGGAGGTTTAAAGGATTTAAAGGGGACCCTTTTCGTCTGCTGTCAGTGGGCCTTGAGTGACGGGTTAAGCCCTCGATGACACAAGAGGACGCCTCCGCTTTGCTTTGGGATCCTTCAAAAATCAAATCGCTCCGTTGGTAGAAACCGACCGCCTGGTTGTTGTTTTTACAAGAAAGAAACCGGTCGAATTCACAAGTGAGCCCTGGAGGTAAGAGTCGAATCATCCTCTCGCTGGACGCATACCTGGTCGTCAGGCTTTTAAATCACAGTAGTCTGTCCCCCTCCTGACGGTGAAAGCCCCCGCAGAGGCCATGTTGACTTTCACGGGCTGTTAAAAGTCAAAGTAAACAAGAGGGTCAGTTTACCCAGAATTCCTCAGACCCGGCCGTGATTGCAAAGCAGTGTGGATGAAAGTACCAACCGGTGTTGGATGCAATATTACCTGAGGTTGATGGATAGTTGCAACTTTTTTCCATGTGATGTTACGGGTAATTACGGTTACTTATTTATAGATAATAACAGTTAGGCCTTCACGCACTTCCTCAAAGAGGAGATGGCAAGAGAAGGAGGGGAGTGCTTCTCCAAACCTCGGAAAAATAAATAAACAAAATTCCAGTGACCTTTTAGTGAAACCTCGTCCATTACTTGAACTGCAGGGTTGTTTGTTTAAAAGTGTGTTTTAAAGAAAAGTGTCTGTGTAGCAAATCAGCTGAATGATGGTCACAGAAGCACGTTTGAGTGCATGAGAAGTGGACTCAAAGGGAGGGAAGAAGGCCGCCTGCTTCCCCAGGAGACCTGTGACCCGTTACGGAAAAAGAAAGACGGGTTTGAGAAGAAGTCAAAAAATATTACTTTAGAGAAATGTTTTGGAAAAAAAATTCAAAAGGTTGAAAACTGACAGATCTAAATATATTGAAAGTGTTAAATCAATAGATGTTTCAGTCCAGAAAATGTTTTGGGGAAAAAAAGTCAGATTTTGGGGGGAAAAAGTTGAAAAATATAAGTTTGAAAAATGTTTTAGGGAAAAGTCCCACTTTTTTTAAATAAAATAATTATCATTTTGAAAAAATATTGGTAAAAAAAAAGAGAATATTTGGGTTTTAAAAAAAGTCTAAATCCATTAGGTCAGAAAATGTTTTGAAAGAAAAGTCAAAATATAAAGTCGACATATTTAGCTGAGGAGTCACACGGCGGGTTGGAGGAGCTGCGCTCGGTTCACAGTAAATGGAAACAAAAAACCCAAAAGGTCTCGGGTTCCATTCATTGGTTCAGATCAGCGCTTTCTGACACCATCTCTGCTCTTTTGGCATCGCGACATTTGTTCCTCTCGGCCCCGGAGATTAAAAGTTTAAAAAGTCTTTCAGACACATTCAAGCTGCACATTTTCCATGATCTTTCCCACCAAACAGTCTCGACAAAACCACCTTTAAACTCCTCGGAAAAATACCGCCCTGAAGTACGTGCAGCGCGCACGGCTCGCTGTCAAATCAAGGTTGAAATTGTTGCCGCTGTTTATTTATCTTTCCACTCTGTGATTCACTTTCGCCTTGAATTCCCCCGAGCTTCCTGACGGGTCCGAGGGGCCGGCGTCTGGCCGCTGTTAGTCACGGACACACACGCAGCCAGTGCAAGTTGCGTGTGGTGAGATGTGTGTCGTAATTTGACCGTCCTGTCAAATAAAACAAAAGGTGCCTGACCGTCGGCGCTTGGCACAGAGATAAATGGGTCCGAGGGGGGTTACAGAATGTCAAAGAAAGACTAAACAAGCGCTCCTTCCTTCTGCTTCGAGGGGTCCGTCCCCGACCACGTCCCCTCGGTGAGAAACTGCTGCACTTGGAAATCTTTTCCGTCCGAGAGGATCATCGTGTAACAGAGACATTAATCCCAGAAATAACACATCCGGCTGATGTGAGCTCTCAAACCCGCCGCCGAGGCTAATTGTTAGCCACGCGGGAGCTAACTGTTAGCCACGCGGGAGCTAACTGTCAGCCACGCGGGAGCTAACTGTTAGCCACGCGGGAGCTAACTGTCAGCCACGCGGGAGCTGACTGTTAGCCCCGCTGGAGCTGACTGGGCTGCGGTGCGTTGTTGGGTGTCCCGTGGGCCGGTGCCGCCCACCGACGGTTTGGCCCCATTGACCCGCAGGAGTGTCTGAGAGAACAAAGCCCCCCCCCCATGATTAGTTATTTCAGGGTTTGCCTTCAAACAAACAAACATTACTGTGAGATGAATGAGCATGTGTAATGATTAATACACTTTTCAAACCGGTTGCTTAGTGAACCAAAACAAGGCAAAAGGGTACAAACAGTTTACGTCCACGTCTGTTCAAAATGTCGTCACTTCAACTTTTCTAAGTAAAAGTAAATGCTTTTTTAGAAGACTTTATCCTCAGCTACCTTCACTGTCTTCAGGCCTTCGGATCGCACTGTAGCGTGCCACTGGACATTGAAAGGGAAAGCACACACGGACACAATGGCGAGGAAGAGGACAAGTGGCAGCTTCCTGTTTGTGAAAGCAACGAGGTGAAAGAGCCCGTTACCTTCGGATGGAGATCAGCTGCCATTTGTCTGCTGCAGCAAAACCTGCAGAACCAGTTCATTGTCTCAGGTGGACGAGCCTTGTTAATAGATCCACGTATGATGGATGATTGATGAAGACCCGCCCACTTGCTCTCCTTCATGGAACGGGCCTGGTGTTTAATGCATCTTCATTTGTAACGTATGTTCCTGTATTTATTCTGAGGTTGTTGGTTCTTTTTCCAGGTTTGTCCCCAACGGATCGAATGAGGAGCTTGAAGTCTCCGGTCAGGTCTCCGGTCCCCAAACTGGGGAGCCCCATCCCCGGCCCCGTGCCCGGCCTCCAGAAGCTGCCCCAGTGCACCCGCTGCTCCAACGGCATTGTGTAAGCACAGGGACCTCGCACACATGTTTATTTCAACACCGAGCTATAATCTCTCTGATTTATTTCATGTCACTGAGTAAAAATGTGATGCTTTCAAGTTATGGTTCCTGTGATCCTTGATTGTAGACCAGTGAAGGTGCAGCCATGAAACGCGTCAAGAATGTGAATGATTTATTGTCGCGCTCGCTGTTAAATGATCGGATTCTAGGCGTTTGGAGGGGGAGCTTTGTGAGGTGAGTGGAAGTTAAGGAGGTTAACTGGTGCAGCTCAACCTGCAGCAACAGGCCCGATTGCCATTGATCCCAGGGAATGATTCAACCGAGCCGGCCTTCCTCCACGCCCTTTCCCACGCACGCACGCACACACACACACACAGACACACACAAACAGACGGACAGACACACACCTTTCCACATGCACCGGTAATCCCCCTTCTGTGAAAGCGGGTGATGTCATCGGCTTACTCGTTACAAGAGGGCATTGTGGGACACAATCGAGACCTGGGAGCGTTTTGCAGCTTTTTAAAACAGAGTCAGAGGTTAACTGGCGAGAGGAAGTCTGTTAGAGGAGGAGGCGGGGTCACGACTGAAGGCTATTAGTGAATGAACAACACAGGGAACTTTCTAAACGCTCCAGTGTTGACCTTTAGCCGGCCATGTATGATGAAATGTATTGAAGTAGTTATAGTCAGATAACTTCTGATAGCAAAAACAATGGAAAGTTAAACAGTGAGTCAGTCTCAAGCGATCCTTTTAAAGTGCTTTATGGCACCTCCCTGAAAGCTGCTCTCCGTTGAAAGGTTGAGTGTAGAACAGCCGCTGCTAATGTTCCAGTGTTGATACGCCGACTGGATGCTCAGTAAACACGATGACATCATAACATGGTTGACATGGAACGTGTCAGAGTGCTGCAGGCTTCCCAACGTCTAACGCTCCTCCATCTCCTGCAGCGGCACCATCGTGAAGGCCCGGGACAAGCTCTACCACCCCGGCTGCTTCACCTGCGACGACTGCGGCGTGAACCTCAAGCAGAGAGGCTACTTCTTCATCGAGGACAACCTGTACTGCGAGACGCACGCCATGGCCCGCGTGCAGCCGCCGGAGGGCTACGACGTGGTCGCCGTCTACCCCAACTCCAAGGTGGAGCTGGTCTGAGGCCCGGCGGCGTGTGCTGCAACCGGACCGGGGAGCTGAAGAGATGGGGGCGGGGCTACGCAGTACTATGGCGAGCATTCATCAGGCGCCACGGGGCAGGAACGCCGACCTCGGCTCCGCCTCGGGAGTCCATCGAGGACCCGAGGTCCGCTCTGCTGCTCCGACGGCCTGGATGAATGTTCAGAGGTGTGTGTGTGTGTGTGTGTGTGTATGTGTGTGTGTGTGTGTGTGCGTGGACTTGGATCATCACCAGATCCCTGCGGGTCGATGGTGGTTGTTTGGACTCTTTTTGCAGAACTCCGCGTGGCCTTTGCAGCTTTGATAAACACTGTTGTGTGTTTGGAACAGTCGCTTCTGGCGTGATGATCATTAAAGGGCTTCGAGTTCCTCTGTGTTTTTAAAATATCTTAAAGTTACACTTCATAATCGTGCTGCAGATGGACATTCTTTTAGAAAGATCACTTGCTCTGCTCCTCTGTGTAGCCGTAGTTCTTTGACCTTCCTGCCGGTGAGACTCTGCGGTTGTTTGGGTGAGTTTCACCGAGCTGTAGCCGATTGGCGAATGACCGCGATTAACGAGCCCCAAACACGGATCCACCTCCTCCACCTCCAGCTATGAATAAAACCAGAGCACTTATGAGGAACCAGAAAGCTTCCTCTGCTCTCGAGGCGACTTTGAAGGGGTCGTGTGCGTCTGAGGAGGAGACGCCTGGTTTTAATATTCACCAGTTCAAATCATTCCGTTTCTTCCTGCGAGAAGGGAAAAAGTAAATACTTGTATTGCCTCCTTATTAGGAATCAAACCCACCTCTCTGTTTCCTCTGAGGGGGGGGGGTTATTATGACGACGTGTGGCCCCCTTATTGTGAGTAGTGAAGTAAAGAGTGATGTTGTTCTTACTTTTAGAAATGACAACAAAACTACAAATGAGAATCTCGTAGTGCTGATTCTTTGTTTTAGGCGTTAACAGACGTGTAGCCGCTGGCGTCCCGCCTGCAACACTTGTCTTGTAAATGATGTGAGATTTCCATTTCTCTGGTATTGTACATATTTGTTTCTCTCCAGCTTAACGAGTCACTCACGAGGCTTTTTTCACTCGAGTCCTCTTCTTTTGTTTTAACTTATTGTGCTACAACACATGTCATTTCTTTTGTCTTATCTTCTTATTTGCTTGTTGTTGTTTTTTTCTAAAATCTAAATAAAATGAGAAGTGGTTCACCGGGACGCGATCGTTCTCATTCTTCCTCACTGGAGCTCCAGCGGACGGTCGGGCTGTGAATCCCTTTGTGTTGGTCTCTGGTCATTAAACTAACAGAGCCTGATGCTGTCAATCAATTCATGTAGAATAATCCTTAAAAGTGCAGTCTATGAAATAGAATTACTAAAGTACTAAAGTACCAAAGAAAATACTACTAATGTAGTACTAGAATACTCTTATTCTATATATATATATTCATATTCTAGCACTACGGCATCGTGAAACAACAAACATGATTGAAACTGCACGGCTTTAATATGGAGCATCTTTAAAAAGAAGCATTGTAAGTGAATAAGTACTTTGTCGTTCTGTCCCAACTGGTCTCCTTTCAGGGACATAAGGACGCGGGGAAACGCAGAGAGAAACCGATGCGTCGCCCCGAGGAAGGAGTTCTGATTCTTTCCAGCTATAAACATTTAGTCCACTTTAAAATAAATGCTCCTGATTGCTGAGGAATTGGAAAAGAACGAGTCCATCAAATCGATCGAGCCTCCAACCGACTGCAGGCGTTTCCTGGCGGAGGCCTTCTGCTGCAGAGGCGCCATCTTAAGCCTTTCACTCAGAGGAGGTTGTGTTTTGTCTTATTTCTGGATGCACGTGTGTGTGAGTGTGTGTGTGTGTGTGTGTGTGAGTGTGTGTGTGTGTGTGTGTGTGTGTGTGTGTGTGTGTGTGCGCGCGTGTGCGTGTGTTCCAGTATGTGCGCACAAAGATGAAGAGCCGCCTCCTTTGTGTGTGAACTTTTCCCTGCGGATTCACGTCTCTCACGTTTCCGCCTCGTGGGAAGATGAAGCTTCGATTCGAGCTTTGCTTCGATTTCACTCAGTAAATGACTGACGAGGTCCGTTCGGCGTCGGACGGAGCGTAAAGCCGGGTTTGCTTTAGGACGGGGCTTGCTGTGATTGACAGGTCTCTACCAAGCCGATCATTCTCAAGCTGTGTCTTCGGTCACGTCTTGAAACTGATTTCAATAAAACGTGGAATGTTACTCGCTTCCTAGAACTCGATTTTCCACCAAACGTAAGTGAATGGCGAACAATCGGAACTATTTCGATGTTTAGATTGAACATAACTTGTAGTGCGTGCTGCCTTGTCAGAGGTCACTTGTTGTTTGGTTCCTCTCGCAGTTCATTGAGGCTCTGAAATCCCATGAAAACAACACGCAGTGGCTGAAGGCCATGAAGAGCTTTAAACATGTTGACAACGTTTCACTTGAGTTTCCAAGTTTGTGCCAACTGTGTCCGAGCGGAACGAAAGCCACATGTCTCCAGACGCTCAGGCACGAACCCACGTGAGCATCCAGTCAATATTTATTCACCCTGATGTGGTCGAATATGTGCAGAATGTGGATTGTACGTGATGTACGGAGGAGGGGAAGTGAACTGAAAGGGATCAAAACAATGGACAGATTGCATGTAAACGGACACGTTTTCCTCCTTGAAATCTTCCCGTTGCTCGTTAAGCCGATCAATGACCTTGTAAAGAATGCCGTTTGTCTACTAGTCCAGGACTCTTTCTAAAAGCGACATTCCAAATATGAATGGTTACAATTGAATTTAGAAATATAGCACACAACTTAAGAAGGCACTGCAAAAGGATTTTCAAAGTAAACTTCCATCAACACTCTGTTTAGGTTTCGGAATAGATTTTTTGGGGGTTTAAAAGAACTTCTGAAGTTTACTTCGCTTCACACGGGGCCAAACTGGACGGGGAGGCGGGGAGTCTGGGGGGGGTCCAGGTCGGACTCTTATTTTGACAGTAAACTGGGTGACCAATCACAGAAAGTCCTCCAATACAGGAGAATGTAAACAGATGTCTTCAACTTCTCTCCCCGTCTGCCCTTTTGACTCTTTTTAAAAGAAACAAGTGAAGCACACACATTCACACACTTCACCCGACCCCCCCCCCCCCCCATCTCCTGACAAAGCCCCCATAAGGAACGGCGGCGTGTTTCGGCGGATGCCATAGAGACTGCATGAAGAGCCCCAGCAGCCCTTTGTTTCCTTCGTCCTTCCCGGACGTCTTTAACTGAGTGAAAATGCTTTTATTCGTTGACGTGAAGCAGCCTGATGGGAGACACGAGCGTCTGAGCGTCACAGACAGCCGGGTTCAGTCCCCTGGATTCATTTGTATTTCCGGCTTTGGCCGAACAGTTTGAATCTCATTGCAAGAAAAGAAATGCTGCTTTGAGTTCTGAGGCCAGAAGCCTGAGACCTGCGAGTGACGACTAACGCGCCGCCAAAAGCCAAACAAGCTTCTGCCCGAATAAGACGCACCAGTCAGACCTTTGATAGAACCCTTATTAAATATAGCTGCACATTCATCTTCACAGTTCTGCAGGACTTTTAGTTCCTACTTAACGTTTTAGTTCCTTTGGAGGAATGTAAGCACGAATACAACCATAATTAACCGCAACCACAGAAACACAACTTATGGACCCGTCAGCGGGAAAGGTTACGGCATGTTGTGTTCTCTGCGTTCTTATTGTCGACTTCTCTTGAGACGTGACGAAGGTAGATGAATAAATGCACCTGCAGATTGAGTGTTAAGTGTTTCCATTGGTTTGTTTTCCTCAGGATCGATTCACACTCAAACCAGGAATAAAACCTCAAATAAACACCAAAAACCAAATGAAAAGGTCGGGAACACCCAAACCATGCACACACACACACACACACACACACACACACACACACACATTCGGGTAAGCCGCCCCTGTGTAAATGACAGGGATTGTGTAATTATAGTTGTGTTAATATGAGATAATGTTCGATCCACCCACAGATGTGCGGGGGTTTAGACGGCGCAGATGAAAGCCTGCTGCTGATGACCTCATCTCCACATTCAGACCGATGACTCAAACCTGGAGCTTAAAGAGGATTAATGTGCATTCAAGTGTGAAGATTTCTCCTTCTTCTTCCTCCAAATCAGCACATTAAGTGACATCAAAAGCCTCAAAACGTGAAAAATAGTATTAAATACACTTTGGGCCGAGTGAATTGTATTCTCCTTAATGATCACCAGGGGGCGACTCCTCTGCTCCCATAGACGTCTATGAGGAAACTACTCTCATTATTCTCTCTTGATTTGGTCCCTCAGTGAACATTAAGCAGCAGCGCTTTGCTTAGTTCCAAATCAAGTCTTACACAACTGTATTTGGAACTAATCCAAGATAAAGTTATCCTTGTTGTTGCCAGCCGTCCTTAAAGTTATTCCTCATGTATTACTCCAAAACAAAAACATAAATCTTTACAAATCCTATCCGACCCCTTTCCTTTCAACGGGTCACATGTTCTCTGAGGGAAACAATTATTGTTCTTTTCTCTGTGTTGCCCCGAGGAGCCTTAAGACTTTCATTAACATTGATTCCTATCAGGCAGCGGTAACCCAAACCCTTAAGGGGACGTTATTTCAGAGCCCGTCCACCTCACCTGAGACAAACAGGCCAGCAGCCTCCACGCGGCCTCTTGTTTCTCCGACGGATGACTTCTACTGTCAAACTTTGGGTTGGGTCAAAACTCGTAGTATACGTGTATATTGTTGTCTACAATAGTAATTCTAACGATACCCAGCGAGGCGGCAGACGCGCTGCGAGCTCTGGGTTCCAGAGTCAGATCCCAGACGCGGGGAACCGGAGCGGGATCTGTGGTCCAGATGCTCGGCTCTCCGTCCAGCTCATCGGCTCCTGGAAGAAGAGGAACGAAGTCTCGCCCAACTGCAGCTCACTTCAAACGGGTTGATTTATTGGTAAAACGTAGCACTTTGCAACGCAGAGGATGACATGCATGAGGCCTCTTGGATTAATTTAACGAGCCGAGTGCAGCTCCATCCGTCACGAGCCGGCCCGATCGGATCTGTTAAGTGGTGATAACTCAGAGGTCTGAGGCAGTGTTGAGCCAATCTCTCGAAAAGGTCAAAAACTTCTGCAAAGGTGAAAATAAAGTGTTGTGTTTCTTTACATTTGACTTAATCTGGCTCACCAGCCAGTAACACACCCAGTTTGGGTTATGAGAATAGTATTATGGGATGTGTGTAGCCTAAGAGATCATGGAGTTTATTAAAAGCCGTTGACATTGGTGCAATTACAGATAAATCAGAGAGTAATGGAGTCTCAAACTGAACTGTGAGAAAAACAGCCCAACAGGAAGATTAAAATGTTCCTGGTTGGTTTGGCTTCCCAAAAAGAAGACGATCACAACAACAAGCTGAGGTCCATAATGGAGCATAGAAACGCTTCAATGGCCCCAAAAACCGATGATGTGAGTGGTTTGCTGGATAAAACCAGACGGCCATCACCAAAAGAGGCCCTGCGGCTGCGGGAGGCGATCAAATACGATGTCACGTCACCCTCACGTGATTACATAACAACGCTTCATTCGTTGTCATGACGATGACGTTTACATCGAGCTACTGTTGCTTTATGCTGCAATCTGTGCAGAACATTTAGTGCAAATATAAACCCACGTGATTCGCCTCCCGGTGGGGGAGTCGGGCCCATGTGACCTCCCATCATGCATCTCACTCGCTGTCCGTACCCGGGGAACCAGCGGGCCGCCTGCTGGTCAAAACGAGAGCACACGGTGTGTGTGTGTGTGTGTTTACTTACATGCACATGTTTTGGGTGCTCGTGTGGTTTTGTTTGGGCGGATGTCTGATTCCTGCCCAAATTACAGGAACCTGCAGGAAGGATTTCGTATCAAAGTGTTTTTTTGGGAGGGGTAGCGGGGGGGTTTGGTAGAGACGACACACTGAATCTTTTGTGTTGTAAACTGACACGAATGCTCACTTGGCCATTTCGTTCATTCAAGCCGGGTGATGAGCGTAAAAACGTTGTGATGGAGGCAAAGCTTTGACGAAAGCATTTCAAAAATGTTTTTCAACTGGAATAATTACATCATTCTATTGAATAGTGTCCTCAACCCCCCCTCCATCTGCCCCCCTCTTAATTTGCCAAGTCATGTGGTCTCGTCCGCTGACCGGGGGAGCCTTTGTTGGGCGATAAGAGCCCTCATTGTGTGGGTGACCCTCAGAATTCCAAAAAGCGCCACGTTAATAGCAGCGTCCGGCGACCTTGACCTTCGGGCTTTATCTCACTTCCAGCTGGGGAGGGGGGTGTCCAGCGGCGTGCGAGGCGCTCGCTCTGTTTTTGTTGGCGGGGATGTTTCTGGTGAGGAAACCGCACATCGCCGCCGGCGTCTGCCGACCAGATTGACCTGACCTTGACCTGTGACGTCACTCGGGCGAGATCGGCCAATCGGGCGGCGGGGATCCGGGAGCTGTTGCCACAGAAACAAAAAAAACTAGGATGACGCCTGAGAAGCAGAAGCGACTGTTGATTCTAGAGCAGCACGAAACACAACTTTACTGCTGAGAATATTCCAGCGTGTCATTATGATATAATATCCCCCATATTATATCATAATGACACGCTGTAATATTCTTAGTAGTCCAGTTGCATGGGAAGGGAGAGAGGGAAGCCGGCGGGGCTTGAGCCCCCCCTTCCCCGCTGGCGTTTGGGTTCACCTTTCTAGAGGTCACCTCCTTGTTATTCCGCTCATAAACCCTGTGCATTAAGAGATTAGACACATTCTCAGACTACGGGTCATTGTGCTCATTCATTTCTGCCCTAGACAGTGAATGTGGGCTAAGCTAGCGGTGCACGCGTGGCGTTAACGCGCGGTGCCCCCCCCCCCCCCCTCCTGTTGTTCAGCAACACCCAGTCGGCCTGCAGGCAGACGGACCAAAACTAAACACACTGGTCGTAACCAAATTACTCCCAGGCCACATGTTCTCGAAGCAGAGGGGGGGCCCTCCTTCTTTCTCCTGCCTCCCCCCCATAAAAAAACACAGGCTGGTGGAGAGAGAGTGTTATTCCAGATGACCTAAAAGTCAGTCTAATGTTGTGGCAGTGTGTCGTTGATGGAAAGTCAGAAGATGTCGTTTTTAATACGAACCTTTACTGGAAACAAACCACCGCAGATGTGAAGGCCAAGCCTTCGATTCACAGCAATGAGGGGGGGGTGTTAAAGAAGCAGGCTGAAGAACGTCCAGAGGTGGAAGGATGAGGTTGTGTTAACTACGTTGAGTCCCCCTCAATCCCCCCCCCCCATTCTCCGTCTGCACAAAGGGTGACAGACGCAGCGAGGATGCTTTGTTTTGTCTCTTTTATTGTCTCAACGTGAAGGTTTACACGATTTGACCAAATGCATTGTGGTCCGTGCCCTTATTCTACTACGGATGATACTGAAAACCAGGACCAGGGTTTGTTACACGGGAGCCTTTTGCTGCTTGTTGCTGCCACGTTGTGGTCGAGGTGAGAAAACATGAAGATCACGAGAGTGTGTTGCTCATTTTAAACAGATGTGGAAATGAAGCGTTGCAGCAATTATTATTAGGTCATCATCATCGTCATCATCATTACTATGTTTAATAACTAATTTTATTTAAATTGCAAAAATGTGTTATTAAGACAAATACATCAATAAAAACAAATGCTAATATAGCAAATTACCATCTATTTATCATCATTAATACAATCTGGTTATTGTTATACTATTATTACCATACACTATTTATTTAGCTCCTTTTTTCTGTGTGTTGGCTGTCTTCTGGGTTGTGGGGGTTTTCTATGTCTTGGATAATAGAGATAATAAGCTGTAAGAGACATTTTATTGTTGTTCAGTTTTGTTTCACGTTCCACAGCGTGGGGGCGCAGGGCCACATTGGATGGATGGATGGATGAATGAGGGAGGGAGGAGTGGGAGATGAAGGGAGGTCTTCTCACTGGTGTCCAGTTGATGTTGACGTCCCGGATGGTCTCCTTCTTCTTTGTCTCCTTGTCCTGCATCTTTCGCCTTCGACTTCATATTGTTTTTCCGTTTCGGTGTCAGAAATATTATTAAATGGACAAATAAAAGATTTCCCCATTTTTATCAATCTGTGTTTTGTTTTTCTGTCATTTCTTTTTAACAGTTGGTTTTGTTTTGATTTATTTTATTTATCATCTGGTAACAAGTGTTTTTAAGTGATAAAAAACATCAAGCATGAGGAATCATTATCAAGAAAGCAGGACATCTTCCTGAGACAGAGTAATTATACATGTGGTATTAGTACATGAACGTCGTCCACCCCTGGGCGAGACACAAATACTTTTTTTATGGTTTGTTTCGTGACTTTACTTTGAAGGATTCACCTCAGGAAAGCCATCTCGACAAAAAAGGCACTTTTATTCTGAAGAAATGGTCCCGGAAGTTGCATTTCCTTTGCTGCCGGTCGAGCGATGTTTTAGTTAATTTACGACCCGTTATTTCATCTGTTTGAATGAACGTTTGTTAAAGCACAGTCTGGAAAGGTTCTTGTGGATGTCCGTGTGACGGTCCGAGATGAGCGTCACTCTGGATATAAGACTGAAAAGAGCGAACAAAGTTTACCATGAAGGGGTAAGTGACGTTAGCCACAGCTAGTTAGCCAGCTTAGCTTAGCTTAGCATGCTAGCTAACTAACTGGCTGCGTGTACGCGCTGTTTGTTTAACGTAACGTTAACTGTGAGTTAAAGACCATTTTATTGAGATGACAGTCTGCTAGTTCGCTAACGTTAGCTAGAAAGAAGGCGTCTCCCTCTACACACGTGACCAACAGCTGATTAGCGAGTATTTCCCATTCATGTTTTCTTCTCTAACGTCACTAAAATCCGGAGGCAAATATAGTATTTGTGCTACCTCCTAAAATATTGATTATTGGTACACAATATGAATGAACGAATGCATAACAATGTTTTATCAAAGGTTAAACTTCACAGCTTGTACATTGGTACATTAAATCAAATATATTAAATGAAACATTCTGCATTAAATGTATTTACTTTTCGTACTCAAAGTACATTTGGATGCTGATTCCTTAAGTATTTCTAGTACTGATACTACAGTCTGTAGTACTTGCATCAAAGTAGTACTGCTTTTTGTTGCTGTTATAACTACTGCTATTACACAAGTCACATGTTGTTGAACCTGCAAACACTGGTGTTACAAGATCAGCTGCTGCTGCTTTTTCTGCAGTTCCTGTAACATTTGTACTTATAAACCCCTCAGATTAAATAGAAGAACAGAAACCACAAATCAAAGGAACTTGTATGCAGATGTTCTTTTCACAAACAACATAAAGGATGTGTGCATTTGTATTTTTATCTTTTGAATATTTTAAAAATTGGACTGAAATCTTTAATCAGGTTTGGCTTCGCTTATGAGATGTGTTCGTTTGCAAGAATAACTGAAATCCCTGTTTAGGTCAGAGTCTGATGGGGGACAGAAGTCGGTGTAACACCGGTCAGATAACCTGCCATTTACTGAGCGGCAGCACCAGAGTTTGTTATCCATCAGCTGGTCGGCCATAGTTCTCCCCTCACGGCAGCGCTGGTGTGTCGGCAGGAGTCGGTGGCCGGCGTCGTCCTGCTGGTGTGTAAAGAGGCGCTGCAGCACCACGGCATCAGCCTCAACATGGAGGGGCTGGTGAACCTGCAGCTGAGCTCCAAGAGCGTCGGCGTGTTCGAGGCCTTCTACAACTCCGTCAAGGTGGAGTTCTATTCAGATCCAAACCGCCACAAGAAAAACCAATGAAATCATTTTACCAATATATTTAAGACCTCATGCTGGGCTCTGAAAACAGGTGATGGACTCAATAATGAATTAATTGAAGATTATATGAATTGCTACTTGCATCACAGAAATTGACAGTTGTAGAGATGAATTCTGTGGGGGGTTTGACCACATTGAAGTGCTTATCTGTAAAAAAGGAACATTTATTAGTCTAGCGTTAAACCAGCAACTATCCATTTATCTTATTTTTATCAGTGATCTTTCTTACTAAATACTTGAAGTTAGAAATGGTCCTCTGATACGTAGTACAGTGAACATGTAGCTGTGCGATTGATCGTGTATCCACAGCCCATCCAGCTGATCAGCAGTAACGTCGAGGTGGCCAAAGCAGGAAAGATCCCAGCAGGGAAGACGGAGATCCCCTTCGAGTTCCCGCTGAGCACCAAAGGAAACAAAGTCCTGTACGAGACGTACCACGGCGTCTTCGTCAACATCCAGGTCACTGAGTAACCCCCAAATGCACAGCGTCACATGGTCGCGGCACACGTGACAGTGAGTTTTCCCGTCTCTTCTCCTCAGTACACTCTGCGCTGTGACATGAAGCGCCCCCTGCTGGCCAAAGACCTGAGCAGGAACTGTGAGTTCATCGTACACTCTCAGGTGAGCAAAACACACGTCTCGTTTGGACAAACCAACGTGGGAAATGAAAGGAAAAGAATGTGTGTCTGTGATTGAACCTTTAGCAGAGACGTTAGCCGCGTTAAGCTAACCCGCTGCTGCGTTTGGGTTTCAGCCTCAGAAAGCTAAAGTTGTACCGACTCCGGTCAACTTCACCATCACGCCGGCGACCCTGCAGAACACCCGCGAGGTGACAACAGTGACTCTGCATCACTTCCTCACTTATTAAATACCAAACACGGAGGCCTGTCATTGTATTGTCATTCATTGTTGGGGCCGTTCTATAAAATACTCGATGTGGTTGAGAGGATGAACTTCCGTTCTGCCTTTCAGAGGAGTTTGCTGCCAAAGTTTTTGGTCCGAGGCCATTTGGATGCCACCAGCTGTGTGATCAGCCGGCCGCTGAGCGGCGAGCTGGTGGTGGAGAACTCTGAGGTCCCGATCAAGAGCATCGAGCTGCAGCTCGTGAGGGTGGAGACCTGCGGTGAGTCCCGGTCCGTCGCATGAGCCGTCGCTGCTCTGGTTTCCTTTCGAGCTGTGCGTGTGTGTATTTGTGTGCGTATTCCAGGTTGTGCGGAAGGTTACGCCAGAGACGCCACGGAGATCCAGAACATCCAGATCGCTGAAGGCGACGTCTGCCACGGCCTCCCGATCCCCGTCCACATGGTTTTCCCTCGGCTGTTCACCTGCCCCACGCTGGAGACCACCAACTTCAAAGTGGGTCAGTGGCTCTTTGGTTCTACTGGTCGACGCGTTTGCAGGCTCCCTGCTAAAGAATCCACACGGCGACTCAGTGAGCACTGTCACGCGTGACTGAGCCAAACATCGGGAGATTTCACCAGAAACGTCTCATTTAGAATAAACTGTTTACTCCAAACTGATTGTGTGAAACATATTTCCATTCTGAGCTCCTTCAGTCATAATTTACACACCTGTGACGGTTGGTAGCTCTGGCAACAGGATACAAAAACAAAAACTGATGCCAGATTGATGTTGAAACTTGAAAGTCCCCTCTGCTTCTAGAGACAGGACTATAAAAGGTCTCGTTTGGGTTCAGAATGTATTTTAAGCTGCTCAATATTGTAAAGGTTTTCTGCAAATATTCGAAATTGAAGGGTCTATTTAAAATGTTTCCAATTGCGTTTTATTGTATGGTGACATTCCACCACTTAACATTTGTTTTAATGGTTGTAAACCTTCTTCCAGAGTTCGAGGTCAACGTTGTGATCGTGCTTCATGACGATCACCTGATCACAGAGAACTTCCCGCTGAAGCTCTGCAGAGTCTGACGCTTCCTCAGAAACTCCAAGAATTCTTATTGGTTTTTTTTCAACTGTAGTTCTTAATAATCTCACTCAGTCAGTTTGATTAATGTCCTCTTCCAGAATTGATCAGACTATGATTTTGTGAATCTTAACGTTACACCTTTGCTATTCATCATGGCTCCATGTTGTTTGACTTTGTTTGGCTTTTGACACCATTTACCGTGTACGTTTTCCTGGCACTTGAAACAATGAGTTTCTAAATGTCCCCTCAGCACTTGTGACTGTAATCTCCATTTGCTTTTGTAAAATAAAAACATTTAAAAATAATTCCAGTTAATTGAGGGCACACAGACTCTGGTTGGAAGCTTTATTTTCACAAGGGAGGCGACTGTTGCCGGGCGGATGTGGTGGCTGAGCCGCCGGGCAGAGAGTGAAGGGGCGAGCAGGAGGTCGGGAGGCTGGAACAGCTGATCAGGTGGACATCTAGATAAAACGTTAAAGACATTAAATGTTACTTATTATAGTTAATTATCAAAGATGCAAGCGGCTGCATGGATCACCTGTGCAGAACCTGCTGCCGGTTCTGTTCTCCAGCGCCACGCTGCTCGGGCAGGAAGTGAGTCGTCTCTCTCGCCACCTGCCAGCAAACACGACATCCCCCTCGTGCCACTTTACACTCCATCTTAGACACATTCTACCAAAGGGGCATTCGTGTACTTGTGTGAAATTCACCAGTGAAAGATGAAGATGATGAAGATCAGCACGAGGGAAACCAGGTCGGTGAGGATCCACATCACGTCGTACTCGTCTGGACTCTGAGGGACGGAAACGAGAGTCAACGTTCACACGACGCCTGATCCGATTTGATCCTCACGATTCTCAAGGAAACACGTTTTAACTCCGTTCATAACTTCACCATGAGGAAGAGGGGCGAGCTGAGGGAGGCGAGCAGCTGCGGGGCGTTGGTGGTCACCGAGTGGACGCCGGAGCACCAGGCCAGAGAGAAGAGCCACGGCTGGCTGACCACGTACAGGTTGGTGGTGATGTTGGCCGCGGCGTAGTGCCCGGCGAGCCGCGGCGACACGGCGCTGTAGTGCAGGTTGAGGGCGACGATGCCGCTGCTCTGCAGCTCCTCCACAGGGAGCCGGCTGCCCGCAGTCTGCTGCAGCTCCGGGTCCAGGTCCTGCACCACCGCGCGCAGATCCGAGGGCAGCCACAGCACCTGCGTTTGTTTGTCTGCTCCTTATTCCTTGTAAAGCACTTTGAGAAGTGGTATATCAATAAAGTTTATCTTCACCCTATCTTATTACTTTGTTTTTCCTCAGGATCAGAAGGTTTTATATTATCTAGGAACCCGATGAAGGTTCAGCGGGTTCATGCAAGCGTTTATCTATATTGTGCACGTGATTATCTGAAGCGTCACGAGCAGGTACGAAGAGGACGTGCTCACCTGCGAGGACCGAATGGAGGACTCGTTCTGCACCACCTCCAGCGTGCGTTGGATCCACGTGTCCCTGAACGGGTGACCTGCGGGTGGCCGGTAGAGGTCAAAGATCACCCGTCTGTCTGTCCGCGCTGCCAGCTGCAGGAAGGCCTGCAGGCTGCAGACCGTCTGCTCTGCCGCCTGCAGCCGGTCCTCCGCCCCCAACGAGCCGGCCGTACCGAACGGGTCGAGCTGCAGGGGACCAACGTCGATACGTAATTAGCGCGGTGACGTAACGGGCGGGTCAGGCAGCTCTTCATCGGCCAGCTGATGTTGTCCTACGTGTTGCTGTGAGGAGGGGGGGGGGGGGCGTTTACACAGCTGCTGTGGATTTGAGCGGGGGACGATTCACGGACGTCATCACAACGACTACGTCCACTTCTAATATTACTTTCCGTGTTCGCTTCTTTGGCCATTTGAGGTTCTGCACGCGACTCACAGAGAGGAACCAGGCGCCGGCGTTCAGGCGCTGCAGCTCCGCCCACGTGAACATGGCCGCCGGCGTGTCCGTCCGGTTGGGGAAGGCCCGGTGCACGTTGGTGGTCCGTCGCAGCGTGTGGTCGTGCATCAGGAACGGGATCCCATCAACGCTACAGTGTGAGCTGGTGAGTTAGCTTCGTATACACGGAGATCAACGCAATCATGTGATGCAGAGCCTCAACGCAGACGTTCCCCGCTGACCTGATGGTGACGTCCGTCTCCAGACCTTCGCTTCCCGCCTCCACGGCCTTCTCAAACGCCATCAGCGTGTTCTCTGGAGCAAGCTGGATTCACAAGATCATCTTTCAGACAGGAGAACCAATCAGCTGTTCTTGTTGTTGTTGTTGTTGTTGTTGTTGTTGTTGTTGTTGTTGTGTGCTCACCATGGGGGCTCCTCTGTGGCCGATGAGGGCCGGGGCCGGGCCCAGTGTCCCGTCCTCCTTGATACAGGGAGAATATAGGCCGAGGGGCACCAGGTAGAGGGCAGACAGGACGGACAGGTACACGCCCAGGATGAGGCCCCGCCTCCCTGAAGCACAAACACAAACACACTCTTCATCTCAGGCTTCTTTAAAAAGAAGGAGATGCTTTTCTTGGTGGGATCACAAGAGCAATCAGAAATGTGTTTACTTTATAGATAGTAAAACTTTTCCTTTTAAGACTGAAATTTGCGGTTTGTTGAAACCGCACTGATTCAACGAACGACACAAACTACAAACTAGTGTCTCCTCACCTCTCCCGTTCATGCGAAAGAAGTAAAACGCTATCGGCCAAGCGAGCGCCGTCACCAGCAGGACTCCGCCCAGGTGTAGATACGGCGCAGTCACCTGTTGTCGGGACACAGCGACGCCTGGAGTCAGGAGGGGAACCCCACGCAGGAGGAGGAGGATCGAGAGGAGTCACCTGGAGGGACAGCAGCACAGTCGTCCACTCTTTACCCCACAGGTCGGACAGGACGGCCGTGGCCGCGACGGAGAAGGTCAGACTCACCAGGATCCCGACCTGACGAGAAGGAAACGAGTCAGAACAATAGAAATATGCGATCAAAAATGACACAGCGGGAAGCTGCTCTAACGGTTCGGTGGGACGTCACCTTGTGACTCCAGTGCAAATAGAGCTTCTGACCCTCCGACAGCAAACACACGGCCAGCAGCTGCAGGGCGACACGAGCATCCGTCAAGTGTTTGATGAGCTGCAGAATGAACGCGTGCAAAGAGGTAAATGACATAGGAGAGGACATGAGGCAGCTGCTCTCACCACGAGCACCGCGACGTAGGCGAAGAAGCCTGCAGCGACGACCAGCAGCACCACGGACCAAGGGAACCAGAAGCCCAGGCTCCCGAAGTTAAACCTGAGCAGATGCAGCGAAACAATTGGAAGCATTAAAGAGGCCGCAAGCGACTTACGTCACAATAAAAGCACGCGCAGAGTTCCTCCACATTAGAGATGAGATACTTGAATATGCAGACCGTTATGGGGCTTTCGGATAAAGACACTAAAAGCAAAGTTGTACTTTAAGTTTGTGTACTTCTATGTTGTTCGAACACGCTTTGCTTTTAGTGCATTTATGTACAAATTATACTTCATTTTTAGTACAGTAACAAAAAAACGTCTTTATATACAATTTAATTAAAATGAATTCATCCATTTCATTTTGTTTAAGTGTATTTATGCTTGTTAATATTCAAACAATAAAAACAATGTACTATTTTTTTACGTCTGAAGGAAGCAAAAGTAAACCGGTTGCGGAGCGTTTATTATCGTGTAGTTACAGACGGACGCGCGCAGTGAACATCGTACCAGTCAAAGTCGTTGTAGTCGTTCTCCGCCAGACCCCAGAAGAAGAGGAACACCAGCGTCAAGCAGAACGCCGCCACGAGCAGAGCGAAGCTGGCGCCTTCGAGCTGCGAACGCCGCCAACGTAAACACATCAGAAACACATCCCACGCACAGCCTCGTTTCCATGGAGACGGGTGACTGTTCTTTGACACTTCAGTTCAATAATGAGTGCGTGTTGACTTGATTATTGATCGTTGAACCGATTCAAAAGATGCTGAACATAAATGTGATTTTGTTTTATTGAATCTATGTAAACTAAGTAAGCTCCGCCTCCATTGCTGCAGACGGGGGTCACAGGGCGGCCGGTTCAGCAGGCCCTTGACCTCTGACCTTGTCGCAGCAGCAGTCTCCCGGCCTGGTGCGGCTCCTCTCGCATCGTCGCCACCGGCAACCGTACAGACCGGACAGAATGGCCACCGAGCGGCCGGTGGTCGTAGCGCCGCAGCAGCTTCGCCCGGAGGCCACGCAGCCGACCGAACCGCAGCGAGGACGCCATGGCTCAGAGACACCCGCACGAGACCTCCATCCCGACGGAGACACACCTGGGAACATGGAGATTTGAAAACAGGGTACGATCAATCAGATAATTCATCAGATTGGGAAGAAAATTGACGGATTAATCCATCAAAATAATGTTTAGTTTGATGAAAAATATCAACTGAGTAATAATATGATTTTCTCTGTAGGCATAATTCTTTAAAGTTTATTTTTAGGATTTAATAATGTTTAATGTTGATGTTTTTACATCACTCTTTAAGTGTAGAATTTTTAGAGGTATCAAGACCTTCAAAAAATATATTTGATACTTCTTCCACTCAGACATAATAATTTGATACTACAAGTTATTAATAAGGACATTTGATTGAATTAATAAACATGTAATCACATTTCTGTGCAAACTTAATACTCTTGAATATAATCCACAAATCACATTTAAATTAAAGTTTTACAATAACAACTCTTAATTTCAAATTCTCAGCAGGAGTCGTTACTATCGACTCTTTTTGCTGCCTGAGGGAAAGTAAGCTGCCAGCTGTGTAACAATTTCCAATGACGGAAACTAGGAACTCTATTAAATCGGGTTACACAGAAAAACATTTAAGATGAAGATCCTGTCGAAGTTATAAGATATGATAGTCAAACGCAGCATTCCTTCTAAACACAATTTTCCAATTTGTATTTGTGGCTGTATTGTGTGTTTTCCGTGAGCCGAATGAAAGTCTGCATCCGAATCGTTGTCATGGAAGTTCGCGGTGAATAACAAGCTGTCGCTTTACTCACAAAGAACGATGGTGACGGAAACGGCGTGTTTTTATGATGAAGTCTGGTCAACGCGGAACATAGAGGAAAGAACGGGACCTGCGCTTACAGCCAACCGTGCAACACGAAGCTGAATACCAAAAAAAAGCGACATTACAACTGGTGTCAAATTTCTAAATCGTCGCTTATTCCTCCTCCACACAATCCTCCGGGTGCGTTTCATCTCCCGGTAAACGGCGCAGGAGAAGCCGAGAAAGAGCAGCGGTCCTCGGATGAGGAGGTCGTGTAAAGCTGACGCTGGTTAGCATAAACGGCTACCGGAAGCCAACGGTAAAGCGCCTTCAGAATTAGAGAGGTTTTACTTACACTTTGCATCGAGAATTATGACGGACTATACTGTGAGGACATCGGAACGGAAACCTAAATAAAATTACCAACATTTCCCAATAATGGAAGAACACATTTATCCAATTATTATTATCCTAAAGAATATTTTGTTAACATGTATATAACATAGAATATTAGTGCAAGTGCATGCTTTTATAGAGCAATGGTAAATAATACTTCGACAATTAGAATGAGAATACAAAAATAAGCACATTATTAATTATTAAAATATAAACTATAAATATAAAATCTGGCTTTTTTTATTTTACCGATTTGCTTTGAACTGAGGCTCCCTGATCCTTTTGGCCCCTGAAGGCTTTTCACAGATACACTTGTCATTCAAGACTACAATAACTTAAAATAAGCCTCAGTCAGACCCATAAAACCAATTCACACTGAACAAAAGTCACTACTGTTTGTTTACTGTCGGGATTTCCTATCCCCCCCCCCCCCCCCCTCCTATTCTATTCAAGGCAAAAGATTAGTAATTTCCATGAAACAGGCAATCATTTTGTGCAGGACGATGCGTATAAAAATGGTCAGTCTCATCTCAAACCCACTCCACTGAAGTATAGTATCAGTTTAGAGGAACGTGTCTCGCTCCTAATAATTTCACAATAAAAGGGGATCATGTTCATGTCGTGCCTCCGGTTTCACAGCAGCTTCAGAGTCGATAATCTTCCCATAATGTGTGCACCGCCCCTTCCACGCATGGAGTGCATCACAACAAGTAACAGCAGTTCCCGTTTCCTGCCAAAATAAAAAACATTATTATAATTTATCTCCGAGTATAAAGTAAGTACTTACTTTTTACGATCACATTACCTTTGATGCTAATACTTTTGCACATTGAAATGCAATGCGTAGCTCTACACTCTGGTGCTTTTACAGACGTAAAAAGTATCCGAGCACCTGACCAGCAAATAAATAATCGAGCTTTTATTTTGAAAGTGGTTCTGCCTCACTTCCTGTCCGGCCAGCGCAGCGCGGAGCGACTTTGACGTAACTAAAAAAAAAAAAAAAAAGTTGAAGCCCAGCGGATCGCAGCGTGAATCCGGCGCAGAACCACCGGAGTCATGCGCGACGTGAGCGTCTCCCTGTCGGTGCTGGCGGCCGCGGTGCTGCTCAGCGAGGCGACGCGCGCCGCGGCCGCGCGCCTCCTCTCTGGCGTTCACCGGACGCGCGCCCTGGAGGCGGCGTGCACCTTTCAGCTCTGCTGCTGCACCCACGAACTCAAACTGCTGGGCGAAGCGGCGCCGCTGGCCGCGCCGCTCGGCCTCGCCCTCACCTACGCCGTGACGGTCGTCCACCTGGAGACGTTTCGCGGGGCCACGTGCAGCCCCGTCGGGGCCGCGGAGAGCGTCTTCCGTGGCAAAAGCGGCGCCGCGGCGGCCGCCGCGCTCGTCGCCTGCCAGTTCGCGGCTGCGGTCGCCGCGCAGTTTTTCGCCGCCGCCGTTTGGTCGCTCGGTCTCTCCGAAGTCCACGTCCGGCACCAGAAGTTCGGGTTCCGGTGCTCCGACCCCGTCGGCGGGACTCTGCCGCAGGCCGCGGCCGTCGAGCTGGGATGCGCCTTCGCGGTCCAAGCCGCCGCCACGCACGCGCGCGCACTGGACGAGAAGCTTCGCGCGCACTTCGTCGCCGCTGCTGTCACCGCGGTGGTTTACGCAGGTGCGTCTGCTCACCTGCGGCCGAGAGTGTGTCGCTGATTTGATTCGGCTCATCGACCGACACAACAATCATTGTAAAATATACGGTAATTCAGTTTAAAAAGCTTTTAAAAATGACAGATTTTTAATGTAGAGAATCATGTCATTTTAAAAATGTATCCGATAAAAGTCAATATACTAAAGTATTAAGAATTTAAAAAAAAAAAATTGTCAACTGCGATCACCTAAAATTCAACTAATTATTCAAACAGGCCTCTATCACTATCGTCAATTGATCGTGTCCTGATATAAAAGAACTCGGTCGTAATGCATCATTCCTGAAAATACACAAAAAAATGAAATTATATTGTTTTTTTTCTTTGCCCATTCTCGGACATTATCACGACACACCTGTAAAATGAACCAACCTCGTTTCCTCTTTCCCGTGTACAACGAACTCACTGCCCGGGCAGATGGAGGTATTTCCGGAGCAATGTTCAACCCCGTCCTGGCCTTCTCCGTCCAGTTCCCCTGCAGCGGCCACACCTACCTGGAGTACTGCTTCGTCTACTGGCTGGGCCCCGTCTTAGGTACACACACCCGCGCTGGACCCCTTGCTTCCCGCCTCTTATTCCAGTTGTGCATGAAGTGTGACCCCCCCGTGTCTTCCACGTGTGCCCCCCCCCCCCCCTCAGGCGTGGCCAGCTGCGTCCTGCTGTTTGAGAAGCTCCTCCCCTTCCTCTCCGGGAAGACGCCCGCCAGGCCGCACGTCCCCGTTGTCCAGAAGCAGAAGACACACTAGCGTCTTCCCCTGGAGACGTTTGTGTCTTAATCTTTTTATTCCATCGCCAGTATGGAATTATTCCCTGTTCTTGTTTTTAAAATGATTGTATGTGATTACAGCTCACCGGGTTCTGTGACTCCTTGTGAAGCTTTACTTGAATTAACCCGTAAATGTGCTTCCACGTCCCAGAATGTAAAACCACAACCTGCCTGAGAGTCACGGCGGTTCAAAGTGACTCTCTGATTGTGAGTTCTTAGTGACGCCTTTTCTTTTAACGCCGACAGACGATTAAATCAAAGCACCGACGGAAACATTTGCATAACTAACTTATAAACTAAACTGCGTTTTGCGCATGAAATACTGTGAAAAAGCACAGAAGTGTTTCCTGCTGAGTGTCTGTGACTCATCAACGCTTTACACGAGACGTCAAACAACTCAAACATGTTTCCAAAATGTGAAACTATTGAAACTTATTATGCACAAAAATGAACCAAAGGTCACACAGAAAAACACAAAGAATGCATGCGGTTTAACGTGTATAAGTACAACAGAAGTATACTCTTATACACTAAACAAACCATGTGTGACAGAACTTGAGTTGGTGTGTGGAACAATAACACGTGATATTTACTTCTGACTGGGTCTTTGGGGCTTCGATGGGCCTGAATGGGTGAATGAGATGTGGAGGACGTTGGTGTTTCTCTGATTAATGAGGGTCTGTAATTACATAAAACATTCCTCTGTGAGCCAAGGATGAAATAATTTACAATTCTAAAAACCTCTGAAGTCTTACATGATGATGTTGTATCTGATTTAATTTATGATTATTTTGATGTAGGAATGTGATTAAGACTGTCAGTAAAATATGCAGTATATTTTTAGAGAACAGGCTTTATATCGTGTTGTAATTCAAAGGAACTTGTAATATCTTACATGAAATATTTTCAATAAACCCATTTATTCTAAAAAGAAAAAGATCTCTGTTTTACGGATTTGGGACGTTGGCGTTGATCTCGTTTACTTCATGTTTCTGATTTGTTTTAAAGACAGAATAATCATCTATCATATCCACACTAAATAGAGAACACGGACCCGTTTGTGCTCCCGAGAAGGAAACGCTCCTGTGGAACGTTGTGCTGGTACTTTGCCCCCTGTGGTGTCTGTTACACAAGCTGACCTTTGACCCTCGCCGTCTCCTCTCTGCTGGTCTGACTCAGCTAAATCTGTTTCACATCCACCACAGAAACAATAAGAATCTAACAATACGTCTTTTTTTTTCATTTTGTTTGTGTTTTTGTCCGTGTGTACTTTAACCCACATGTGCTGCTTTAATCCAGTACATTTCCAATCCTGATACCATGAAAAGATGATTTTATCTTTTTTTATTATCGGATTATTGGGACCTCTAGCGGCACGAGGACGGCATGCGGGTCATTACCAAAGTAAAAGCACCATAAAAACTGTGATTATTATCGACATTATATCCCTGCCAATCCAAAAAGATTACGATGCAATTTATACAATAATATAATCCTTTATTAATCCACGCAATTAGCGTGTCACTGAGTCGTGTTAGCATGCTGCGGCTAATATGTAGCTCAGAAAACTTCCTGCTCGTTTTATTTTAGACACTAATAAATATATTGCTGCTAAAAGATTGCTTGAAAACAAAATGTTATATTTAAAAAGTGAAATATTTACTGCACTCGACTGAACGTAGCGACATCTCAGAAAGGCAGAAGCACCGTCGCAGCATCACTTCCACATCAAGTTACAGGAACACGTGAGGCTTGAAACCAATTTTATTATGACAAATGTACAAGATCAGATTCATATGAAATAACAGTAAAGTTAAAAACGTAAGGAGCAGACAAACAGCAACCAGTCGACTAGCATCTACACACAGTGGGCAGGGCGCGTCTCCTCCCAGCTTCATCATGAGGTAAATAGGAAACTCTCTTTAACGCTTTTCTCATTGGCACCGACTCCCTCCGTTAATCCCATCGGCCTTCATTTGCTCGGCTCCTCGTTCTTCCACGCAGGTCGTTTCATTACCGGGAGACCCGAACACCTCCTCCTCTCCGCGGAGGATTTATAACACGGTTACAAACGGGCGTCCACGTTTCCCGACTGCAGCCACCAGAGCACAGCGCTGTGATTACAGCCGTAGAATTCTGTCCAGCTAATCTAAAAGCTAAATATGTGTGTGTGTGTGTGTGTGTGCGTGCATGCTTGGAGGACAAAGTCGTGCGCTGCAAGCCGCACTGTCTTTTCCATGGCTGGTTACGTTTTAAAACAGCATGATAAATAGAGTGGTTTCTCCTCTGTGACGACCACGCTAAGACTCATTCACACAATATGTTACAAACAGGCTCCACTTCATCGCATGACGCAGACTCTGCCGTCCTGGATTATGTTCTAGATAATCCCGAGCACCGAGCTCCTGTAACGCGCCGTTTACTAGGTCGGCGCATGCTTTCCTGTGCAGCGTCGCTGGTAAAGCACGAGATGCTGCGCGTCGTCCAGCGCTGATGCAACAACACGTCGGGAGGATCCTCAAAAATATGCAAAAAAAACGGTTGTGCCGATATTACTTCCCTACAAAAGAAAACCATTAAAAACGCATGCATCCCGAAGAACTGCCCGATATATTTTTTCCATTATAAAAAAATGCCTCTAAATATATTACAGCAAAAAACTACAGATATACACACAGACTGGTTCCAGAGGTCGAGGAGTCATTTGTTTTTGTCGATGCAGACACATTATCGCTTCCAACACAAATTATTCAACCAAGTCGGTCGTTCTTCACAATCTTTTTGGATTCAGGTCTTAAACGTCTGCAATTAACAGCTAAACCCAAAATAAAGTCAAGATTATGAAAATAGAGAACAAGAGAAACAAAAAGAAAAAGAGGGGTGTTTTGGATCTTAGTGTTTTCGCAGTAACACACTTCAGCAGGTTTTAGAACCTATGAAGGACAATGTACAAATAAAAAAAATAAAGACACTTTACATTTCGAGAGCCCAATCTCTCAAGTTTAGATATACAATAAATGCATTTAAAAATATGCTGATAAAAATCAGAAACGTTAACGCAATGTAATAAAGGGAACCTATACTAGAGGTTTACATTTATGAACCCAAACAAGCAAAATACTCAGAGGGTTCCCACTGATACACGTTAAAATCATATGTATACAATGTACAAAAGCTACGCTAACATTCAACAGATGAAGGTCGGCCAACTCGTCTTCAAATGCCAGAGTTATTGGACTAGAATAAATAGTCTCATCTAAAGCGCTAACAAATTAGGTTTAAATGGCACAGTGCATGGCTAGCTTCTGTTAGCTTAGCATAGTCATGATAGCTTGAGCAGACAAACAAGCAGAAAGAGGCTCCCTTGTAGCTAAGCTAAGCTAAGCTAAGACGAGCCGGTTCTGCAAGAAGTCAAATGAATGATCACTTCTCCCACAATGGAAAACTATTTTCAGATAAAAACGTACGTAGATTCATAAAAGTTTGATGCCCAGAACCTAAATCATTTGTGGAACAAATTCTTTTAGTCTTCAAAAATGTTTAAAAGTCATTGAGCCTTGGAATGAAGATACGACGGGTGTGTTTGTGGTGGTTTGGCAGTGAAGCTGGAAGAAGATGAACAAATAAGGATCGGCTGTTTGGTTCCCTCCACGTAGAACAATCCCACAGGGACGGACGGGCGACAGGGATCCACTTCTTGGCTGAGACTCGAGGTCCAGATGACACAAGTAAAAAGGACAATAAGGAAGTGTTGCCGGGGGCGATGGGGGAGTAATAAAGTTAAGCAATATAAAAATACAATACCACAAAGAATGAAACAGTACAACATTTGTTTTGTTCTCTCTACAAGTCCTCGTTATTGCAGACGTAATCCACCAGGTCTGTGACTCCCAGCAGGTCGTCCTCGTCTTCGTCCTGCGCCGTCGCCCCCTCCTGGCCAACCTGACCGTTTGGCGCTACGGCAACAGCTGGTGTGGCGCTGATGTTTTTGGGAGCCTCCGGCGCGACGGGCCGGCTGACGAGGCCCTCGGGGCTCTTTGCAGAGCTCTGTCCGTTGGTGGGAGGCGGCAGCGCCGCTTTGCAGTCCACCGGGGTCGTTCCCGTCGACTCCTCGTCCGGGCTTCCAGCCGCCTTCTTCTCCTTCGTTTCCTCCTTCTCCTTCTCCTTCTCCCCCTGCTCCTGCTCCTCGCTATCGTCGGAGTCGATGCGGTTCACGCGTTTTCGGATCGGCCGGTCCTCCTCCGACGATTCGTCCGAGTCGTCGTCCGAGTCGTCGTCCGCGGAGGCTCTCCGGCGTTTGAGAGCGAGGCGTCTGTGCCGCTGCCGGGAATCGTCCTCGGAGGAGACGGCTCTCCTCTTTGCTCCGCGGCTCCTGGGCTCCTCCTCCGAGCCTCTGGAGGAACTCGCTGGGGGGGGGAGAAAAAAAAAGAAAACAATGGACGCCATTTATTTGGAACTAGGAGAAAGTTGGATGGAGCGTCAGCGGCACCAATTATGCACAATCCTTTCTGAATCCGTTTGTATTTTTCTTTACTACAGAAGAAGCTTCACAGTATTGAACAGAACTGATGCCGAATGATCAGCGTTGTTAAAGATGAAGTTTGCACATCTAGGAGATAAAGAGTAAATCGACGTCGCTGTCCGTGGTGCTGAATATCAATCGTTGTGATGTTCGTCAACCAACCGTCGCTCTCGGAGCTGTCCGGGCGAACCAGACGCTTCTTCTTGGACGGCCGGCTTTCGTTCTGCGAGCCGCCGGACTCGGACGTTTCGCAGTAGTTGACTCGCTTCTTCTGACTGCGGCGAGAGCGCCTGAAGCTCACGTCCAGGTCGCTGTCACTGAACTCGCTGGAGCCTTCGGTCACTGGACGCACAAAACGGGACACAAGCGCTTCAGTGGAGAACAGTTAGAATATTCGGCTTTTCTGTTCGATGTTTTAGTTTGTTTAGTAAATAAATGTAAAATAAATTAAATTAAAAGACACAATACTCTTGTGTAATAATCCCGCCATCGCCTGAAACCACTTCTTCAATCGTCAATTTATGAGCCAAAATTACAAAACAATAAAATCCACCTCCAAATATTAAGTAACTCATTCCTCAAAGTTGCTCACATCTAATCTAATAAAGAATACCTATTTCCTCCTCCTCTTCCTCGTCCGTTTCCTCCTCTTCATCATCCGAGTACCCCCTGGGCCTTCGTCGCTTCCTGGAGCTCCGCCGGCGTTTCAGCGGCTTCCTGCGCCGCGGCGACGACGAGTTTCGCCGCTTGGCGTCTCCGTCGCTGCCGCTGTTGTTGTTGTTGGACTCCGACTCGCCTTCGCTCTCGTTATCAGACACGACGAACTCTTCTTCCGAGCTGCGTTGGGGGGGGGTGAGGGGGGAGAGGGGGGAGGCGGCGTGAGCGGCGGGTCGGATGGGACGGCGCTCGGGTCTCCGGGTGAACGTACCTTTCGCTGACGCGAAACTCCTCCTCGCTCTCCTCCTCCTCCACCGTGCTGTCGCTGTCCAGGTCGTTGAGGCGCCGGCGCTTCTTCCTGCGCTGCCCGGCAGGGGGGGCGGGGCGGGCGCCCGTTCTCTTTGCCCTCGCCCGCCTCCAGGATGGTGGACATGTCCTTCCCTCTGTGCCCGGTGATGTTGGCCATGTCTTTGCCGCGTCCGGCTCCTGTGAAGACAAACGAAAGGATCTTAAAGACAAAAAAAAGGAAGAAGTTCAACGTATTTGTCACACGAGAAGGTCGATACTTTGCCACTAAATCGTCTTTATGATCCGAGTCGAGGTCGTTGCATTCGGTTCAGATCGTAAAGACATTTTAATTAAATTAGAGTGAAACAGACCATAAAGCTGGGGATGCATTGGGGCGGGGCTTACTGTGATAGACAGGTCAGACAGAGCCTCCCAGTCCAAATACGGCAACCTTTTTTTTTTTTGAAATACCTCCGCCCTCTGCTTCTTTGATGTCCTCCTCTATCGCCTCCTCGATCGCCTCGTCAAATTCATCAAATCTGTGAAGTAAAGATGAGCAAAGACAATAAACACCTGTATGTGTTTGCAAACGTTCCACCTCAACACATTTTTGTCTACTGGTCACCTGTAGCTGATGGATTTCTTGGTCCTCGTTGACCTTCGACCCCAGCTCCTGCTGCGCTTTGCTTCCTTCTTCTCCTTGATGATGATCTCGGGCTTCTCTTCCTCCACCTCCCCCTGTGAACACACTCACAGGTCAACACCTTCGCTTGTTTGGCGTGAAAGTGCCGACTCACACAAACTACCGACCGAGGGCGCGATGATGTTCTCAAGACTGATTCCAACGTAGATGAGTCGCTCTTTCCTGGAGGACATGAGACGAAAGCCAGTTAGCTGCAGTACGGACAATACAGAAACGGTACTTACTCATTTTATGGGTACGTATGATGATTAAAACGCTTTGTGCGAGATCGAAGATCAAAATGAGATATAAAAGGCAAATAAATAAATGATATTGTGCAAGAGTAGTAACATTGAAACCTGTGCAAAATATAAAAGAATAAAAGGTAAGACAGTGAAATAATTGATGATTACACTAAATTGGTGATTAAAAAGCATGTGGCGAGCAAACAGCTGTTCCCACCTCCTCTCGGCGCGCTCCTTCTTCTTCAAAGCGGCGTCGAGGTTCGTGAGCTGCTCGTCCAACTTGTCGCACAGCAGCTTCTGCGGAGGGGAGGGACCGGCGGGGACGTCAGGACACATTCCTTTACGCGCGTACTTACTCGTGTGCAGCTGATATGACCTTTAACATGCGTGCGTGCGTACGTGTTGGCAGGGCGGACAGAACCACTCTCCGTCGGGGATGATCATGAGCGGAGGCCTCAGGCAGGCGGTGTGGTAGCCGCTGTCACACGAGTCACACAGCAGGATCTGCAAGACGGAAAGAAGAAGGAATCCAAACGTCACCAACGGGGGGGATTTTGCTTCCGAACAGAACTAAATATTCAACAGCGTCAGTGAGGGAAACGGTTTCCAGATTCTACAATCGTTCAATGGAGAACGTCACCTGCAGATCGTTGAGGATCGGAGGGATCGAACTGTCGTAAACCTACTGAACCAATCGGAGAGCCGACTCCCTCGACCAGCATCACTACCGTTATGAGCCAATGAGAGACGAGCAGAGCTGTGAGAACCCACCAGCTCGGGCTGATTGGGGAGGCCGCAGTGTTTGCAGGGGTCGTCGTTGGGGGGCAGGTCGTCGTCCGAGGACGTGGAGGAGGCGGAGCTCCGTCTCTCTCGGTGCCGGCTGCGCCTCTTCCTGCTCCGCTCCACCTTGTAGTCTTCGTCGCTGTCGTCCTCGCTGTCCTCGTCTTCGTCCTCGCTGGACTCGCCGGCGCTGTTGTTGTCGTCGTCGGCGTCGGAGCCTTTCTTTTTACGGCGCGACCGCGTGTTGGACCACCGGACCCTCCGCCGCTTCCTCCCCTAAGAGACGAGCAAAGGGGACGGCTCAGGAAACGTGCTCATGACGTGAACGTCCAAACGTGGAGAGAAATGTTACCTTTGGTTTGGGCTGACCCTCCTGGTCCACCTGCTTCTCTCTGGGTTTCTTCTGCGCCGCTTTCCCTTCCTCGTCCTCGTCGTCGTCGTTGTCCTCCTCCTCGTCGTCCTCCTCCACCTTCCCTTTCACGACCTCGTCATCTCCGTCCTTCTCGGCCGTGGGTTTCTCCGCCTTGCCGTCGTGGACGTCCACCACCTTGGCCGTGGGCCTGGAGATCCTGGGGGACCTGCGGAGACACCTCCCGGCGGTGGGGACGCACTCGGAGTCCGCTTGGCTCTCGTCCCTCTGGAGCTGGACTTTCCTCCGGTGGCCTCTGGGATTGAACCTGCGGCATGTCGGCCTCCCGCCGTTGGCCACGTCTTTCTTAGCCGCCGCCCCTTCGTCTTGGCTTTTGCTTTTAGGGCCGCCGTCCTCACCGGGTTCTCCGTCCGGGACGATGTCCTTCTCCGCTTCGGGTTCTTTTCTGGCGCTTAGAGGAGCAGATTCCTGAGGTTTGGTTGAGGTTTCCGTTCCACTAAGAGATCCTTTCTGCGCTTTGCTTTCTATCGTTGTGTCCTTTGTCTTCTCAGTGTCTGTCTCCGTTGTCTTCTCTTCAACGTCTGTGTCCTTTTTCTTCTCGACATCTGTGTCCTTTGTCTTCTCCTCGACGTCGGTGTCCTTTTTCTCCTCCTCGACGTCGGTGTCCTTTTTCTCCTCCTCGACGTCGGTGTCCTTTGTCTTCTCCTCGACGTCGGTGTCCTTTGTCTTCTCCTCGACGTCGGTGTCCTTTTTCTCCTCGACGTCGGTGTCCTTTTTCTCCTCGACGTCTGTGTCCTTTTTCTCCTCGACGTCTGTGTCCTTTTTCTCCTCGACGTCTGTGTCCTTTTTCTCCTCGACGTCGGTGTCCTTTGTCTCCTCGACGTCGGTGTCATTTTTCTCCTCGACGTCTGTGTCCTTTGTCTTCTCCTCGACGTCGGTGTCCTTTGTCTCCTCGACGTCGGTGTCATTTTTCTCCTCGACGTCTGTGTCCTTTTTCTTCTCGACGTCGGTGTCCTTTGTCTTCTCCTCGACAGTGTCCTTTTTCTCCTCGACGTCTGTGTCCTTTGTCTTCTCCTCGACAGTGTCCCCTTTCTCCTTGGCGTCGGTGTCCTTTTTCTTCTCGACGTCAGTGAGCTTTGCCTTCTCAACAGTGTCCTTTTTCTCCTCGACGTCTATGTCCTTTGTCTTCTCCTTGACGTCTGTGTCCTTTGTCTTCTCCTCGACAGTGTCCTTTTTCTTCTCGACGTCGGTGTCCCTTTTCTCCTCAACGTCGGTGTCCTTTGTCTTCTCCTCGACAGTGTCCTTTTTCTCCTCGACGTCTGTGTCCTTTGTCTTCTCCTCGACAGTGTCCCCTTTCTCCTTGACGTCGGTGTCCTTTTTCTTCTCGACGTCAGTGAGCTTTGCCTTCTCAACAGTGTCCTTTTTCTCCTCGACGTCTATGTCCTTTGTCTTCTCCTTGACGTCTGTGTCCTTTGTCTTCTCCTCAACAGTGTCCTTGGTCTTCTCAACGTCGGTGTCTTTTTTCTCCTCGACGTTTGTGTCCTTTGTCTTCTCCTTGACAGTGTCCTTTTTCTTCTCCACGTCTGTGTCCTTTGTCTTCTCCTCGACGCCGCTATCCTTGGTCTTCTCAACATCGGTGTCCTTTTTAATCTCACTGATTGTGTCATTTTTCTTTTCAACTTGTGCGACCGTCCCTTCGTTGTCTATGTTCTTCTCTGTGTCTTTATTCTGTTCAATGTTGGTGTCCTTCTCTGTTGCCTGGTCGGTGTCCTTTTTGCTCGCTGATGATGGACGCTCTGCCTCCGTTTTGTCGGCTTCCTGTCCCGTGTGAAGTCTTTCAGTTGCGTTAGAGGTGGTTTTGTCCTCCGCAGAGCTGCAGCATTCATCTTCCTTCCTCTTCCGTGCAGCCGAGTCCCCCTCAGCTTCGTCCTCTTCTCGGTGTCTTACTGCTTCTACTTCCCCGCCGGTTAGCGTGGCGACGGCCTTCTCGGAGACGTCACGCGTCGGACCGTCTTCTCGGCCGTGCGTCTCTTTCCCCTCCTCGGCTGTGGCGTCCGTCCCCTCCGTCTTCGTCTCGTGATCGGCGACGCCATCGGGCCGCTGTGCGTGTTTGATGACGGAGGACGGGACGCCCTCTTCAGCGGTGAACCGTCCACCCGACGTCTCCGTGGTTGCTGGTCCCTCTGTCTTTTTAATGACAGCACATTTCTCCGGATCGTCTTTGTCTCTGCACTCCGTTGGTTTGATGACTCCCGGCTTCACCTTGGACGCGGACCTCTGCATGTCGGTCTCGCACGCCGCCGCTCCTCCCGCCCGAGGCGCCTCTTTCAACTCGGAAGCCGCCGACTCGACGTCTTCGCGGCTTCCCGACTCTCCGGTTTTCTTTGACGTCTCACTGGAGCCTCGTGTGGTTTCTTCCAATGTTTCTCTGCTCGGCTTCTCTGCAGCGTCGTTTGCGTCTCTGGTCTCTGGGGGAGACGCCGTCTTTCCTTTAGTTGCGTTGTGCTTCTCGCCCGAGTCTTCTCTGTTGGGGACGAGCGTCTCCTCCTCCGGTAGGACGGCGTCCCTCTGTCCCCGGAGGACTTTCTCCGGTCCAGGCTGAACTTCCCCGTTCACAGTAAGAACCGGCGGCGCCGCGGTCTGCTCGAGGGTGGGGTCTGCTTTGGGGGCGGGGTCTGTTTTGAAGGTCGGCGCTGCTTTGGGGGCGGGGTCTGTTTTGAGGATGGGGTCCAATTTGGGGGCGGGGTCCGATTCGGAAGCAGGGTCCACTCTGGGGACAGTGTCTGCTTTGGGGGCGGGGTCTGTTTTGAAGGTCGGGGCTGCTTTGGGGGAGGGGTCCACTCTGGGGGCTTCTCCGAGCGGAGGGACCGGCGCGCTTTGCACGACGATGCCGCTGTTCTTCTCGAAGTCCTCGCTGAACTTCATGCCCCTCTTCTTCAGGGGGATCTTTGCCTGCTGGTCGTCCTTCAGCGCTTGCTGGACATCCGTCTTCGTGGCCTCGTCGGCCTTCTCCGCCTTCACGGGGCCGCGCGGCGCCTCGGCGGCGGGCGCGCTCGCTTTGTCGTCACCCGCCTCCACCGGCTCCTCTTTGATGCTCCGGGTCTCGCCGCTGATGTCAAGATCTCCTGAGGGTTTTTCCGAATTGACCTCCGCTCCGCTGCCTTCAGCGACGCCGTTCAGAGACAATTTGTTGTCGGAAGCTTCTGATTTCATGTCCTCTTTCTCGTTGTTCTCCGTCTTCGGGGAGACGGGACCGTCGGCCTTGGTGGAGTCTTTGCTGTCTTCATCAGACGTGTCCTCGAGTTTTTTAACTTCGCCTGTAACGGACACATGGAAACAAATCACACGGCTGACGACTCGGACCCGACATGCTGGTTGGGATATAAACCTATTTATAAATGCATACAAATTAAAACTCACCCTCGGGTTTGTTTTCTTGATCTCTTTTTAACAGCTCGGGGTCAATTTGTGTCTTCAGCAGAGCCACCACCTCAGCCAGCTCGTTTCTGTCTCTGCAGGAAGAAAACAGGGAGACACAAAGTCACACACCGAACTTCTCCCGGCGGAGCTCGTCGTCCCCTCGGCGCTCACCTGACGATGCATTTCCACGAGGACCCGTCCAGGTCGTCCTGCTCCTCCAGGTAGACGCGCACGTTGTCCTCCTGGTCCAGCTGGAACCAGTACATCTGGCCGTCTTTGTCCCGGCCGATGGGCTGCAGCCGCATCCTCTCCGGGTCCTCGTCGTTGATGGCCGTTTTGAACTTGATGTTTTCGTCAAACTGACACTCGCACAAATACTAGAGGAAGAAGGAAGAAAAAAAACACACGTGTACATAAATATTTACCACATATCTTCTAGAATGGGGTCACATTCTGAATAAAAGTGAGATATTAGTATGAATCCATTTTTTACTAAGATAAAGTCCAGCTGTAACTTAACGCAGCGCCCTCACTTTGAGGATCCCCGTCTTGCACTCGCTCGTCAGCTGCTGGTATCCGTTCTGCTCGAGCTCCCACGCCCACGTTGTGTTGAACTCCTGGCATATCTGCAAGGAAAAATACACAACATGTCAAATCCTTTATTCTACTATTCGACCATTCCTACATTAAATGTAAACAGTTATCAATGTTACATTTCTACAAATGTACATCTCAAGAGGTACTTCGTTTACCTTCACTAGATATTTCTCCCATCGGTCTGCTGACACCGACTTGCCGATCTTCCTCAGCAGCTTCACGTGCAGATCGACCAGCAGCTTCGGGACTGAAGGAGAAGTTGGTGTTAAAATGGGCTTTAAAAGGGCGTCTTGTCATTAGTCTGACATTGTGCTCAATAGAAACAACAGAAACATTATGTAGCAAACTATTATAAATATTGACTTTAAGTGTAATAATTCTCCAGAATGGCCACTGAAAAAATGCTGTTGGGAGTTCGATCTCGACAGCCAATAATAATAACAAATCATTTTACGGGGCTTCAAAACAACAACAAAACAAAGTTACCGACAAGCCTAAACATTTCGAACCGATCACAATGTGACTGTGACTCAACAAATTAACAAGAAAATAGTAGATTTATCTTTAATGCGGTTAATCTTTTTTATAGGACCTACTTACAAAACATTGAGATGACATTCATTTTTTACAAAGTGGCTTGATTATAATAGATTAACTAACATTTTTGCACTTTATTAGAAAGAATAATGTACTACTACATCATAGAAAAAGGACACAAGCATTGAAAAGAAACCTACAATTCTACCATATAATAGTACTAGAATAGGTACCGTTATATCAGATGTTCCCCAAACAGGGGAGAACCGTCTCCAGCGAGCCTCACGACTATGACTCAGATTAAGTGTTTGTTTATTACCATTTGATTTCAACTATTTGTATTGTAAAATTCTTCAACTGTGCGTTTGTACAAAAAGTTATACTTTAAACAAGAGGACTGTATGTCCGAGAAACATTAAGGATAAAGTGATTCATGTTTACATGGAAATAGTTTGTAATGTTGTACATTAACCAGTAAAAAAAAACTTTATTTTGAAAGCTTCCACCGGATGTCGCAGCAGTTAACGGCAGCGTGACAGAAGCTGAGCAAACCACTACATGGCAAAATATTTTAACTGTAAATAAAGTGCACAATCGCGTGACCGACAGAGATGGTGACATTCTCTCCGATTGATGATCAACCTGCACAACGTGTTGCACGAACAATCGCACATTTTTGCCGCCTCGCAAACACTACCGTCACACATTTGTGTCTGTGTTACAACGGCAGATAAAGGCTGCCTGGAGAAAAATTAAACCCGATTCAAAAGCTAGAAAAGTGGGGGAAAACCTCGAGTGATTCGGTGGGTTCGCACCTGGATAATCACCTAATGACGCGGGGACACGTTTTGCACTTCGAGAAACGGCTCTGGGACGCGGTGCACTTTAATTTAAGCAAATGCGAAGGTTAGAAAACCACACAATAACACACAACTAGCTAACGTAGCTGCTAGCCAGCTAGCACGGTATCATTAATGCAGCGGTTGAAGTCTCTCCTCCTCCCGCTAGCAGCTGGGGGTTTCGCGGTCCTACCTGAGGATGTGTCCTGGAGGGATCGCTCCAGCTGGGGGAAGGTGAGCTCCGGCAAGTCCAACAACGCTCCGTACCTTTCCAGGAAAGAGCAAATCACGGCGTAATTTGGACACAAACCTGGGGAAGAACTCCCCGTTGCCGCCGAAGCAGCCATCTTTTCCACACCAGTGTCAAGCCGGTCGGAATAGGACACACTACTTCCGGTGTTAACAAAATAAAGTTTTTCCCCCTCATGTTTTTTTCATAGAACTGCATATTGCTATATTGCTAATTTTTACTCCATTAAATATATTTTATTTTATTTTTATATTCAATGCTAACAAATAGGAATCTACACAGAATATAATGTGTTTTGCTATAGATGCAATATTTAGAAGAAAAACCAATATTGATCTATTGGAAATTGTCCACCAAACTGTTAAACCTGCTTAAAAATGCTTCATAGAAATATTGAGAGCCCATTATATATCTGAAACTGGTAGTCATACTAAAAGCAATCTGATTCTGGCAATTAAGCAGACCTTTTCTGCGTGACACAGTGCAGACCGATATTTATATATAAACTAACTTTTGTATCTTCAAAAGCACTATTCTGATATTTAGAGTCGTTTTGTGATATCGTAAAATGCACCTTTGATGCTTCTGTATTTTTAGTTAAGTTTTTAGATTATTCTACATTATTTTAAACTTTTCACCGTTGTTCGCCTTGGTTCAAGTTAAAATGACCGGACAATAGAAACTGGATTTTTCATCGTTTTTCTTTTGTTATTTTTCCCCAGAAACGAAGTTTTGATGTGTGTGTCTTTGCACCACGTGAGCAGCGGAACCTTTTGTTCTGCGCAATAACCTGCTCAACCATTTATATATATAAATATCGCACAGAGTCTCTGATAATCAACCACCCGAGACTGTGATATTTGTCTTCTGGGGTATTCCCAATCGGTAGCTTCTTTAAAGTAGTAATATGGATTACTGTGTTTCCAAGTACGATCTTTCTGTTCTCCATTATTTGATGTCACACACGTGACAAAGGGGGGACTTTTAGGAAACAATAGTTTGAAATACAATACAATGCATCGTGTCATCCAGTTTGTATCTGGAAGTAGTCTGATAAATGTAGTGAAGTGAACGTCTAATACTGTAAATACTACAAATACTTCCTATTGGTACCCGAGTATTCACCTGAATAAACTGCCGTAATGAGTGGAGTAATATAATGATATAAAAGTAATATGGTCTGCAGGTTAGTGGCGCCCGACGTTTTCCTTCGGAGAATTCAGATGAAAGTACCCGGATCTTGCGCGTCAGGGGCCCGACGGCGCATGCGCACTGCCTTTGTTTATTGAGCCACGAATTACAGGTTGTAATTCCGCCGTTTGGCCACTAAAACGAGTTTTAAAGTCCTGGATGCTTGATGGAAAACAGACGGATGAGCCATGGAGTCTTGTTTCATTATGCTATCTTTATTTCACATTTATTTGTACACAATAAATACAGTTAAACATCCACTGCTGTGTGGATGACGCTCAGCAGCCTCTGCAGAGCTTCCTTTGTGATTTGGGGGACGTTTGTCCAACAAGGAGTCAAACTTCTCTGGGGGGGGGGGGCACGGTCTGATGACTATATTCGTTTTCAATACAACAGGTTAAATGCAAACTTCAAAAATAAGTTTGATGCGATTCAGATCTCAAGGAGATCAACGAGAATACAGCAACATGGCTGACGGATAATCTCACTTTCCTCTGATCCCCACTAAAGAGTTAACTGGCTGTTGGTTTTCAATTCTAATTCTAAAAAAAACAAAGGGAAAAAAGCTGTGCTATTACTTTGTACAGATATCGATCTCCAAAATCTCTGTAAACTGTCAATATTTCAAGAACAATACGATCAAAAGGTCATTTTCAATATTAAATCAAAGACACTACAACGGCTATTTAAGGCTAAATAACGCAAGAGCCAATAAAATAAAAGTATTTATACCAATATAGCTGGTAAACATGAAAAATGGATCAACTATTCCACAATACTGAAAAGGAATAAGAACACATCAAAAAGTGCTTCACTATGACAGTATAGATTTTATATTTAACAGCTAGCAGCTCAGGATGTTTTCCTTCTCAAAATAAAAGGCATGTTTAAACTGAAAGTTACCTCAATGTAAACGGTCACCAACTGCAGGCTTCTCACCAGCAGCCTCCACTGGCTGAGACGGAAGCCCAGAACCGCCAGAAGAACAAAGATCCTCCAATTCCACCACAACTTTCTAATTGCCCCTCAGAATAAAGACCAACTCAAAGTCAGGATTCTCTTAGATGAGTAATAACTGAGAAGAACCTTTCTTAGCATTTTGACGTACCGTGTACATATTTTGACAAAACACTTTCTCATTTTTTAGAATTCTTGTTTTTGTGTTTTTTTTAGCGGACGTGGGCCTCCGTCTCATGACTTTAGCATCGTAATGACATTTCTAGATTCATATTTTACAACACGAGAGAGAAAGAAGTTAGTCTACGTGCGAACGCACCACGTTTCTCCCTTTAAGCTCGTCTTCGCATTCGCTGCAAAGAAAACTAAGAAGCACGGTTTTATAATGGAATCAATCCTTGTTTAATGGGAACTCTTCTAGGGGCTCCTCCCTACTGACTAAACAATCCCTCCGTTAAAATTGCCACTTTTCCCTTGTTAGCGTAGTTGTGTGTGTCGGCGGAGAGGACCCGCCTCCCTGCTGAGACGCCCCGACGAAGGCTCGAGTCGCTGCTTAGACGTAATCCATCGTGGAAACGAGAGAAGTGATGCAGTGAGACGTAACCGGGCGATGTGGTTTCAATCCGTGTTTTCAAGTGTCACTACGTGTGGGTTGAAGATCACGTATTTGAACCGTGTTTCCTTTCGGTTGTCCGGCCGCCGATTAATGCCGGGTCAACATTCCATGACAGTATTTGTTCAAATGTTCGACAAATGTTTATGTTAAATTCCCGATCTGTTGAAGCCAAGTTGTCTCTTGGAAAATCCCTTTTGATGATCCAGGAATGAATCAGCAACTGGTGGTAAGTGAAGTGGAGGTCAGGAGAGCATCCGCTGCATCGTGGAATCACCGTGTGATCTGCTGCTGTGAGACGACCAACGGGATCGGAGCACCGATATGTGAAGATAATAACAGCCGTCGCTATGTGCTGCCCAGGTGTGCAGGAGGGTTCGTGTCCAGGTAGAAACTCGATGTTGAGAGAAAGGCCCGATATTTCTCCACAGCACTCGGAGGGAGTCGGAGGCTGACGGGCGTCTTTGGGGCGTCGAAGGTTCCTCTGGTTTCCTTTGGGAGAGTCCCGCCGCCGCCGCCCGACCTCACACCAGCGTGATCTCCACCTCCTCGCGCCGCTTCACCTGCCCGCGGGGATGCTGCTTGGGAGGCGGAGGAGCAGCACGGACCTGGACACAAACCGATGGCTCCATTAAAGACGCATGTAATGCTACCATCAGCATTTTACCCGAGTGCATATTTAAATTGATGTATCATCATATTATGTTTACAAAAAAAGTCTGTAAAAAACATTATCAAAATACATGAAAAAAATCTATGAACATAATTAAAGCATAAATAATTTGCTTCAATTATTATTGCTGCTAAACATCATCTAGAACTGTTAATGTATTATTATTGTTCTGAATGAAGCGGTATAAACTGTGGCAACGCTTAGCTACAAAGTGTAGAATACAATATAACCAAATATAACACAAAGACAATAAAATATAAATCCCTACACAATATGAATAAAATTAATGCTAATTTAACATGACGGTTACAATTCTCTGTCTTTACAGGATTGTTTATCGCTGAGCGTTTTCACTCACCGGTCGAATGGTGCCGGAGCTGCTCTCTGGGTATTTGGGCGGATGGGCGGCGCCTTGGACTGGACCTGCAGACCACAGCGTGCACACACACACACACACACACAAAAGTTAGCGCCTCACACCTTCCCCACCACGCGTCGCTCCTTTAAACGCAGACTGACTGGGAGGCCTTTATTCTGAAAGGGGCTCTTACTGTGAAAGGGGCTCTTGTGCGGCGCCGGCGGGGGCCTGTGGTGTCCGTTGTGATAGGAGGGCGGTCGGCCAATGGGAGAGGCCGTGGCGCTGCAGGGGCTGGACAGCGGGGAGGACACGGTGGGCGTCTGCAGGGGGCTGCTGTGCAGGGGGCCCGGCTGGAAGGCGCTGCGGGGGGACCGGTCACACGGAGCCAGAGGGGACGGCGACGCCTGCAGCAAACCAAATCAATTAGATACAATTACAAACGAGGCATTTTCGATCCCTCCACTCATCACACCCCTCGCGCTCGTACCTGCGAGCGGCCGTCTCCGTTCTCACCGGCGAGGTCCTCCACCAGGACGGCGGGGAAAACGCCCACAACGCCGTTGAACTCGCCCTCCCAGAAGCCGTCGTCCTCGTGGGTCTCTCGGCTCAGGATGCGGATGATGGCGCCCTCGGGAAACGACAGCTCGTCGTCCGTCTGTCCCGCGTAGTCGTACAGAGCCTTCGCAAATGACACTGGACCAGAAAAAAAAGAAAGGACTGGTTGAGAACCGCTCCCAACTGGCGCATCTTCAGAAGCATCCTCAGAAGGGTCTATCGGAGCGGAGCGGCCCTCACCGCCGGCGTCTCCGTTCACCGAGCCGGTCGGCAGGTCGGTCTCCGGCTCCGTGGAGTTGCTGGAGGAATGCGAGCGGGCGTCCAGCGCGGCGAGCGCCTGCAGCATGCTGATCAGGCTGTTGGAGGAGGGGAGCTGCAGGTATTTCTCCGGGACGTAGCCCACCTGCCCGCTGCGGTTCCGGGCCTGGGAATGCAGGAGAGGAAATCTCTGAATAACGAGAGCGGCATCAGAAAGAAGCCCTCCACCAGAAGCGTTTTTTTTTTTAGCTTTACACCCCTGGACTTCATTCAGTGTCCTTAATGAAGGTCGGAATGCTACGATTTCCTCATAAGCTGCTAAACATCCTCTAGAAACCTAAAAGAAACCGGTGTGAACATAAATATCGAGCACCTTGACCCAGTCCTCCATGTCTCCATCGTCGATGACCTCCAGGATCTCCTGCTCCTCGATGGTCAGTTCATCCGGCTGACAACTCTGGAAACACAGAAAAAAATGGTCAGAATGCACGACGGCGACTCGAAAGCAGCGACTCGTCTGTGTCGGTACCTTGTACGAGTACAGCACTTTACAGGTGAGGGGATAGTTTTTCAAAGTGCTGGAGGGGCTGGAGCTGCTGTCGTCCAACACTTCCCCGCTGTCCTCCATCTCCTCCTCGTCTCGCTCCAGGTCCGCTGTCCCCTGCAGCAACGTTTTTTTTAATGAAGCCGCATCCCTTTTAACAGGAACAATGTCAACACTTAGCCTGTGGGTCTTACAGAGAGCGAAGGGTCATGGGTACCGAGGTTGTTCCAGCGTTCGTTCTCCAGCTCCTCCATCACCTGGTTCATTGCGCTCTTCAGCCACGTATCCACGGCGACGCCCGCCTGCCTCAGCAGGTCCAGACGGGCCTCTGCTTTCAGCTTGACCGTCTGCAACATAAAAGCATGCGACTCCTTTAGAGCAATCCAAGCAAACAAGGTTTTAACCAGCAGGGGGAGCACTCGAGCCACTTTAAGTAACAGCCAGGACACCCCCCCACACACACACACACACACACACCCCCACACACACACACACACACACACCACACACACACACACACACACACACACACCCCCACACACACACACACACACACACACACCTCTGCCCTCCGGAGACTCTGCCTGGCCACCTCCATCTTGGCCTCCAGCTCGCAGTTGTTCTGCTCTGATGAGTCCTGCGTCCTGTATCCCTCCAGAGCCTGAAAACAAACAACAACTATGCATAAAAACACGAGACAGAAATTTGATAGAGCCTCACTTGAGAGAGCGAGAGGGGGGGAAGAGTCATTTCCTGTGTATTGGAAACAGTTTCATCTTTGTTTACTGGACAAACGTCACCATTGATCTTCATTCTCCGACTTTCACAATAAAATGAAAAGATTCCAGTTTAGAAAAAAACGTATTTAACTACTATACTAACCAACTAGCTAACTATATTTTTGGTTGTTTAACATAACTTTAAGGTAATAACTTTAAAACATAACTGACAGACAGGCAACCAAATAAAAAGTGCACGTCACTGTCGGTGTTTATAGCGGATGCTGGATTGCAACACAAGGACTTGAAGGTATGAAAGTAGGAGATAAGAACTGAAAGGTCACATATAAAAGCTGGTTATGAGCAGGTGTGCCGCTATTAACGTTTAGACGGCGGCTCGTTTGGAAGTGATTCCACAATCAGACATTTGTTTCCTTCACAGAAAGACGTTTTTGCTTCTGGTGGATCTGCTGTCTGCAGTTCAATGTTACACCTGATTGTTTCTTCTATCTGTCATCTTCCTGGTCTGTCGTTTTGCCACCACACAAAAAAAGAACTACAGAATATTATAAGATTAATAATTGATTAACGGAGTTATGGCGTGACTTCGTTAAAGCTTCTGATGGAACGCTGGAGGAATGAGCACTGAATCTCACATCTCCGGTTCCCTTGACTCAAAGTCCGTCTGCTTTTGTGTTGTCGGTCAAATAGGTAAAATAAGGCGCGTTCAAAAACCAGGCGGCCTGCGGCGTCGGCCTGTTTCCGTGCTCACCCGCTGCGTGTGGATGGCGCTCTTGTATTCTCGGGCCACGCGGCTCGCCCACTTCCTCGCCTCCTTGTCCAGACTGTGCTCCTCCGACGTGCCGCTCTCCTTCTGCAGCTGCATCACCTGCCGGAGGAAATGTGACGACGCGGTTCAGCCGAGATATCAGACGTTCAGAAATTTTAAAGGATTTACGATTTCATTAACAAACCTAACATCTTTCAAGCTTTTAGGCAAATTGAAACTAGTCCAAGAGGCTTCTAATCCGTATTGGTGGTGGGTATTAGATGTATAAATGCAGCTCCTCAGACGGGGTAGCTGTGGAACTCTGAGCCGGCATATGACCTCACATAGAAACACAGTTCATTCTCTGTGAAATCAAGGTTTCCAAAATAACATCTTGCTGAAAGCAGCGACTCACGAAAACACCTCTAAGAGGACATTGTGGTTTCCCAAAGGCCAGAAAGAGACACACCAGTGTAGCTTATGGTTTCAACCTTCTTTTTTTAAAAAGGTGTCAATGTGGCAACTTCCTCTTCACATATTAAGTGGAACTAATTCGAGTGCTGTATGAGAAACATTCTCAGGACGGCAGCTGGAATGAAGAATCGACCAGTGTTCATTCAGGGTGTACGTCATCATCATGCAAACATATTCATCATGCTTTCAAATATGAACCAGTCCACACCCAGCTGGCTCTAGACTATGCAAGATCAAAATAAACATATTTACACTGAGACACATTGAAGCAACACACAAACCTTTAAAAAACAGCAGAACTTGAATAAGGATTTTCAAATTCAGGCTTACGGGATTCCTTTGCTTCTACAAGTGTCTTAAAACTGCATTCTGTCCACTGACCACCAGGGGAGAAAACAACTACTTCCCTCAGTAAACACGAGTTTATGGTCTCATCAGTTTATTCTCATTCAAGTTGTGTGTTTTTTTTATCTAACAGCTTTAAACTTTTTCACATTTGCATTTTTGCTCGAGGTTACTTGTTGTTATTCAGTGTTATTCAACAGCAGGAGGGCTAAAAAAACAGCCTGAAAAACTTAAAAACTATATGAAATAACTTGTAAGTTGCAGAGTGGTGGGTTTAAGGACACGTGATGCGTTTAGATTTGACTTTCTATCCCCCCCGAGATGTGAGAGCGCCGCTTTCCACATGACACCAGCAGTGAGCGCATGGAGGGGGGGGGGTCACTGCACTCTGATGAGGCCGCTCACAATGCCTCCTTTTCACAGGACCCCGCCCACCTCCAGCCCCTCCCTCCCAGTTCAGCTCACCGGATCCCTCTGTCTGGTGCGAGTGGTAAGGGGGGGCAGGGAGGGGGCTCTCCCTTCACCACTAATGTTTTCTTTAGGAACAGGCTGCTGCTTGTTTGACTTCCAACGAAAACAACGCCGGTATTTGCAGTTTGAACAAATTGTTCAGTGTTGTCCAGAGGGACGGAGGACGAGGGACGAGAGTTCTATTTAAAAACCCCAAAACCTACTGGTCACCGCGTCGGTAACACGTCGACTCGACTGTATCTGCCACCGGAAACAACGAGTACGACTAAAAAAACCGACTCCCACTGGTCGAAGTCTGTGTCCCGTTTCCTCCGTTGTCTCAGTCTCCCTCCGGTCAAATTAAAAGTAGACGTCACCTGTTCTTCTACGGTCCATAAAGAGGACCATCTATTTCTGACAATTCCAACTAAACACCAGATCTTACATGAGGAATAACTTCAGATGCTTCTAAATGCTTGAGCTGCTCTGACGGGTAGAAGGCACCGAACGGCAGAATAAATGTCAAACACCTGATCATGATCTGTTAGTTCAGTGTATAGAAATGTTAAACTGCTGATGAGGGTCCCACAAGGAGTGAAGGTCTGAGCCAGTTTATCACCAGGAACATTGCTGCGGTTTAGAAGACAACATCTCCGGCCACACAGGCTTTGGTACATTCAGGTTCACGGAAGAACAGCTGCAGGTCAGAAGAGGCTTTGAATCCTTCACGTTACGAGAGATGAACGTGATGAATCAGGGTCCATTTATTCATCTCAGGCCGCCGTCTGTTTCCCACATGGATGTTCATGGAGAACCGAGACGTCACTAAAGGTTTTTCAAGCAGCCGGCAAGCAAACTCTTAAAAGATGCATTTAGTGTTGGCTGATGTGGAAATGCTTTAGTGAAACAGATGTTCTTTGTTGACCTTCATTTGGTTTTGATGCATATGTGCTGCCAAAGTTTATTATTTCAGACATTAAGGGTACATTTGAACAACTACTGTATTATATTCATCAACTAAAAAGAATTACCATGTGTTTTTTCACCAAACCGGATAAAAAAGGTTCCCGGTTAGGATCACTGGCACGACTCCTTTGCATCCGCTGCGGTTGAATCTTCTGTGGGACAATTACGTCCCCAAAGCAGAGTAATGAAAGGTGAGGATTTACCGTGTCCGAGTCGACGGGCTGGAAGCAGAAGTCTGGCGCCGCCTGGAACACCGGGTTCTTCTCTACAAACTGCTGCTGGTGGAACTCCTGCAGAACCTGAAGAGATGTCCAAGTTGAGCGAGATACGAACGCAGCGACATGCAGCTTTTTCTGGACAGTTCGGTTCACTGAAAAGATTCCTGTGGTTACGTTTTTTTTTAATTATTACAAACAATGGGAAATAACAATCATGAGCACCATCATGTCACAGTACAGCACACAGGAAGCACATTAAAAAAGGGGTCTGTGTTGAATAAAACCATCCTTCCTGCTTCCTCCCTCTTTGGTTTGTTCATTCTGGCAGAAGCGGAATGTCACTCCAAAGAGGAAACGTGAACGTGGCCGACTGAAAGAGGCCCACGGCGGCTCGATGGCGTGTAACCGAGCAGCGCCGCGGTAACGCACACCTTCCAATTACTCAGCAGGCGGCCGAGTGATCCCGATGTCCTGAACGCATCGATGGGCTCAAACAGGGTTCAATCCAGGACCTCGCAGAGGGTTCTAGGTACAAGCCCAGAATGTTCTCAAAGAGTTCAGAGATGAACCAACGTAAAGCCCTCTCAGCTTCTCATTCGACTTTGGCTGGTTAGACTCAGCTGACAATCACTATCCGAGTCACTTGATGACTTAATTCAATCAGAAGGAGGAGTTTTTCCATCTCAGGCGACTCGCTGTGGCTCAAATGTGCGGTGGGTGGAGGACTCACCCCGTTGGAGCCGTTTAGCAGCTGGCTGAAGGTGTCGTGCACCGCCCGGTAACCCTCCAGCTCAGTCTGACACAGCGACACCAGGTAATCCTTCACCTGCTCGTGGATCCTTCCATCTAAGACCTGCAGACGGACAGCCACGGTTTAGGGTACATGTAAACCTCCACCCATCCCCTCCGCCCACCCGGACAGAGGGTGCTCACCGTGATGCAGTGCATGAGGTCTGTGTGGTAGTAGCGCTGCTGGTGGGCGTTAGCGGCCGCTAGCATCAGAAGGTAGTCGTTCCTGGCATGCGTGGCTTTGGAGTTACACTCGCTCCTCTTGGCTTTCAGCTGGAAGGTCAAAGTTCGTCCAAATGTCTCAAAATATGGAGCATTTTTTTCTCTTCTTGTTTGTGATGTAACAGTCTCTTACCTTCACACTCGCCCTCTGAAGACTGGATCTGGACTGGAAGAGACTCAGCTTGGACCTGAACAGAGGAGAGAAGGACACATCAGCAGGGGTTTTATCTTTTTATGTATTCAGGTCAGCAAATTATGAAGACAATGGTTGAACTGAATGCATGTAAACGTGCTCTTAAATAACCTGCAAAACACACCAACCAATACAAAGCAAGAGAAGGCAGAGTGGTTCTTATTTTAAAAACCACAGGAGGTTAAATTAGTCCTTTAGAAGGACGTGTCGCGCTGCACATCGGCCCAGAGGAGAGCCGTGTTTGAGCCGACTCCACAACAAGCTCCAGCTGGAGGAAGTGTTGAGAGCAGACAGAATGTTCGTTGCTCCTTCGCATTAAACTAATGAACAACGTTTACTGTCAACTGATCTGACTTAAAACAAGATTGCTAAGATAAGATTCTCTTTAGTGGCCCACAGAGGACTGCGTGTTTGCGTCAGGATGACGGGTAACAATAACAGTATCATCAATCTAATGGTTAAACCAGATAACAGATAGTCAGGTCACACTCTATCCTTCTCAACCCACTTTGAACCTTTAAAGGTTCCTAGAAGGCGCCGCAGGGAGCAGTGATTGGTTCATACTTTGCGTCCTGCTCGGCCTTCTCTCTGACGGCCTGAGCCATGGTCTCCGCCTCCTGGTACTTCTTCCTGCTCTTCGTCAGCTCCTTCACCGACTCCTGCAGCTCGGCCTGCACCGCCGTCAGCTGTTCGATACACTGTCGAGATGAAGAACACAAGGGAGACCGTTACGTGCCGGGGAATTAACATCAAGGCCAAGAAAATGCAAATTCCTGTGTGTCGAGTAACACCACGCTGACGTGTTGAAGCTATAAATAAATCTAAAGCAGACGAAGAGCAGAGGAACCGTTAACTATTTGTTATTGTTATAAAGATGATGACCCGTGCGTCACTGTCTGAACACACATACGGACACACCACGGCTCACAGTCTGTTTCATGGGTTTTAACCAATGAGAGCATTGGGGGCGGACCTAAGGCAGCCACAGGATCACATGACTGCACAGAAAACCACTGGCAGAGAAATGAAGGGTGGCGATCTCCTTTCATAGGAAGGACTTATTCACGTGGATGACACATTTTAACTTCATGATGTTGGATGACAGCTTTGCTTTTATATTTGACTAGAAGTATATTTTTTAATACTGCATTGTTGTTAAAAGTTCCCAGTGCACCACGTTTGAATGAATTATTATTCAGACTCATACCTTCCTCAGCTGCTGCTCCTTCTGCAGGCGGCCCGACTTGGCCGGATCGGCCACCTGGACTTTGTAGTTGTCACAAGCGCTGATTCTGGACTGCGTGACATGAACCGTGCCCTCCAGGTAGGCCCTCCACACCCAGTAAATGTTGCTAAAAACACAAACAGAAGAATACAGCCAGGTCACTTCACACCTTCTGGAATCATTTGGGTCGGTGGAAATGAACATGTTGGAGTTAAGACTGATTCCCAGTATCGAAAGGAACAACGCCTCAGTTGCCAGTTTGCTTTTGAGGGGCGGGACTTAGCGACAGCATCAATGTAAACGTGAGAGGGTAGATACTGATACCTGTGGTCTGCTTGTTCCTCGATCATGCTCTCCGGCCAGTCCCTCTTCAGATACTGATTTGCCAACTTCTGGATCGCCTGGAGGACACGAGACAAAAGCAGGGGGATGACCTTTCACCTTTCACGCCGGCACATATTTTGTTCAAATAACGTCTCTTCTCAGATACATCAATGTGTCTCTATGTGATTCCACCCTGCATAGACCCGTTAAGCTACTGGCCAGTATAGAGGTTGGCTCACTTGCTGGGTTCTATGCTGACGTAGGCTCATATTTTATGAAGAAAAATGTAGTTCATTCAGACCGGAGGTGTATCAGGTTCCTCCACTGAGGCCAGTGGAGAACAGATGATAGCAGCAAATAAATTAAAGTGGAAGCAGAAAGAGGAAGAATGATAGTTTCTACAGAGTGAAGACTTTGCAACAGAAAAAAGTTCTAAATTGCAAAACATTTTATCAACTGTTATTAACTGTAATAATAAACGCATTCTCACTTTCATCTGTGCGAAAAGAAATAAACTGAACACAGATCGGATTAATAAGTGTTGATTATCATCATTTTTATCTTCAGCACCCTCCGAGGGATTGAGCCCCCGTGCAAAGGGAAACGTCGGCCCTGAACTCAGTGGTTTTCTGATGCTCTCGGTGCCAAAGCTTCAAAAAGACAAACCCGACCATTGAGGGATGGAGAGCGAGGCAGAGCGAGCCCGGTGGACTCGCCGCCTGAATAGTGCGATGGGAGGGGGGGGTTGGATGCAAGGACGAGGCGGAGGAAGAGACGCACAGAGGAGGACGTTTTACCACCACCGTGTGAGTTGAATAGCAATTGGCTAATAGCTGCAGCGGCTTGCAGGTGTAAGAACCCAGAAAAAAGGGCGTGTAAATGGAAGAGTTTTTTTATAAGAAGGATAAAAAGGAGGAGGGTAAAACCAAAAGAGGGCGAAGTGTTCCAGAGACACTGTGACCCACTTTGATTCAAACGTTGCCAGCGGGTGTCTAATTGATCGCACAACTAACCGGCAGCAGAACCCAGACACACAGACACCTTTCAGACGAGGAACACAGTGAAGACACTTCATTTACGGCTGGAAGGAAACCAACCGTGTCTAATCAACCGATCCGTTGTGCGAAATTTAGGAAAAGATACATCTTGTTTGGTCCAATTAACAACGTAAAATCCAATTCTATAAAATGTGCAAATACATCAAACAGGAAAGTAGAAAATAAATCCTCACTTTTTTCATTAATTTAATGAATTATTGAAATTCCTGGTTCTTTATTTTTTCTTAACCGACTTAATCATTTTATGATCATCACTGGAGGGTTATTTCATGTCTCCAAATGTCCAAATGCTGATTTAAGGGGATCATAAATCTTTTATGGAAAGTGACACGATGACCCAGTGAAGCGATATCAATAATTTACACAGATCGTTGTCGTTTACCATCTCAGCGTCACTGGAATGGAGTGTTTCGTATTGAATTTGCATGTTTAACTCGATCTCGTATTTACTCGGGTTGGATGACGACCGATCCCCCCCCTCGCCCCCCCTCACAGCCGCGGTGGACATTCCTCACTGGGACGGTAAAGAACCTGAACACAGCCAAAGAGTCCAGACGGGACTCTTCAGACGAAGCAGCGGCGTCTGCAGGAAGCTGCGGGCGCAAAACAACACGGCGAGGAGGAAGCGAGCCGGCGGATCCTGACGGGACGTCCCACTCGCTTGTGGGGGGGGGGGGCTTTTGTTTTTTTGCCATTAGTGAGCCACGAGAGAACAAAACAGCTTTCTCGGGACCACAACCTCGTTCTGGACACAGGGACCATCGATGTGTGTGTGTGTGTGTGTGTGGGGGGGGTTACAGAGATTCACTCACCTGGGCGTAGTCCCTCTCCACCGCCGCCCTCTTTTGGCTAAAAGTCCTAACAGAGAACAGGAATTATTATGACAATAACCAATAAATCAAGAAAATACAGAAAGAAAACAGCTTTGATTGTTATAAAACAAAGTACACACACACACACGTATATACATTATACACACATATATATTATACACACACACACACACACACACACACACACACACACACAAACACACAAACACAACTTCATACTTCTTCATGTGTGCGATGAGTAAAAAATAAGTGATTTTCATTCTGGTGTTTCACTGTTTGAGGCTTGATGTACGTTAACAGGAACCAGGTGGTCTCACTCTGGTTAAATTTATACAAAAAGTCTAAGAAGGGAACGAGGTCAGTGAACTGAAGAATCCTCATTAAGTCATTAAACACGTCGAGACTCGACTGCGACGCTCCACCCGACTAAACAACCTGCCTACTTCCTGGGAGCTTCCCTCTCTCCCACTTAACACTCACTTCCTGTTGTTTTCCCCAAACGCAGCTTCTGCTGACGGCCAGATGCAGTTTCCAGTTTGCTGAATCATTTCTGGTCCGAGAGCGACCCCTGAGATTTATGCACGTGTTTAACCGTCCCATTGTTTCTGTACGGAACGAAGTCCCCGAGCCCCCACAGGGAAACCGTCCCGCGCTGTCACAACATCTAGCAGCTCTCTTTGACCCCAACTTCCAGCCTTTTGGAGCTTCAGAGCTCTGCCACCGACCACAGACAGGAAGCAGTGGGCTCTCGACTGAAACCAACACGAAGGCTGAAAACACAACCTTCAACTTGTCAACCTCTACAAGTCCTACGCATCCCAGCGCTCGCTGTCCGCTGTTTACTGGAAACGATTCGACAATCCGCAACGGGACCACGCTCTAATCCCCGAGTACACGTTGCAGACAGCTGTTCCCCAAAAGCCGACCCAACAATCCTCAAGGACACTAGAACCAGACCTTTTTTAAACCTTGAAAATACATCTAAAGAGGTTGAATTCATCAATTATGTAACTCTATAAGTAAACAAACTGCAGGAGGATCACGATCAAGGTTTGGTTTTTATTAAGACGTTAAGGAACTTTCAACAAATATCTATAAATATAAAACCACACATTAGAGTACCAGAACAACACCGACCCCCACGCAGAGTATTTAATACTGCCTCATGTGTGTCTGGGGCCTCGATGCGGCTCGGCTAGCACGCTAGTGCAAACGGAACGGACTACAAATGGACCATAATTATCTGAATGAACTTCATGCTGTTTGGAAGAAGACTTGAAACTACAGCTTGAGCCCATAAACTCACGACCACTAAGGGAGTAAATCCAGAGATGTCATTTTCTCACTGACTTTGTGAAACTACGCTGCTGTACACAGATCTGTGAAGGTAGTCTGCGGACGTTTGACCTCTGACTGCTCACCTCAGGTCCTCCAGGAGGTCACACTCCGTCTGGTGCTTGATTTGTAATCTGCTCATCTGCTCTGCGTGAGTGTGTTTCAGCTCCTGGGTGACCCGGACCTGCGAGGGGAAGAATATTGAGAGAGAATCTCCATGAGGATTTGTGCACTAAATATTTCTCATGTGTATACCAACGAGTGGCTGGCGTGGATTCAGCGGAGCTCACAGCTGGTGTGAGTGGAAACCAGCCGCTCTCATTATCACGCTGCAGAGTCGGCCTCACCGAGTTGCTAATTGGCCGTTAATTATGACGAGCATTGACCGGCTCTCATTACTGTGAACTGGGAGAGTTTCTTCATCCTCACTTCAATTAGGAGCCGGAGTAAAGTCCAATAATCAGGACCAAAATAAAGCTGTAAGCATTAGTAGCCAATTATTGTGAGCATATAACATGAATTAATTATGTTCTTATCATTGACTCCAGTTTATAAATATTTAAATATAAATAATAATGAGCAAATTAATTGATTAATTGTGTTGGGTCTTGCTGCCTGTATTGTTAAGACGTGGTGGTTGTTCTTATTCAGTAAATGTGACTTCCGTGAAACTCATCTACAAGTTCTCTTGTTTAGAACAAGCTGGTCATTGTAGTTTTTAGCGAGCATTCCTAAAGAGCAGGAATAAGTGTTTGTTAGGAACTACTTTCATTAATCCACACCTGGTGCTCTGGTGAGCATTTATAACGCAGGCACGGTTTATGATGAGCTACAGTGTTTGTTAAGAAGCTAGAACATACGATGTTATGTGACTCATTGATATGTATAGTCAAAGAAAAATATGATTATTACGTTTTGAAATAGTCGCTTATATTTTTCAGAATGTTAATAGTTCGCTGCCGTTTCGTTTCGTGTGACAGTAAATCTTCGTTACCCCTGAAGAAGACTCACCAGGTGTTTCATTTTCACCTGCGTCAGTAAATCCAACAGTTTTTAAGGCGTTTCGACATTTGGAGGAATAAAACCAGCTATTTGGTGACAGCTGATCAAAGCTCTGAGATGTTGTATTACAAGAAGGAAGGAAGATCTAAATAAGTGGTGGCCGATTACCTTATCAGACTATGTGGTCAATAGCCTGATTGGTGTCCAAGTCTACTTCGACAATAAATCCAATGGATCACCTCAACAACTCAAGGTACAACCACCTAGTAGAATAAAAAAGACCAATGCCACCTGAAATGTAGCTCTCCCCTCTGCAGAATACATCACCCGGGATTAATCAGAAGATTATTGGTTAAAAAGAAAAATAAACCTCAACTAATATGCTGCAATAAGGACTGGTTTTGAAATGGTCACATTTCCATGTTATTTATACACGATCCCACTTCAACATTTCATCCTCTGCAGAGATTTTTTTTTTAAGATAATCAACAAATACAACCAAGTTGGCTGCGACGGGAGAGAACTGCGACCAAAAACGGGTCCATTTACCGTCCCGTAGCTCCTGACGCACCGAACCGACCCGGGACAACTGAGCTTCTCTCCCCTCTTCGCGGGCGCGGATCCGCTCTTAAAATCGGCGTAGACAAAAAGGCGAAAGCTGCCTTTAGTTTGGGTACAATCTCAACTTTCGTTTCGCATCCTATCGCCAAAATCCTGCACGGCGGTGCGAACGCGACTTGCTGTTTACTTGAACTCTGGGAGATGCCGAGGCGACGCGTCGCGCCCGTTACTTCGTTTCTTCAAATATGCAACTGGTTTGTTTTAACGTCGGCGTGGAAAAGCGGTTCATCCGGTCGCGTTCTGAATGTTCGGTGGGCAGCAGCGTTTCTCTCCATTCGAGAGGGAACGCGGCGCGTTAACGGGGCTGTTCTCCCTAAAAAAAAAAAAAACTGCGGCACATGGGACTTTTTTTCTCTTTTTTTCCCCCTTTTACACGTTTTTCTTCTCTCGTTACCAATTAAAGAAAATGTAGAGGCTTATTAAACGTGCAAGCCAGCACACTAGTTGACATTGGCATAATTTTAAAAAGCGCCCTTTTAATCGTTTTGAGCCAACAAAGCGTAGATTTCCAACCGTTACATACGCACCAGTCCGTCGAGGAGGTTTAACGTTAGCTTCAACGGCTACAACGGGGGGAACTCACCTTTCTCGGCGGGGGCTGCATCCTTACTTCTTGACATAAAACCCGAGCGAAAGGAGAAAGTTTGTCCGGGAAAAGTTTGTTGAAAGTGTTTCGAACTAATTATAACGGGAGAAGGGTATTTCTGCCCGTGTCAAGCGACCATGGCGATTCCGGTAAGTGCAAGTTGACTCCCGTTGAAAACAGTGTGGCCCCAGGGAACCGAAAAAAACACAAGCATCAAGCTAGCGGTGAAGCGCAACACGCTTCCTGGAGTATTTTCAAAATAAAGCTTAATAAGCGTAGTATACTTCTTCCGTTGGTAATCTTCAGAGTAAAAGCCAGCCTTCGACACTATTGACATTTATACATAAAGTATTAAGGCCAGCCAACAAGTTTGATGTGCATAAAGTATACACATATACTGTATACTATACTATAGACGAGTTATAATGAATGATACGTGATTCATCAAAATTAAATAGTTGCCAGATTCACTGCTTATTACCAAATAGAAGTCATTCTATTTTATATTTTTGCTTAATGTGTTCGGTCAAACATTTACTAAATGTGTTTGGAAAGTTTTGTTAAAAGGCGTTTTGTTAAAAGGTTTAGTGGCTACTGAATGTGCAAGATGATGGTTGAATATATATTTTAATTGTGTGAGATAATCACATTTCGTTGTAATGTATTACACAGAGAAAGTTGGAACACAATGTTAGCAGATAAACTGATTCTACTAAACTGGAATAATGATCCAGCCCATATATAGTCTCTGTCCAGCCTCTGCAAATACTATACACCAGACAGCGGTCTAAAAATCAATAACTCAGTTTATTACAGGCTTCTTTGTACAGTAAAATAACTGCAACAAGGTACGAGCTAACGGTTTTCTTTCCCCTAGAGGTGACAGCGCGCCAAATCCCAATACGTGCTTTTATTTTGAAGGGAAAGGCCGTCCTCCCGGTCGCCCTCTGCTGGCACGTCCCTAGCCGAGTGGCTAACGCTAGTAGCTAGCTCGCAGCGATGTCGGCGTGGCGCGGGATGCGGCTGAGCCTGCGGACGGCCCGCGGGTTATTTCGGGGGACGCGAGGACACGCGTGGCCGTGTGGACACGCACCGCTAAGCGCGGGCACGGCTCTGCGGAATGACTTCTTCAAAGGTGGGGGGCGTCAGAGGAAGGTGGCCCGAGATAAGCCAACGTCAAAAATAAGCGAACTTCGCGTCCAGAAATTACTTCATGGTTGTTATTATTTGTTTATGTCCCTTCGTGTGCAACATTCGATATAATATACTAATATATATGTATTATATATTTATATTATATCATATCATATCGGTCATGAAGTTCCTGTTTTCTAAATGTCAACTTGTCCCCGCTGCGCCTCTCGATGACGTCACGGACTGTAACCCGAGGAGACTGAAGCTTGTGCTCTTTTTGCGGGTCAGACCTGGAGACCCAGCTGGCGGCCGTGAGGAAGAAGGCGTCGGACGCCCTCCCGGGGAGCAGCTGGAGCCCCTTCGAGACGACGAACCCCAACCTGCCCCCGGAGCGGGCCGACATCGTCATCGTGGGAGGGGGCGTGGTGGGCTGGTCCATCGCCTATTGGCTGAAGCAGAAGGAGCGGGTGCGAGACGGGGTCAGAGTCCTGGTGGTGGAGAAGGACCTGACGGTGAGGACTGAACTGAATTCAGAGGTGCCGTTGTCGATGGAACGAGGGGTTAAGATACGTGGGATAATGAAGGGAATCCTGTGCTTTTTTTAATCAGCTTTGGTGGCACCATCTTGTGGTGGAATGAGAACAAATCGTCCGAGTGTCAAACAAATGATCGACATAAAGGTCCCAACACGTCAAATCTATCTTTTTGAAAGCGCTGAAAGCAAGAGTGAAAGAGTGAAACTTTCACCAGAACTGGAATGCTATTTTGAGATGTTCTCCCGTAGTGTTTTAATAACGTGCGACGAGGTGGGACTTATTGAGTGACCTTTAGTGACCCTAACGTGCAGCATCCCCTGAATAACGGCCTCCGTCCCTCCCGGTTCTCCCAGTACTCCCAGGCCTCCACCGTCCTGTCCGCCGGGGGGATCCGACAGCAGTTCTCTCTGCCGGAGAACATCCACCTGTCCATGGCCTCCGCCCACTTCCTGAGGAACATCAACGTGGGTGACGGTGCTCATTGTGTCTCTCTTTGAAGTGGTTTAAATGTGGCGTTTGATGGACAGCTGGATAGCTGAATCAATCAATCGATCCTTCATTTGTATTGAGACGCTTCAAACAGGTGGAGCTCCACTCAAAGCGCTTCAGGGAAGAGAGACTAGTGAGGGAAGTGAAAGCACAGAGGAAAAGTAGAAACGCCATGTGATTAAAAACTATAATGATACATAAAACAAATTGAATAGATATTTGAACTTGCATATAGTGATATAAGTGAGTCAGATCATGTAAGAAATGATCTGTCTTTGTTCAGGAACACAATTCCCGTCTCGTTGGTAAAGAAACGCCTGTCTGTGACGTCTCAGGAGTACCTCGGCGTGCTGAACGAGGACCCGGTGGACCTCCAGTTCAACCACTCCGGCTACCTCTTCCTGGCCAATGAGACGGCGGCTCACATCATGGAGGAGAACTACAGCACCCAGAGGTGATCCAGGCAGCCCAGAGGTTGGATATCAGACCTCTTGACAGCGGTTAGAGCCGAGGGCTTTGCCCCGTTGGCTTCTGGGAGTGTTGAGCGATTTAAAAACAACACGATCTGGCTTTGCGATTGTAGGAAACACGGCGCCGAAGTTTCTCTTCTGTCTCCGGTTCAACTGAGGGAAACGTTTCCGTGGATAAACACGGAGGGCGTGGCACTCGCCTCGTACGGTGAGTGAAGAAGACTCGCGGGTCGCCATTAAAGAGGTCAGAGTGAACCTTGTGTGTGTGATAACCTCACTCACTCATCCTGCAGGGCTGGAGAACGAGGGCTGGTTCGATCCGTGGACTCTGCTGAACGCCTTCAGGAGGAAGGCCATCTCCATGGGCGCCATTCAGTGCTGCGGGGAGGTCACAGGTTCGATCCCGTCGCCGTAATGGACGCAGCGTTCCCTTTGTTCACCGCTTGAATGCTTCGGTAAACATCTGACCAAACGGTTTCACACCTTCCCCAGATTTCAAATACACAACAAAGCGGATGTTAACCAGCAGCGGCTACGAAGTGGATCTCAGGAGGATAAAATCTGTCAAAGTGAGTGTGTGAATCCACCCGAGGCTTTTAAGTGAGGCTTTTAAGTGTGGCTATTATGGTCTGTGATGACGCTACAGGTGCAGATGCCCGGCAGCCTGGAATACCAGCCGGTGGAATGTGGCGTCGTGGTGAACGCGGCGGGGGCCTTCTCCGCCCGACTGATGGAGATGCTGAGGGTCGGCCGCGGAGACGACGACGCCGCCGGGACGCTGCTGCCGGTGGAGCCGCGCAAAAGGTCGGCCGCCGACCTAAAATGCCCTTTTGGGAGTAGACGCGGACGCTTTTGCTGGAGAGCTCTTCGGCTGCATGAGAAGAAACGCGTTCGATCACCCTCTGTGTGGTTGGGTGCAGGTACGTCTACGTGGTCCACTGTCCGGACGGGCCGGGCCTGGACACGCCCTTCGCCATTGATTACTCCGGAGTTTACTTCCGGAGGGAGGGGCTGGGGGGGAACTACATCGCCGGGACGTCGCCAGAGGAGGTTTGTTGAAGTTCTGAACGGTTTCTTCTTCCTTTTTTCACCATTCAGAATCAATGGAGGTGTTGTGTCTTTTCCTCTCAGGGGGAGGAGCCGGACGCCAGTAACCTGGAGGTGGACCACCAGTTCTTCGAGGATAAGGTTTGGCCCAGCTTGGCTCATCGCTTTCCGGCCTTCGAGAAGCTGAAGGTCTGTTTTACCTCTCAAATGTTAACCAGCATTTATTTTTTAATGCAACCTCCCAATAACAGAAGAAGCATTTTGGTCGGTTTAATTTGCCAAAAGGAAAAGTTTCTTTTTCTCGTCGTGGCGGCGCTCAGGTGACCGGCGCGTGGGCCGGTTTCTACGACTACAACACCTTCGACCAGAACGCCATCATCGGGACGCACCCGCTCGTCCCCAACATGTACATCGCCACCGGCTTCAGCGGCCACGGCCTGCAGCAGGCGCCCGCCGCGGGCCGCTCCGTGGCCGAGCTCATCCTGGACGGGAAGTTCACCACGCTGGACCTGAGCGCCCTCGGCTTCCGCCGCATCCTGGCCCGGGAGCCCATGCTGGAGAGGAACATCGTGTAGAGGAGGGGAGAGAACTGCTTCCTGTCCACACCTGCGAACATAAAATGAGTCCAGAACCTTCACTTAAAGTAAAGAAGTAGTCGCATCATCAGTGATGGTTACCTGGTTACCGCTGCGACAGTCCGAACCGGGCGGCCGCGCTGCTTTGGTGACGATGTACATGAAGACAAATGGATCCAGGAGACAAAGAACACCCGTGATAATAAGGAAAGTGCGTATGTCACGTTTTCATCATGAATTGATGTGTAACTGCAGATGATATTTGTTATTCAACCTGATTTCTGACCATCCAGATACACGTAAAAGTGACAGAAGGTAAAGTGTGTTTTCCTCCTGTGGCATCTGATGACTTTATATATTATTCCTTACTGCTAACTTTGGTTCTTTTGTGAAAGGAGCATCGGGCGGTTCGGTTTGAGTTGCCGTGGGTGACGATGTGCACCAGGTGGAGACATTTCTGTGGGATTCCAATAGTAAGCCACGTGGAAAGTCCTCATATTTAAACCAAGCCGTTTCAATCATTCAATTCAGTGATTATTATATGTATGCAAATAGAAGATTGGGAACAGATCAGAATAAAATATTGTACCTTTTTTAAAAACAGAAAATTTCATTTCATAGTGATGAAAACAATAACAGAGATGGTTGGTAAGCGTTCACAGAGAACCCAGATACGCTTAACTTGTTAATGTTTTTTAGAATTTAAAACGGTATTAATGAGGTGTTTGCATATCAAACCCTGGTGTCTTTTGTTATTAGACGCTATTCACCCAATGTTAACTTAGATGAGCTTGGTTAAAATATAGTCCTTATTCTTTAATACTTTTAACTCCTCCCATATTAATTTGTCTCATTTGGATGTATTTAGTTCCAAAAAGTTGTTTTAATAAACCCCCAAAAGACGACCTCATAAAAGTGTAAATGTTTCAGTTGTGCTGCATGTGAAACCAAAACCATAACCCATCATGGTAACTTCATCTCTTGGATCATAACCCATCATGGTAACTTCATCTCTTGGATCATAACCCATCATGGTAACTTCATCTCTTGGATCATAACCCATCATGGTAACTTCATCTCTTGGATCATAACCCATCATGGTAACTTCATCTCTTGGATCATAACCCATCATGGCAACTTCATCTCTTGGATCATAACCCATCATGGTAACTTCATCTCTTGGATCATAACCCATCATGGTAACTTCATCTCTTGGATCATAACCCATCATGGTAACTTCATCTCTTGGATCATAACCCATCATGGTAACTTCATCTCTTGGATCATAACCCATCATGCTCCCTTCCCCAGCCAGGAGAATGTGGCAAAGACATTCTGTCCCTGCAGCTCTTATGATGCAAATGTGAGGCGGTCTTGCGAGTTCTCGTGTGCTGGTAATAGTGCGAGAGGGAGGAGTGAAGGAGGTGAGGGAGGGGTGAGGAGGGGTGAGGCACTGGAAACGCAATTGAGGGATTTCTTTGTGAGGCCTGCCACAAATCCGAAATGTTCTCAGGGCTTCAAAACAAAAGCAGCATGGGTGCTGCCCCCCTTCAGTGGATGCACCTCCTGCCTGCCACACAAAGGCACTCGAGGCCACATGCCCCCCCCCCCCCCGCTCACCCATCTCCCTCCTTTCCCCCCCGCTCACGTTGAGGAGAATTCACCACTTTACCCGCAACCTACTCGGTGCCGCCTAAGTCACCGGTGCTGTGGTCAGACCCTGTTTTTTGTGAGGGGGGCTGCTTGGATGACGAAGGGCGTCGCCCTGAAGGGTCGCCCGCTCGTACTTTCCTGGCTGGCTCCGCTGGCGGCGAGGAGCCGCTGGGCCCGGTGGCATGTGGCTGGGATTAGGGAATTTCACTGTGGATTAAAATCTTTCCAGCGGCCTCCACTGGCTGAGAGGAAGGAGTGTGGAGCTGCAGCGATCACTCCGGGCCCCCGCTCCCAGGTACGAGCAACTTCTCTCTGCGTCGGTTCATTTCCATTAACTGTTTGCTGTTTATTTTTTTACTTTGTGTGTAGAGCTGTTTGAAAGAGTGCGACGCCTGAAGTTCAGCTGCTTACAGGAAAGTTACTTCAACCTTTTCACAGCTTTTATGTGATTGTAAAACTCTGAAAATCAGAATACACCACAGTGGCTTTATCAATGAAGAGGAACAAGCATCTATAGGAATCCAATAACTGTACTTTTAAACCCTCATTAAAGGCTTAATAGCTTTAAAAACGACAACAATGCACATGTAGTTCTCCTTGTTTGTCCCACACCTACACGATAAAAAAAACTCATGTCGAAAAGTTTAATAGTCTAAAACATTTTATTCTAAATAAAAGTCCTAGCAGCGTTCATTTTTCTTGACCGTAACTCTTGAGTCTGTTATGTAAGATTAAGTGGACTACGTGGTTCTACGTGGTACGAGTACAAAAGAACAGCCACTCACAATAACTGGCATTATTCCGTTGCAGGTTCGCACTAATCTGACGATGAATAGAGCGGTTGAGCGGCCGTTAATTCTCATGTTGTGAAAGATGGATGTTCATATTAGCAACAAATGAAAATGTGTACCTCACCAGTACTGGTGAAGTAGTGTATTTATATATATATTGGGAAGCCCTTTGAGGCAGATTTGTAATTTTGGGAACATGCCCCTTGGTTCTGACCTCCTGTTCTCTCCAGATCAAGGATGCCTCAGGTGCTCCACGCTCACATTCAGCCGGCTGGACACCGAAGCCCCAAGACTCGCCTGGTCGGCAAAGACGGGCACTGCAACATTGAGTTCGGCAACATCAAATACCGAAACCACTGGGGGTACGTGGTGGACTTCTGGACCACCTTTGTGGAGATCCGCTGGCGCTTCGTTCTGCTCCTGTTCGTGGCCTCGTTCATCGGCAGCTGGTTCGTCTTCAGCCTGCTGTGGTACTGGATCGCCAAGAGCAACGGCGATCTGACGGGGCAGAACCGCACCGAGGGGCACGTCCGCTGTGTGGACAACATGGACGGCCTCACCACGGCGTTCCTCTACTCCCTGGAGACCCAGACCACCATCGGGTACGGCGGCAGGGCGCTGACGGGCCACTGCAGCGGCGCCGTGGCCCTGATCGTGGTGCAATCGCTGATCGGCGTCTTCATCAACTGCTTCATGTGCAGCGTCATCTTGGCCAAGATCTCCTTGCCCAAAAACCGGGCCAAGACCGTCACCTTCAGCGACACGGCCGTCATCTGCCTCAACAAGGAGAGCCTGTGTCTCCTGATCAGGGTGGCCAACCTCCGGAAGACCCTACTGATCGGCAGCCAGATCTACGGCAAGCTGGTCCGGACCACGACCACGGCTGACGGGGACACCGTCATCCTGGACCAGGTGGACATCGACTTTGTGGTGGACGCCGGGAAGGACAACCTGTTCTTCGTCTGCCCGATGACCCTCTGCCACGCCATCGACCGGTCGAGTCCCTTCTACGAGCTGTCGGCGGACTCCCTCCCCCAACAGGACTTTGAGCTAGTGGTGTTTCTGGACGGGACGGCCGAGTCCACCAGCTCCACCTGTCAGGTCCGGACCTCCTACGTGCCCCAGGAGATCCAGTGGGGGTACGGCTTCCTGCCCATCATCTCCCGCACCAAGACGGGGAAGTACCGCGTGGACTTCTCAAACTTTTCCAAAAGCGTCCGGGTCACCACGCCGCACTGCAGCCGCTGCTTCGAGAGGGACGACGACCAGAGGCGATGCAACGACGACCAGCAGCAGAAGTCGGGCATCGACAACCTCGGGTTTCAGGTTATCGACATCCACGACTCGGTGGACGTCACCAAGATGTGAGCGCACTTCCCGCCACTGCTCAGACAGACCTTCCAGACCATTTTCTGCACCAAACGGCAGAATGTGGATAAAACGTCGGACATGAGCGGGAGTTAAGCTCTTTGCTCAGCAGCTCATTACAATCAAAGCACCTTCGGGACTGTGCGAGGGGGGATTTAAGTTTTGACACATGAAAAAACTGAAAGGGGTGAAATACGGGATGGCACAGTGGGAGATTAATGCCTGAGCCGGTTATAATGAAAAATAACTGCTATAAAGTCTGTGGACTGTATGCCGGGTAGTTTACAATAAACTATTTGAATTGTTAACATTTTGTCCGTCATACTGTTGTAACACTGAATCTAAAAAGAACGTTTACTCAAGTGCTGATTATAAATCAGACACTTTTGCTTCAGTGCGTGCCGTTTTTTTCAAATGTAGGCTACGTAACTTCATAAGGCTGAATTTCATTCTAAATCTGCTACTTCAGAAGCAAATCTTCTGGTTTCATTCAGTCTTTTATGAAACTTTATGATTACTTTTGGCTTTGAAGATGAGACACTCAAAAGATATTCAACAATATAATAATGTATTACCGACAGGGGAACATCAAATAAAAAGCAGCTTTTAAAATGATCTCCAAAAACAATAAATGAAAAGTTAAATTAAGCTGAATAACAACTTTTACTGTTACTTTTTTAAAGCATTTGATGACTACGTTTACACTTGTACTTGAGTCAGTTTGATCTTTTTTAAATGTTTCATCCACGACATTTATTTGACGTTGCATATTCAAATGATTAATACAAGCTATAACCTAACACTACTTACCATTACACATCATATGGTATATAAATACCATAAGTAGAACCCGGCCTGCCCACTAGAGAGCGTCACAGAGCTGCTTCGATTTAGCCCGATTACCACATAATGTGTAAACATTATTATAAACCATAAATCCTGCAGTACAAACGTGTTTATTTTTGAGCTGGTCCAGTTCTGCCAGCAGCCTCCTTCCACATTCACTGTGATGTTGCATTCTGACTTTTCCCCCCAGAACACCACGTGATGGAGCGCAGTGACGGAAGAAAGTGCGTCTTGGTTTTGACACTTTTATGTCAGCCAAGCAGATTTATTCTTTCTTTTTTTTCCTCTCTGGAACAGCTTTCATCCCCACTCAGATTAACTGGGCTTCATCTGCATGACAATGGAGGAGAAGGGCTGCAGCGAGAGTGAAGCAGAAGCAGAGAAGAGTTTTAATCTGACACTGATAACGGGTATAAATAGCAATATGCCAAGTGTACAAATACTACGTGTACTAATAATACAGTCGGTTACCGTTTAAGCTGCATCTTGGGTCATGTCTGATATCTGATCAGTAGTGGAGAGTAACTGAGAACAGATCAGAGAGATTATGGATCAACACCTGCTAGATCCACACAGACGGAAGAAATAAAATCAATTTAATTTGGTTACGGTCTTGAATGTTTTGAGTGTTTGCAGAACACACACACATACAATCGTATTACAAGGAGAAGATATTTCCCAGCAGCCTTCATGTTGGTTGTGAGGGTTGAAGGCCTTGTGGATTAACAATGTCCTCAAGTATTGATGTCCCACTTTAGAGATGATTTACAGCCAATCGATGGCTGAAACCATTAAAAACGCCATTTAGAGAAATTCATCCCTCTGCTGTAAATGTAAGTGCAATGGATTTATTTGTTCTTTCAAAGTAAAGCAAACATATTTGTTCTTTTCTTTTCTAGACAATTTAAGCGACTTGAAGACGTCAGCTGCAGCACAAAAATAAACCTCTGGTGGGATATTTATTCGGTATCACTTTAAAGAAACAGAACATCTGAAAATAACCTGAGTTGTATCCCTAGTTTTCATGAGAATTCCAAACAATTGATGTAAATTCATTTAAAAGGCCGTCATGGTCACAGTAAAAAAAAGGACTGTTGTAAAAGATCCCAAATCGCATCCTCTGACTTTAAAAAGTAAATGAAAGAGCACACAAAGTCACTTACACCTCCAGATCCCAGAAAGGTTGTGGACGGAGGGAAGAAAGACGAGGTGACTCAGGAAAAACAATTACGGGACGTGCTGCGCGCTAACAGAGCTAACCAGTGAGAAACCCTGCTGCCTTTTAATTAACTTTTAAATGATTAATTAATTAATCAGCAGAGCTAATGAAGCTGCGTTTCATTTATTTTGGGTGTGTAATTACCCCTGAGCTCTCGTTTCCCAAAAAGTCACACCTTCATGTTCCAACAAGATGAAGTGTCTTCAAAGCAGCGTTTATCTTCTCATTTTGTTTTGTAGAACAAGTCCCAGCTGAAAAACGACAGATTTCACAGCATGTTGTTTTCGACAATATCCAGGAAAAAAAATAACAGGTCAAACACACATTTGATCATTTTGTCACATTTATCTTATCTTTAAAGTTACGGCTAATGTGTTAGCATGTAGCTGCTAGTTAACCCATTCAGTAGACACAGAGGAGAAGCATTCGAGGACATGGTCCAACATTCAATCTCTTAAAGCTCGCCGTCAATCGGCGCTAACAACCTGCTTACCGCCTGCTAACCGCCACTAACCGCCTGCTAACCGCCACTAACTGCCTGCTAACCGCTACTAATCACCTGCTAACCGCCTGCTAACCGCCACTAACCGCCTGCTAACCGCTACTAATCACTTGCTAACCGCCTGCTAACTGCCGCTAACCGCCTACTAACCGCCACTAACTGCCACTAACCGCCTGCTAACCGCCACTAACCGCCTGCTAACCGCTACTAATCACTTGCTAACCGCCTGCTAACTGCCGCTAACCGCCTACTAACCGCCACTAACTGCCACTAACCGCCTGGTAACCGCCACTAACTGCCACTAACCGCCTGCCAACCGCCACTAACCGCCTACTAACTGCCATTAACTGCCACTAACTGCCTGCTAACTGCCGCTAACCGCCACTAACCGCCTGCTAACTGCCGCTAACCGCATACTAACCGCCACTAACTGCCACTAACCGCCACTCTGTGGGGTTAACAGAGAGTTTGAACTGCTGAGACAAAGTTAATGAGAATAGAAACAACTCAGAGAAACTTTTGTTTATAAAAGCAAAAACAAGGAGCTAAAATAAGGCGATAAGCTGAAGCGGGAAACGCAGCGTTTCCATCGCCGTGTTGTCAGGGGAACCGGAGTGATGCTAACTTCCCGGTTGACCTACAAAAACACACCGTTCCTGCAGCGCTGGAGAGCAGAACTACCCCCCCTCCCCAAAACCCCCTCCCAAAGCCGCCGAGAGGCCTCCTCCAGCATTAGTTTTATAATAACAAAGCTTTACGCTGTTATTAACTAATTGGCCTAAAAATATCTTAACTTGAGCAAACTTCATGTAAATAATATTGTGAGTGAAATGTGTATTTTAAAAGAAAAATGGACATTGTGCTTCATTTGTTTCCTCTTTGTTGAGTTAAATGCTCCCTCTGATTAACGGTTATACTTCTGGATTAATGCTACAACATGTATGCAGATGTTTATGTTAATTTATAATTACCTTGAATTTGCATTTAGAGTCGGCCTAATTTGCCGTGTTTTATACCAAACCCAAATTGTGGCCATCTGATCAAACAAAGGCTTTAAAAGGTTTCAATTTACAAACCAAATACGTGCCGAGGTTATAAAGCGTCAACCATTGTAGAATAATAAACGACCCAAAGTATAAAAAGAAGTCAAAATCAACTGGAGCCGTGGCGACATTTAAGTGCTGCTCTTATGCTGCTTACATGAATCTGTTAATAATGATCCACTCATCCAGGAGCAACGAAAGGTACTTAAGTACTTAATGGTATGTTCAGTGTCGGACTTTTACATAGAATAGCAGGTATTCCTTTATTTCTCCGCCTGAGTTGAAGTGAGTGATGACGACGTTGCACAATCTGTTCAAACAATAATGTTCCGTGTTTAAGTGAAGCAGATGTTCAGACGGTGGACCAGATGGTCAGAATATTCATCGCGTTGATGGTCCATTGGCTTCTCATCCATTCGGGCCGAGGAGCCACACTAATGTACACGAGATAAATATTTTAGCATGATTAGAGGCTGGGGTTCAAAATGTCCCCGAGGAATAAACCAACTTCATCAAATATATTCTCACATCATCGATCATAATGTTGGCCCAAAATGACATGAATTATTGAACCGCAAATCTCTTAAAAATACGAAGCCTTTCCATTCATTCTTTCACGTTTGAGGTCATGGCCGAGAAATAAAAGCCTTTTGGCCTCCAGCCGCTCACGGAGGAAAGTTATTCTCCACATAAATCATGAAGCAGGAAGTAATAACTTCAATTTGATCAATTTGATTTCATACCTTTGTTCGTTATCTCTGGAGCCCTTAAACTGGATTCTGTGGCTTCTTGGTGGGGACTCGACCCACATGTTGGGAAACCCCTTTGCAGTCATTCTTTTCCTCTGGGGTGCATCGGCCTTCTTCTGTGTGTTTCTAACCCACTTTACTCATTGTGAAGCTGTTTCTGACTGAGCGGAAAACAAATATTAAACTTCTTAAACTACATCAATTGCGTGTCAACTTTTGCGTTCCGAAGGCTGCAGCCTCCACGGGAACGTTTCCGTGTTTAACCACGCGACGCCTTTTGGGAAACACGAAAGTCTGACGATGCGCCAGCAGATATTATTTTGGCTCCGGAGAGACGGCGTCACGACTCGTTGTGGCCGCGTCTCATTCGGCACGAACGGCGTCTCCGCTGACTTTATGAGACGATTCTCAGGTGAACGCGACCCTCCTCGGCTTTGTGTAAAAATAGTGAAACCGTGCACGGCGGGGAAAATGCTCGTCTTCTGTCCCTCCACATGCAGATACTCTACTTTAAAACAGTCAATCTTTAAAACAATCTCAGCTTTTAAATGTTCCTGTGTTCTACTTTCACCAAATCAGATCAAATGAAAAACAGCTAATTAAAACACAAATATTGGAGTAAAAAGATACACGTTGAGTGTACATTACAGTACTTAGTAGTAGTAGTAGAGGTACTTTCGATCCCGACACTTGCAGTCCTTGTGTAGTTTTTCCTGCTGCTCGATGACCTCATCGACCACGAGCACCTTCGACGGTTTTCTTGCTGTAAATCCATTAATCTCTGATTCGGTTAATTATCATCACCCAGACACCAGTAATCCACTTATGAGCTAACGAAGCCGCCGGCCTTGTTACGTTTTTGAGTAACGAGGTCAAAGATCAGAATGTCCCTCCTGCGCCCGGTCGGGCGACAGACGGAGGCAACGGGACTCGACCCCGTGGTGATGGAGCCCTCAGCTGCGCCGCCGCGGACGCACAACCGGCCTGTTTTTATTCATCTCGTTTTACTTCTGGGAGCAAAAGGAATGAAAGAATTAGAAGAAGACGCATTAAAAGAGCGGACAAAACAAGATAGTCACAAGAAGCAACCTAAATACAACATATAATAAAATAAAATAAAATATGACACGTTGCCAAAACACCTCGACATTGAGAACAACGGCTCAAAGAATCTATTGTATCTTGTGGCAATCTTTTTATAATTTAATTAAAAACACTGTACAGATCTGATTGTGGAAACAAACAGCTTTACCAAAAGATCTCACAATAAATAGCAAGTCAGAGAAAAACAAAGAAACCCAAATAAAAAGGATGAAAAAGAGGCAGTTTCCTTCTTTTACCAAACGCTTTTACAGCAGCTTCTATTCTCATCGCTCCAGAAGCTGCTGATGCCTCAGTTCAATATCACATATTTGGATGAGAAGTTATTTTTAGCCTCGTATCTTCAGTCACAGATCTCAGCAGTTAGTTTGTGTCATTAGAGATGAAAGATAAAGCAGAACCGTCCTCGAGTCTTCAAATGAAGAACATTGTTCTTCACCAAGATGTTTGTCTTAGCGGCTCGCTGGCTGTGAAATGAGTTATTAAAGAGAAAGAAACCAAGAACTACAATCCAGATATTCCTTCAGGCTGGAATGTTGGAGGGGGGGGGGAACCTCACTGTGTTTGTCTCAGAGATGAAATTCCCCTCACTCTTTGTCCTCGGGGAGAGAGGGGGGGGGGGGATTTGGGGAGAGAGGAGCAGCTCTTCATTTATGCCCCCTAAACAAGAAGCTTTGAAGTCGGCCATTTAAAATCGGATTTACATGAATAAATAAATGGTGTGAGCTCCAACACTGTTTATGAAATTGCACAAGAAGGCGTTGTATGCGTGGGGGGCGAGACAGGTTATGTTCTGGGAATAATGATTCTCCGTTGGTTTGAGTTTAAACGGCATGTGATCATCAGCATCGGTGAATGTTGCTGTTTGAGGAGGCGAAAAAAACAATGAGTTATATTAAAAACATCTTTTTATTGATGCCGTCGCTCAGTAAACTCTCACAAATGACATCCTTTTTCATCTGTTTTTCCACTGAGACGTGCGTCACATCCGATTAAAGTATAGATATAAAAAAATAACAATAAAATAAGTAAAATCTGTTTACATCTCCCTGGACGACGATGAGCTGCGTCGTGGAATCATTCATCACATCTCACTTCTGACTTCCAGTGTCTGAGGAGAAAGAGACGTCCGTCCTGGAAGATGTGTTTCACTGTGGGACCCTTCACACCTCACAACACCATCACTGAACGGACGCACAAAATGATAAACAACCTCCACTCAAACCACGATGAGACGCTGGGACAGAAGCGGTGCGACCGAGCCGAGCGTCCGCTGGAGGAAAGAACCCAAAACGGCCCAATCAGCCGTGTGTGTGTCCGTGGTGCTTCCTGCCTCAGTCTCAGCCCACGTGGTTGTGACAGTCTGCGTTTGGTTCTGTGCCGTAGCGGCTCCCCCCCCCTCGTTATCGGCACGGCGGTTCCGGCTGCTGAGAGTTCGGCCTGTAAAGCTGCTGCATCCTCAGCGGCCTCCCGTTGGCCGGCCAGCCGCCCGGCAGCTGTCCGATGACCCTGAGGCCCACCGGCTGGCCGTGCCCAGGCGTGGCGTTGCCGAGCACGTGGGCGTGGCCCGGCTGGGGCTCTGGCGGCGGGGCGCAGCACGGCGCCGAGGCGGGGGGGGAGACGGGGTAGTGGGGGAGGAGGATGGCGGGCGTGAGGCCGTAGCGGACCTGGAACACGCGGAGGGGCCCCTGAGCGACGAAGCCGTTGAGCCGCCGCGACTCCTGGGGAGGCTCCGAGTCCCGCTTCGCCCCCCCGCTCTCCACCGCCGCCGGCGGCCGCACGGCCCGCACGGCCTCCTGCATCTTCTCCGCCTGCGCCCGGCGGACGTGGTACGTCCTCCTGGAGCTCTGGAAGGAGTCCAGGAACTGGTCCAGGCTCGCGGCTCCCTCCATGAACTTCTCCAGCAGCTCCTGTGACGCCAGGACAGACCAACAAACGCATCAGCGCACAGAAGGGCGGACGCCTTAGTTTTACTTTACGTACATTCTGTGTGTGCGTTCCCAGCATGTGAACCAGGACGGCGTCGTATTTGGGAAGCGATCACTGCACACAGCGGAGGATTTGACTGAAAAGATGGCGTTTATTCTCATTATGCTCGTTTAATTACATCCCGGGAGAGAGAACGGCGCTCCGTGTGTTTGTCCACGCTCAAATAGAACATAGAACCCTGTCGGTTTCATTTCTTTGGGCGTCATGTAAATGAGGTTTTACGTAACCGGGGTAACGGATTAGAGGAGCACATTTCATGGTTGAATGTCGACGCGGAAACCTCAGACGCATCAAGAGTGTTTGAGGGAAGCGCTCGACAGAGTAAATAACGAAGGATTCTCCTGCAGAGTCTCTATTGGAGAATAAACTCTTCCACTCATGAAAACACCTCACAAAGAGCTGTGTTTTGTTGAGAGGCTAAACAGCTGTTCACTGTGATCTAAACACATTAATAAAGCTGTTTACTGAGGACGCCTCCGCTCTTCTTTCTCTCCCCCACTTTGTTGACGTAGCTGTGACCACGTTGCGAGCCGGTCCTGTGATTGGTCGAGCATCTCCACCCACTGTGCCCCCCCCCCCCCCCCCCCCCCCCCCCCCCCCCCCACTGTGACCCCAGAGTTTCTCCATCTGCCGAGGACGTCGTTAAATAACCTCAGGTCACGCAGAATGTTCCGGGCCTTTACTGCACAGTAACACAGCTGCTACCGCCAAACGCTCATTTAATTTTAATGCTCTGTGTGTGTGTGTGTGTGTGTGTGTGTGTGTGTGTGTGTGTGTGTGTGTGTGTGTGTCTGTTCAAACACAAACCTGTGTGTGTCAGATACAATTACAATGAAGCAAAAAGCCACAGCCAAGTCTTGACTTTAAAATAGTTAATATAACCCTTTGAATCTGCTGATTCATACTTTATCAGTAAATTAATGAATCAATTAAATGAAATTAGTTTGATTTACATCCTTTGATTCCCGCTGCTTTTATTTATCCTGACAGTAAAGAGAATATTTTGGACTTTGGACAGTTTCCATAAGTAAGTGAAATTATTTACACATCAAAGTGCTTTACAGGGAAAGAACAGACCTGAAGGGACAATAAATAACAGAACACATGTATAACAGTTTAGAAGCAGCGATTGGACCTGTGTTCAGAACCGGCAGTTAAAGTGTGTGTTTTGAGCTGCTGAGTGACTACGTCCACGGGCGGAGCTTTCAACAGTTCAGGAGCTACTGCCTTATAAGACGCGGGTGGAGTAACCACCATGCACGTAGCGCTCTGTACGCGAGGGGAAGAAGTGGTGCACGAGGGTCACGTGAACCCGTCAATTTGTCCCGCTGAGTAAACAAACGAATGCATGAATGATCCTCTCAGGTTCAGCAGGTGAGACCACACGCCTGAGATGCTTCTGCTACAGAAGCAACCTGATCCACACAGCTGCTTAATCAGGGGCTCAGATGGCAATCCTCCGTTATTATGGCAGTTATTTCAGCTTCTCCTGATCTCAATAGAAACTAAGCTCCAAGCTCTGGTTTTGTCTGTACGTGTGTGTGTGTGTGTGTGTGTGTGTGTGATATGAGAGAGAGAAATCAGTCTCTTCTGCGGAGACAGCGACGCCGTCTGTGAGGAAGACGAGGGAGAAGCCAGGAGGCCGTTGCTTCGTCTCTACCGGACGAGGAGGCTTGTTTGACTTGAGGGGGGCAGAAGCCGAGTCACCTGGTCAGTCGTTGAGTCCGAGGGCTTTAAATGGTGTCAACATGAGGGGACACCACTTTGCTGACACACGTCACCATGACAACGTCGAGACATTTCACTCGCAATGACTTGTGGGTAATTCTCTTGGGCAAAGTCAGCAGTCTGCCGACTTACAGACGGGTTCATAAAGGGCTCAAAGCTCAGAGGCCTCAAACACTCACAATTTGATGGAACTATGGAACTAAACCCTTTAGCCCGCTCGGAGGGGGGGGGGGGGATTTTCCTCTCCTTTTTTTTCCGAGGCTGTGGGAAGAAACGCTCCTCGACATTTTCCCGGTCGCAGCGGCCCTGCTGTGATTACTGCTTTGTGAGATCTGATAGATGGTTCGGATTAGAAACCGCTGCATTTCTCGTCATTAAAAAACCGAGCGGTTTCTTTTCCTTTTCTCCGCCGCGGAAGCAGCGACCCCCCCCAGGGCCGAATCTCTGACAACCGAGATCAGAAGAAGAGACGTCAAGAACGAGAAGCACCAACACGAAGCGATTTAAACGAGCGAACCGAGGCTGCTCCATCGATCAGGGGGACAGACGCTCCAATGAACCGCGGAGGCATTGATCGGAGCCGGGGGGGGCAGAGCGGACCGAGTGGGGGTTTCCTGATTGAGGACGAGAAGACATGCAGGACGGAGAGGGCTGCACGTTCAAGCACGCGCTGGTTCATTATTATACGAACATTAAGAAAAGAAAAAAGGGCCAAGTTGGCTTCAGCGCGTTGTACACAGCGCGTTGTACACACACAACGTGATACTGAAAGCCTCAGTGGAACAAAGAAAATCATCCATTATTAACAGACTGATTCGAATGAAAGAAAAGCTCCTTGGAGACGCATCTGACACGCTCCGAGCCGCCGAGTGGGCGGGACTTTGTGTGCGTTTGATTGACAGCCGAGCCGACGGGAGACCGCTGCTGCCAGAAAAATGTTTGCAAGGGACGTTTTTAAGCCGTTTAAACACCCATGTGTCTCATTGGGCTCCTCTTTGTAAAGCGGTTTACATCGTCCGCCAATTGATTCCCATTGATTGAAGGAACCTTGGAGCGAAGATTGAGCACAGTCACTTTTAAAAAACAAACTTCCATCATGCACCGTAAACTCATGCACAAGTTGCTCTTCTTTTTCGGCTGTATTTCTAAGAAGTAGCTTCTCTTAACGCCATTTGGCAGCCGTCACTGGGTGTGAAGCATCCCCACTGATTGTTGTGTGGTGACGGGGCGAGAGCGGCGGGGTGAGAGCCACTTCTTCGGGGTCTCGGCGGGGTGGGAGCGGTGGGAGCGGTGGGAGCGGCGGGAGCGGCGCAGCCCTCTGATGCTTTGTGTGCCCGCAGAGATCGGATTGCACAGAAGTGGGGGGGCTGTCATGGCTGCGGGTTTCAAAAAGATCTCCCACAACTGTGCTGCTCAAGTGACACAAGACCGCGCCTGGTTGTCAGCGAGGCCGAAGGATGCGATGGAGGGAGGGTTTCTTACCTCTGAATGCTCCTCAGCACGAGCCACCTCCTCCTGCAGGAGGCTCTGCGCCGTCTGCAGCCCGTGCTTCCCGCCGTGAGCCCCTGCAACGGCAAAGAGACTCCAATGAAGAGAAACCAAAACCAAAGCACAGAAAATGGAGGTGGAGGCGATGTGCTGACGGAGGCTCAACAACAACAACAACTTTTGTCCATTTCGTAAAGCTGGTCTTCGTGTTTTCTTGTTCTCAGGTGCAGCACTCCATTAGTTCACACCTGTTTGCAGTCGATAAGTCCATAAAATCTAAACAAATGGTAAATGATCCAGACGTTCTCGGTTACCAGGCCTCATGGAGAAGCCCCGACGGCTCGTGTTTGTTCCCACGTCCGAATGATTAACGTTCATTCATTGAAGCGATGGAAGAACGATGTTCGTCCGACCGTCTTTAAGCGACACATCCCGATGTTGACACGAGCGACAGAAGCAGAGGCCAAAACCACACAAATGTGATCCGGGCTGTAGAGAATATGAAGGCAAATCCTGAGAGCTTTGAAATACATTAACAAATGCTACTTACGTAAGGACTCTTGGAAGCGGTTTGACTGAAGTTTAATTAAAACAAAAGCTTGTCGATATTGAAAAGCCCATCATCCGGAGCCTTGGTGGCCTCAGAGGTCAGAGGGCCGAACACGAACTCCATTCATGTAGTTTTCCATCATCTCAATGCAAATGAGGACTTAATCATTTAATGTGACATCTGGACTGGACTTAATAACAAAACAAACAAAGCAGGTGAAGCTCCATCAATTGTGTTCATCTCCATCGGCCTCTTATTATCTGTGGTTTCACTTTCTCTCTCTGCACTTCGGTTCCGTTTCTCCTGCAGCAGTAAGAGACTGATCTCCCTTCGTCACGTACGCAGCATGTGCCCCCCCGCCCCCTCCGCCCCCCCGCGGGGATCGTGGTCGCTCCTCAGGAGGAACAAGCTTGACCCAGCAGACCGTAAAACGTGTCTTGTACTCTGAGAGACGATGTGACACACAAATCAGTTCACTTGAGACTAAAGGGCAGATAAAGGTCACAGTCATGACTCCAATAAGTGTAAAGCCTGGGGGGGAGGGGAGGGGGGGGGGGGCAGACAGCCCAACGCCGCATGGCAATAATAATCCATCGCTCCGCGTTACATCTCCGCTCGCTGCTCGTCATCGCGTGAACACGAGGAACGGCCTCTTCGTGTGGGTTTAATGAGAGGCGACATGCTGCATGTGACCTACATGTGAGGTGGGGAGAGTGAAGGGGGGGGGAGGGAGAGATTGTGGGAGAATCGTCCCTCAGAGGGTTGGTGGTTCGAGTCCCTGCGTACATTAAGAATGGGTGTCAATGGGGGAATCCTAAAAACTACTCGAAAAGCAGTTTGTGCTGATTTAAATACTTCTGTTAAAATATTGCCCATAAATTCCTGGTTTATTTTCTGGCTTTGATCTGAATCTCCATTGATGAAAATATTTCAGCCCTGAACTGTAATAACATCCGCGGCTCCAGACCAGAACAAACAAACCGAAGCGCCTGTTCCCACGACAACATGAATCGGACCATCCGTCAGGAACCAGCCCCCCCCCCCCCCCCCTCCAGCGGGTTTCAGCGTCGGCTTCATGAAACAAACCCACCTGAGTCCGAACGAGGAAACACTAATCGCCTCGACAGTCGCAGTCAAAGCCGAGCAGCTGATGTCGACGGATTCAGGCTCCTACAGAGCACGACATGCTTCTGTGAGGGGGGGATGGATACGACAGAAAGGTGGAGGGGGGACGTGATTTCCCGCTTTGAGGAGGGCGATGGACACAAAAAGAAGGCAGAGTTCCAACTTCTTCCGTCCCTTTTGACTATTAGTGCTTATCCGAGTAGAGGCGGCGTTGCACTGCGTTACTCTGACCTCTGAGGCCTTTTCAACACATCCGTTGTTTTCATGCAGCAGCGCTCGGCTGTGCACAACACAAACACAGAGAATCCCCAGGTCACCTCTGAAGGAAGGCAGAGGTTCCTGCTGGCATCCTTTCGTTTAACGCCACCTCAGCACCTCAACTCGTGGAACCGTTGACCTCAACGCTGGTTGTGTTTGAGGCATTGGTCCATTACTGCAGCTTATGACGTTCACGCGGCATCGATCACAAGTCAAGCGTTTATCTCAGAGAGGACGGCGACATGAGAGCCGCTTGCACGCTTGAGCAGAAGCGCGCTGCGACGCGCAGGAACGACAGCGCACGCCGGTTAAATATCGCTGCACGTTTGGCTCCCTTTCTCGCTCTCGCCCCTTAAAAGCACAACAGCCCTCCACGTTTCACGCCTGAGCGGCCCCCCAAACACGGCGCGGCGCACTGGTGGAGCTCGAGCTGCAAACAACCGATGCCACGAGTCGAGGACAATAATAATAATTATAATAATTATACGCACACAAAACATGCCGCAAGCGCTACCATCCGGAATGAATGCTGTGTGATGGGCCTCGTGTTTGGCCGCCGCCGCCACGGAACAACGGGCCGCCTTCACGGCGCAGGGGAGCGACGAGGTTTAGATTTGAATCCCTCCGGTTCGAGGAGCTCGCCGGCTCGATGCAGCGCCTGAGATTAACGCTGGCGAGGAGGCCCGAGGCCGGTGAACCACGCTCCTACGAGGAGGAAGAGCCGCTCCGACAGCTTGATGCTCAATCGACGGTGAAACATGTTGCTCGTTGTGTTGTTGGTAAGGAGCGGGCCGAGCGAGAGCGTCACGCTTTCCCCCCACAAATAAAAGCCTCCACAATCAAGGACAATGACGTTATGGCCAATTGTTTCTGCTCCTGCTCATTTTGTTTCTTAGGAATTGGGATTAACTGCGCCGCCCTGCTGTGAAGCAGCTGGTCCGCTCAGCACGTGATGGTCTGACCGGCAGCAACACGACGGACCTGCAAAGCCGAGCCAAGTTAAGCATGTCGCTAATAAAATATCGAAACATCAGCCAAAATGCCGTTTAGAAATTAGCTTCCATCTTTTTTCTACCCGTTTTACCCGTTAAGAGAAAAGAATCTCAGCCGGCCGCAACGCGCCTCATGAATATCGAAATCGTCCCCAAAGACACAGAAACATTCAGATCGTTTACGGCCTTCAAACCCACAAGCGACTCGAGCTTTTACTCAAACGGGATGTGGAAAGTCCCACGCAGAAAGCTTTGTTACTGCAGAAAGCTTTGTTACTGCAGAAAGCTTTGTTACTGCAGAAAGCTTTGTTACTGCAGAGGAAGTGAACGCAAACGTCTGCGTCTCGCATTCATCTTTAAAAGAGAACAAACAAGCTCATAATCCCGCTTTGAAGGGCCGCGCCCGGCTTCACGACAGAGACGGGACGCGTCAGGACCTGCAGGAGGGCGAGCGCGCTGACCGAGTTCAATAGGATACGTTTCACATCACAAAGACGTCCTGTGTGAGTTAGCTCGTAGGCTCGCTGTCGGTTGGAAGCCACAATCATAACTTTCTATACAGACACATCGGCCAAATGGATGTATAAATACACCGGACTGGCATCGGACGCGTGCCGGCGGTTTTGAACATTCCTCTAAGAACAAAGGGGATTTATTATTTACTGTCTACATGGACTTCATACTGTGTTAGTAAGAGGAGCTCGTACGCTTTCATTCACAGCTCCTGACACCGTATCTGACACGGTGTGTTTAAAATAGTACCGTCGCCGTCCTAAAAATATCTGGAGCTGTCGACAAGTGACCTGTTTAAGCAGTACAAACAGGCCCGAGGCTGAATAAATACGTCCCCAACTCGGCTTTTCATCTCAGAGTCATTTGGTTTGGTTCCAGAAGATAAAACATCTTATCTGCAAAATGTTCACCGACAACCTACATCTTTATATAATATATATTACATAAGCATCATCTCTTACAAATCCAACAGCAAGCTGTATAAGATTAAGAAGTAATCCTTTAGTTTTCAGTCTTGGTTGATTTTTAAGTTCTAATTGAGCACAGTTTAACAGTCTTTGGCTACGTGTCAGAAGTTTAAATTTTACAAAGGCACTAAAAGTCTGCCGTGAGGGTTTCGGGAAAGATTGTGGTTTTGGTTGGATATTGAAAAATGTAACGGTGGCTTGAAGCACAAAACCAACTTAATTAACATTTAACCAAAACCGCATTTCTTCCCTCAAAGCACTTTTGTACACTTAACTTAACCGCACCCGGGCGCCAGAAAACGGTGTTCACGATGAGAACGTGGTCGCGCTGACGTCAAACACTGGTTTGTGGACTGACTGACGTTGTAAAGCCTCAAGTTCAAAGAATCCTGATCAGCGTTTCCATGGCAACAGTGGATGAACATCACGCTGCAATAAAGGCTCCACTCAAGGACTTTTAACGATCAGCAGCAGAGACCCACAATGCACCTCTTCACCTGGCGACCGCATCCAACCAGCAGGATCCGTGTGGCCTGACCCACACCCGCCCTGCCCCCCCCCCCCCCTCCCTGCTGCAGCAAATTAGAATCAGATTCTTTGCAGGGGAAGGACAGACCCCCCCCCCCCCCCCTCCCCCCCCATCCTGCTGTTCTGAGGTGGGACAACATCTGTGTACCGCTCGCACACATCCACAGGAAGTTTAACATTCCACCCGACTTCCATCACCGGCCGGCAGCTGAGCCACAGCCGTGTATCCGTTACAGCGCGACGGGGGGGGGGGCGGCCCCCCGCTGTTCCGCTGCAGCACGCAACCCGCAGCCACACACAGCCAGCGGTTGACATTACCTCTAGTCATTAATGCAGCAGGATTCATTTTTATCGCTCTGCTCTCGGCTTGGCTGCGTTCGCTCTGAAACGCTTTCCCCAAAAGGCTTAAAACGTGCGAGGACAGACGTCCTGCGTGGCTGCCCCCCCCCCCCCCCCCCCCGACCCCCTACGCCGACTCCTCGACAACTGCTGCAGGCTCCCCGCCGGCGTCTGACATGCTCCGATCCGTTCCCATCACCAGAAACCAAAGCTTCCCCCCCAAGCGAGAGTGTCACAGCCAGTCAGGAGGGAGCAGTGACCCCCCCCCCCCCTCGCTTGTCTCATCAGGCTCAAACTCACCCAGCTGACTCCGTTTTTCCCAGCAGGCCGTTGCCAGGTCGGACAGCTCCCGGTATTTCTGCGCCAGCTGGACTTTGCCGCTGCGGAGGCGGGGCTGCCGGGCGAGGCTGCCCTCTGCCAGGCTCCGATTGGTCGTCTGCAGCGTCTCCCGGTCCACCTGCAGCTCCTGAAGCTGAGAGCAGAGACACAGTCAACACGATTTGATCTGGATTTCCTCTATTAGACTATTATGGTCTGGTTGAACTACGAAGGACATTTATTCACATTTCATTAGACTTAATCTCCCGGTTTGTGCAGTTATGAAGAGACGTGACATCATCATGACAAAAACACAAAGTATGAATAATCTACGTTGACTTTCTGCAAAACAACTACTGTAACTATTGGTGCTTCATAGTAATACTACATTGCTGTACTGCTGCTTTGAATCTAATACTCCTTTAATATTTCATATATTTCATGGAATAATGGAAACTCTGAAAAAGGTCAAAGTCATTTATGGGGGGAGGTCACATTTCTACATGTGTGTTGGGGAAACACGCTGCCGCGGGAACAAGAGGGGGTTCTGGGTCTGTCATAAGTCACAGTGGGGAGGAGGAGGGGGGACCATAAAGCTATAAATTATTCAAATAAATGCCCCTCCCTCGAGTCATCAGCGTGGCTGTAAAGAGGCCGCCTGGGTCTCAAACGGCGACACAAAGACACTTTGTGAGCTTCACGCTGCGAAAAAAAAAAGAAGAGAGGAATCTGAATCGTCTTTGAGGAGCTGCAGCATTCCTGCGACGCGGCCCGGCCGGACGCTTCCTCTTGCTCGATCGCTTTCTTTCAGCGCTCAGTCACTGCGGGCCCTGGAGGCCCCGGAGGCCGGAGCTCACGCGGCGCATCTGTCTTGCATTTTACGGGTCACCAAGAGGATGCGAGAGAGTCTCACGTTGGGAGGAATTCGCAGAATGTGGCCCCGAAGTCTGAAAAAACCACACACGGCTCAGTGTCAGGGTCCGAACAGTCGCTCCATCTCCCGCTTTGGCGTGCCCCCCCCCCCCCCCGCTCATCAAACGCCTGCTGCAGTCTCCGGGTGAGTGGGCGCTCTTTGTGTTGTGATGACTGCAGAGCCGCGCTGACACTGTTTACCGACAAATGGCACTCGGGGAACAATTAGGTCTCGGGAGTTCCGCGCCGCTGGCTTCTCTCCGCGGTCCGACGCGTCTGGCTTCGGGTTTTCTCTCTTTCATCGCAGCGAGGCTCGCGCTCGATTAGGGCCTCCGCTGTCCGAAGGCCATCAACTCAACGTCCGGCCGGAGAGGCAAAAGCAACGGGGGGCGAGGGTCTTTTTCGGTGAAGGGGGGATGCGATCGTGACGCGTTTTAAAGAGCAGCTGTGATCCATATTTTAATGTGAGCACAGAAAGCATCGCTCCAGATAAATAATAACGTTGCTGCGCAGCTGTAAACAGGCGACGGTTCATCAATCAACCTTATAGAGATATTACATAAGCGTTCACAGCTCGTTACTACACGTTTTGCATTAGTTAGTTATCCCAATGGTGGAAAATTGAGAATCATCCCCCCGAGGTCTGATCACAGCCTGCTGCTGCCTGCTGCGTCAGACCGTGGAACCGGAGACAGCACGAAAACGACCTTTTGGCTCGTTTTGTGTTCAGCAGAGCAGACGTGGACGCTCACGGACGCTTCGCAGAGCGCTCGCCGTCGGCGTGGGATCAATGAAGCGGAGACGAGACGCGCTGGACCGGCCAGCCGCGACGACGCGATGGGTCGCCCGGCTCATCGTGTACAGCGGAGTCGATGACACCCCAACAGAGACGTCCTCTGCAGCAACACAAGCTCTCTATTATTAGTTGTTCAACCCCCCCCCCAAAGCCCGTCACACAGCTCTGCCCCCGGAGGGGAGGGAGAGGGGGAGTATTGTATGACCTCTTAGTGAGATCCGACCTCTGTGGCTCCCGTCGGGCCGCTGTGGAGCGCCGGGTTTCAAATGTCACGTCCCGGGCGTCCGAGGCCCGGGGCGGGTGACTCATGGCCGCCTTTGTCTTCGGAGCTTTCAGCTTTCGGGCATCTCGGGAAATAAAAGATGAAGAGTGAGAACGTGTACGACAATGATGATGATGACGATGACCATCCCACCCAACTTATGTTTCACTCCACACGATTGTTACTCCTCCATCCGCACTATTGAGCAAACCTCGTCCAAATGGGGCCCTTGGGAATGTTTGGGGAACCACTAGCTCATCGTGTGTGTGTGTGTGTGTGTGTGTGCGTGTGGACAATAATAACAGCCATTGGACGAGTCAACGCTCAGAGCTTCACTCGTGGACGCGTCGGTCTTCGGGTATCTTCGGAGTGATTCGGCTTTAACCCGAGGCGCTGCCGGTCAAACAGCCTCTTCGGGGAGAGGACCGCAGACGGACAGTTCTAAAAGTTCAAACGGCATTAAAACTTGTCCCGGTGTGAATAGTGAAGTGATGCCGAATGCAACGTCACACCGGGAGAACTCCGCTGTTTCCCCGCAGCATCCCGTACCCGGTGTGCGGATCCTCCCACGGCGGAGGAAACGCCTAAACAGCCGTGTTTTAAGGAGAGTTCGGGGTGAAGCGCGTACAGACGCCGCCAGGCTGCCTCCGCCATAAGAAGACACGTAAAAAGAACATGTATTTTACCCCGTGCGTCCCAGCTCGCTTCAGCAACTGTTAATTAACGTCAATGGCAAATATTAGCGGACCGGGAGTGCGCGCGTGTGTGTGTGTGTGTGTGTGTGTGTGTGTGTGTGTGTGTGTGTGTGTGTGTGTGTGTGTGTGTGCGCGGGCGGGGGGAGAGACCGCTCGCCACGCAGACAATTGATGAGCCGTGCGGAGCGCGTCCTACGACATAAACGCTCGTTTTCTGAGCCCCCCCTCGAAGAAAAAAGCACACCGACGGTAAAAGTCTTTAAAAAAAACTCCGCGTCGTTCGCGGCAAAGAAAGTGGTTCAACAAAGCGTTAAAGTGGCCGCGATTCCCGCCGGAGCTCCGGTTCCGCGCGCGGCGCCGCTAATCTCACCTTTTCGTTGAGTCGCAGGATTTGGTCCATTTTGCCGTCGTTCAGCAGAAGCTCCCGCAGCTCGCCGGTGCTCAGAGCCCGGTAGCCGTCGGGGCAAGTGTTCGCCTCCTCCGGGTCGGACATGTCGGGTCCTGGCGGAGCAGCGTGGAGGAGGAGGAGGAGGAGGAGGCGGCCGGAGGAGGAGACGGGGAGTACGCGCAGCGGTTACATCGCGTCTCGCATCGGAATGCGAACCGACCGCCAACCGTCGGCCGGTGCACTTCCGGCCACCGCTTTCAAAATAAATCACTTTTTCCTCCCCCAAATATTTGCTATACTGCTGTTTAAACGTAAACCTATAAGAAAGGAATCTCTTTAAATTCTGAAAAATCTTCCAAATTATCGGACACTTTATTCTCCTTACACAATATTTGGCAGATTAATCAAAAGAATAATTGCCAGATTTATTGATGCTAAAGCTACAAAAAGTATAAATAAATGAACACCAGAAATGTAGAAATAAATTAATGTAAGAATACCGACATTTAGAAAAATAAATACATTTATTTATGTATTTATTTATTTATTTTATTTATACGTAAGTCATTTTTTGTCCTCCATACTTCAGTCCCTACGTAATGTGAATACAACACAAAATAATTTTCGACCTAATTCATACAGCATGTTTTTAAAAAAGTGCCTTTGATGGTTGAACTGGAATTACAATATTTCAAGGCAACATTGGGGCAAACAAAATCAGACAAACAAACAAAAATAACACAAAATAATATAAGCCTCTAATAACACAGACAATACGGTGACCGTACATTTGAGTTTTCACTGTCGTTTGTTGTTTCTTTGCATAGTATTTCTTTTTAATTATGTTAAGTTGTTGTTGTAACTGTGTTGGAAAGAAAGTGTTTTGGGAATCAATATTCACTTTGGACTCTTTTTCAAACAGCATCGTCTCCCCACATCAACACTATATTATATTTATTTTCATAGTTTATTTTATTCCAAAACCATCTGTCGATGTATTTGCTGTTTCAAGCCACACCTTCACCTGCAGCTACACTTCCGTTTATGTTTTTCAAAATTAAAGTCCTCATGAAAAATTACAGATTTTCCTTCACAAACATTTTTTGTGTCAAAGAGCCAATGACTCCCAACAATACCGCCACTCTTTATAATAACCTAATTATAAGACATATGTGTCCATTAATGTGGTAAACAATCCAAACTCTTCCTGAACTACATAAAAAGATAACTAATGTGTTAATAGACATTAGGTTATAATCACAGTACATAAAACATTAAATATACACTGACATGTAGACATTATAATGTGTTAAACCCATTAAAAAAACATTTTAATAGATGTTCATATGCTACATAATATATTATTAGTTCATTATTACATCAATCAGATGCTCAGCACAGACAGAGAGTAGAAAGGGGAAATAATCTGTCTTTTTCTTCACATTTTTACATAATTTGACCTCAGTGACCTTTGTGTTTTGGCTGGGTTCTTTCCCAAATTCTTTTTGACCATTTTTTTTCCCCTTCTTTTTCCTTTTCGTGCATCATCTCTTTGGAGCGCCATCAGATCACTTAATCCTAAACCGAGGCATTCAAAGCCACTTATATTCATTAGAACTTCCCGAGGGCTACGTGACTGATGACTGATGACTGGCAGCATGTTATTATGTTATTATGTGGTCAGAGTGTGAGAGATGATGTATGTGGGTCACCAAACTGTTGGCCTGACAGTGCTTTTTCATAAATGCAGATTAAAATACATCTTTTGGGTCGATTTGTTCCCTTTTTGAATCCAACGTTTAGAGGACGGACCGGCTGAGGGGCTCATGAGGCCCTGCGGCCACCAGGGGGGCTCGACAATAATACTTTAATAATGTGAGTTTGACTCCGTGACTTCTACATGCACGGACTATGTTGAGTTTAAACATTTAAATTAATTTAATACAACCTTGACAGGAGAGTGAAAGCTCATAAAGCGCAATAACAATAACGGCTGTAAAATCAGAGTACAGCATCAACCACAAGACAGCATTTTAATTGTTAGTTATTTTAAGCCTTTGACGGCTTGTTTGGCTTCCGAGCTGTCAGAAAATGAGACCTGTTTGGTTCCGTACTGTTTGTTGGCAGAGACATTTGCACTTCTGCTAATCTGACCGATGATGCAGTCGTAACCAAACCGGGATCAGAGTCTCTAATCAGCATAAAGGTAGAAGGAAGGAATCCGTCTAGCCAATCAATGGGTTTCTGACTCAAGTTCTTCTATTTGAGGTGATTACTCATTATTATATTGTACTTTTTACACTTCTACATTTCGCTGACAGCTTGAGTTTCTTCAGACTGTTTTTCATCCCCTTCCAGTGAAAACCACGTACCTCCGGATGTGGATGTTGAGTGTTTGTGATAAACTGAAGGAGGAAGCGTTTCCTTTACGTGTTCCCCTTAAACTGAATAAACTTTTAAAAAGCCTCTTTGTGATCTCTCTCCCGTTCTCTGGTGGTCCTAACCCAAATCGTCGTAGTCCTCTTCCCCATCGGATTGATCTTCACCCCCGATGTCGTCATAGTCCTCCGAAGAGGAGCTGTCTGCCGCTGGGTCGAGATCCGGGTACCGTGGAATCAGGGGGAGAGGCCCGTCCTCATCCCCCACCTTCAAATAGTTGGACTCCTGGTAGTCCGGGACGTCCTGCTCGTGGCCTTCCACGATCTGCTCGTAGTCTGCGACGTCCTCCTCGGAGCCTGAGACGTCCTGCACGTAGCTTGGGACGTCCTGCTCGTAGCCTTCCACGATCTGCTCGTAGTCTGCGACGTCCTCCTCGGAGCCTGAGACGTCCTGCACGTAGCTTGGGACGTCCTGCTCGTAGCCTTCCACAATCTGCTCGTAGTCTGCAACGTCCTCTTCGTTGTCTAGGACGTTCTGCGCGTGGCCTGGGACGTTTTGCACGTGGCCTGGGACGTCCCATGCGTGACCTGGGACGTCCTGCTCGTAGCCTTCCACGATCTGCTCGTAGTCTGCGACGTCCTCCTCGTTGTCTGAGACGTCCTGCACGTGGCCTGGGACGTTCTGCGCGTGGCCTGGGACGTTCTGCGCGTGGCCTGGGACGTTCTGCGCGTGGCCTGGGACGTTCTGCGCGTGGCCTGGGACGTTCTGCGCGTGGCCTGGGACGTTCTGCGCGTGGCCTGGGACGTTCTGTGCGTGGCCTGGGACGTTCTGCACGTGGCCCGGGACGTCCTGCTCGAGCTCCTCAGCCAGGTTCTCATAGCTCTGGGCCTCTGAAACATGTAATGTATTAACAATGTGTTAAGGCAGTTTATTATTACTAGATTTAAGGAGTTTGATGGTAGATTGCAGCAATAGTTATAGTTATATTAGTTTATCAAACCCGTTATCCGAAAAAAACGTTTTGCATTAATTGATATATGTTGAATTCCATCTAAATAGAAATCAAAATCTGTGTTTCACACATGCACAAGTCCTCAATAACGTCATTTAAAGTTACTGAATGACTAAGTGACTTTTTCTCTACTGTTGATTTTAGTCCTTGCGGACAAACCAGGTGTCATTTTACTGCAGCGGGGTGCGACAGGCTCCCACACTTCAGACTCTCTGCGGTTTAGTTGGAAGCACTTCTTGTGTGTTTTCTCTCTTGCCTGCCAGGAGAAACTGTGTCCGAGGAGGTAGAGGCGGCGTCGCTGAAAGAAAACCTCTCCCCTGGTTCTGATTGCTCCTGAGGAATCAAGAAGAACAAATGTTTCACAGCTCCGTGTGTAGAGTCAGACCTGAAGGATCAGTCAACCATTTTGGAAAATACATTTATTCCCTTTTTTTGCCAGATGAGAAGATTGATATAATTCACACATTTGTCCTTCACTACAAAGCTACTTAACGTTTCCAAAGGGTTCTTCTATAAGGCCTAGGGTTCTACTCAAAATGGGGAAACGGGGAAATGGTTCCACTTTGCGCCGTGTTGAGCCACTTCATCATCAGGCAGCTTTATCTTTCATACTTTTGTTTTTTAGTCTTTTCGCTAAGCCAAGCTTTATATCTAACCAACAAATATACGTGAAGTATAAACCTTCTCATATGACGCGCAGCGAACAAAGGGAATAAACGCATCTCCTTAAATGTGACACTTTTTCTTGTATTCAATATGAAATCTGGGGAAAATCCAGTGGAGTGAATATTCCTACTTGGTGTAGACGTTAGAAGACATTTTCTGGAGCTGTGTGATTCTGAGTTTTCCTTTGGAAAAACAAAAGTAGAGTACTTAAATTTAAGCAATGCAGAAATAAGAAAAGCTTACAATAAATGTTTGAACAATATGGAAACCAAAGCGTTATTATTTTATATAAAACCACAGGATTGGTTGATATAAGTTTGTTTGCTTTCAGTTTTAAGTACGACATCAGTATTTGAAAACTTAACAACAAAACTAAACATTTGCATATTAAATAGTATTTATTTCTAGACTTATACACAAACAGTGTTCATGTTTACATAATCCTCTTTTTGTATCCGTATGTGCTGTATACGTGTTGCCTCTCTGTTAAACTAAGCCTTACAAAGCCGCGGTCTCTGCCGCTGCAGCAGCTTCCCTCAGGGATCATTAAAGTTTCATCTAAGCTAATCAAATCCAGTGGGCACCACTAATAATAGCAATTCATTCAATTATAATAGCTTTCCTTTGGCTTTGCAGCAAATCCCTCAGAGTAACACTTTCATTGTCGTGCCGGCGAGTTCTCTCTTGCTGTTCTGGCATTTTATTTGTGGTGATAAAGTTTTATTTAAGGTGATAAATGTTGTTGTTCAGTAAACTACAGGAAACAGGAAGTTAATAATACTGAAAATGAAACTTCAATCTTCTGTCCACTTCTTTTTTCTGTATATTCAAATGCGGAGTAACCACATTGATAGCTGGCAAATATTCTGTATTTTCTGAACGGTTCACAGTTTAAGTTACTTTATGGTGACACAACTCAGAAGGAAACATTGACTTTGCAGATTTCATGTAAATTTTTCCACAGCGTTAGTCACAACATATACGAAGAACATTATTAGATTAAACTATAATGAAACTATCAAAATAAAATTAAAATATGCTGAATTCATTTTAAAACATCAGTAGCAAAATGTTAATTGTTTAGGTTCAACCTACCTGCTTTTGAAATGCACTTGTTGATGAAGACGAAGATCATGCTGATCAAAACCCACGCAAAGATAATAATAATTATCATCCATAACCCAAGGAGTTTCAACGAATGATCCATGGGAGCTCCGCTCGACAAGACCACAGAAAACAGGTGCAAAGCTGTCAGAAAACCGATCCCTTCAAAAGACGTCTGTCTTGTGTCTCGCAGTCTTAAGAACAGAAGCTCTGGGAAGAGGACTTCCTCTTTTCATGCGTTGACTGAGTGTTCAGTCTATTTTTGGTGTTTATGGTAGACCTCCAATTCTAACCAGGGCTCGAGGGACTTTTTTACTGTAAAGTACAAAAATGAGGCCTAAACTTGACATGACCTAATTTTTCACCTTATTTTTGTATCCCACATAAAACGATGTCTTTATATTCCCAAACAACGTGAGCGGAATTGAATAAACAACCCTTTTTGATTATCTGCAAGCTTCTGCATCCTCTTTGCAACAACTTCCTGTCAACTTGACAACTCGACGATTGCAGCAGCTTTTGGATTGTAATGTTTCATCCCACCTAAATGCACAATAAAGTGTAATCTTGAATAACCAACAACTATATTTATCATGACTAAGTTGGTAGTAACCTGGCTAAAAGGGTTCATTCCTATCCTCATGATATTTTATCAAACCCCAACACCTTCACACTGACACGAGGTGTTACATTTTCAGAGAACAGCTGGTGTCTCCAGTGTGTTGAAATTTCTCTGAAAATGAATGAGGAAAGCAGATGTATCACTATAAGTCATCGTCTTAATTTTCTTAGTTAACCAAAGAAATGAGATGGACAATCCCTTTCAAACCCTCTGCCATGCTCCAGGGACTACAGTTTGTGTGTGCATGTGTGTGCGTGTGTGTGTGTGTGTGTGTGTGTGTGTGTGTGTGTGTGTGCGTGTGTCTTTCCGTCAAATGTTTATAGTTCTGTGAAAATGAGTAATGCTAAAGATGTCAAAACCGTTATCTCGTGCACACATTTCCCATAGCGAATATGCACGGATGTCGATGTCTTGTGAGAGTTTGTGTCAAATTCTGAGCACTGCACCCATTTCCGAGGCTCTGTACATTTCCAGTTCCTCTTCAATCAGGATTGAGAGATGACAGATTTAGGAACCTAGGAACATTATTGAATTATATGTTTTAATCAAAAATAGAAAACCTAAATTTGAAAATGGAACTTGATGCTTAAGTTAAAAAAACTATAAATGATTTATTGTGAAAGGGAACGCCGGATTCACTTAAGTTAGCTATATTTTATAAGCAGGAAATGGACAATTTACCATCAAAATATTAGTGATAAAAAAATATAAAAAATAAAACATTATAGGGACGGAGCTGCGTAACGTTGGCATTGGAAAATGTTAAACCAAAATGGATTAATTTATCATCGTTTTTATCGTAAACGGTGGAGCTCAAACGGGCGTTTCCAGCCGTGCCATACTTTATTTTGGAGGAGCGTACCGGAAAACCCACTCTTCACACACCCTCACTTCATTAACACTAGTTGTGATGTTAGCCTGGTTTCTTGGACTCTCCTAGCCCTTATCCCGCTGCCCTGCTAGTTGCCTCAAGGCTCCCCTCAGGAAAACCATGGCCGAGCAGGCCTCGGGACCCCCTCCGACGTCCCAACATGACAGTAAGTTGTTTGTGTGCGTGTTATTGTTGTTGCTGTGGTTGACGGGGTGTTGAGAGCTGCGAGCCCAGAAGCCAGCGGCCCTCCCCGGGCATCCTTGTCAACATAGCTCGGTTAGCATCGTCATGGGCGACGTGTCACTGGCTGTCACTGGCTAATATTTAACAATTAACACTGCGCAGTTGGCGTATTTACGTCTCGACTTGAACCAATTTGTGGGATGTTACCGGAGCTTTACTTGCATCGCTGAAAAGCAGCCATGAAAGTGCATTATAATATGTAACCAAGCTAACGTTCTCTTTTCCACTGCAACGTAGCTGGTTAGCTGCTAGCCAAAGCTAGCCTGACTAATGTGCTCTAAAGGTCGGCCTCCGGTAACCTGGCCTTGTCACTCTTTAATGTGGATTATATCGGTGCATCACAATGTGCTGTGTTTGGCTTGCACACTCAGCGGCTGGACCTTAACACAGGAGGTCGATCCCTCTGGTTCTCAACCCGGGGTCCGGGGACCCCCTTGGGGTCCTGCAGGAGAATCTATGCTGCTCTGAGGGCTCTTCTATTCTTTTATTTGTGTTGAGGGCGACCAGTCACTGCCACGATTAGCAGGTGTAGAATTTGGGTGCCAGCTTATGCAGTGAGCATAATAATGCCAGGTCTTTAGATGTTGAGTTTCTTCATGAGTTTTACTTTACACACTTGGTTTTAACAACACTTGTTTCAGCAGCTGGCCATCGTGACACCTGCACTGAAACATCTGTGAGGGTTTGGGGGTCATTTCAATCGGTATTTGGAGACGGCGCATGTTGTAACGCTTTTAATGTAATGCAAAATGCTTTTGCTTATTGATCTTCAAAGTTTGATTGACTACAAACACTCTGGCTTTGATGGCTTTTCGTACTCTGTGTGTCTGTGGTAAGCATCTTCATTTCACTTGTATCACTACGCAGTTCAGTATGCAAGGTAAATCTAAGCAGAAAATAACCAGAAACTGCTATTTTTTACAGGTGATGAGGCGGTAAGTGTTGTAGCACACAGTCCTTTTTTATTGCGTGTAATCCCACCTGACCTGTGCACAGAGGCTGAAGTCGGGTCTCGCTCCTCGGCTGTTTATGGAACGTGGTTAAGCTTCTTCACCATTTGCATATTGCAGAAATCTGTCGTTGGCTGGTTACTGACTGTTTTACATTTCTAAGAACAAACCCTCGTCCTTGTTTTTATAACAACGGAAGCAAAGTACCTTTTGTGTATTTTGAGTTGATGTTTGCTTAAACGCACGAAGCAGCCTCGTAGTGTGTCGAGCTCGTGTGCTGATGGAATTTCTGCTTTGGAGTCCGATCAGCTGTCACATGACCGCTGGCGTCTGTAAATGTTTCCGTTCGTCTGTCTGTGTTTGAGGGTGTCGTCGGCTCTCTGGGTTTCGCTCTGCTGGTTTTGAACGACAAAGGAAATGGAAAAGATGTAAAGCAGAGCTACAAAGAAAAAACCATTGACATGAGACTTGCAGACCGTTGGGAAGACTTTTGTACCAGTATGGACTCTCCAGAGAATGAGCTTCATCATCATTGAATATTCATTCTTTTTGGACACTGATAAACAATCCGTATTAATCAACACTGTTGTCTGTTAAAATAATTCTACCTTTACTACCTTCAGCTGTTGGAGTAATTTCTTTAAATGTTTCCTTTTTAATTGGGAAATAAGATTTGCAGACCACTTAGATGATACTTGATTCTTTGCTTTCTCATGTGTAACTGTATCCTTACACTTCTCTTCTCAGGCCTCCACCGAGAAGGAGGGAAACGAATCTTGATGAATTGAATTCCATAGTGGGCATATTTCCAAAAGATGTTTTGATGTATTTTCGCTGTCATTAAACATGGTTCCCTATTTACTTGAACTTCTCAGAACCTGCGTGTTTATTCTTCATTCAGTGTAGAGGCTTGAGACAAAAGTTTTCATTAACAATACAAGATAACAAGGAGAGACCAGAAGTATTCCTTCAACTATAATCTTTGCTTTTGTCTTGTGGATTTAATGATCACTTTGACGTCCTCACGCCTACATAAAGTATTCAAACAATCAATACTGGGATGAGGAAAAAAACGTTTTGGGGAGGAGTCAGTAATTTTAATCAAATTACTCCTCTTAATGATTATTTGAATGATCAAAGAATGATTTATATGTATTATATATTATTGTATGTGTAATTATATCTATATATTGTGTGTGTGATACATTGTATAATCTTTGTATATAGATAATGTCCTAGAGCGGTGTAGCAAAAAATGTCCCGGGGCTCAAGCTTACGTCTTCAAATTATTATATAATACGGTTGTGATTATTTACGTCATCAGGCGTCATCGCCTGATGATTAATTATCGCTCTGTGTGTGTTTTGTATTTCATTTTTGTCCCTCTCCTTCATCCAGACGTGCTGCAGCAGCGAGTGGCCGCTCTGGAGCAGGAGAAGGCCGAGTTCATCAAACTCAAGCAGCAGCTGGAGGCCGAGTTCAACCACAAGCGAGCCAAGGTCAAGGAGCTCTACATGGCCAAGGAAGGTGAGGGTCCCGTCTCCGTGCACGGACACATGGACGCCGCACGCAGCTCCCCGTGTCCCTGCCTCCAATCCTCCGTGTCGTCTTCCACCCACAGAGGAGCTGCAGAGGCAGAAGGTGGAGCTGAGCTCCGTCCTGGACCAGCTGTCTCATGCCCGCAGCGAGATGGAGACCATTAAGACGGTCGCCACCTTGTCGGAAAACACCAAGCAGGAAGCCATCGACCAGGTCCGCAGCCAGTGGCAGGAGGAGGTGGCCTCGCTGCAGGCCATCATGAAAGGTGAAACCCAGCTGGGAAACCACAGAGTAGTGCGGCGAGGAAGGGGATCGCAAACATCTCATTTCATCTGGCGCTTCGCCCCCCGATCCAGAAACCGTGCGCGAGTACGAGGCCCAGTTCCACCAGCGGCTGGAGCAGGAGCGAGGCCAGTGGAACCAGTACCGGGAGGCAGCGGAGAGGGAGCTGGGCGAGCTGAGGCGCCGCCTCACCGAGGGCCAGGAGGAGGAGAACCTGGAGGACGCCATGAAAAAAGTAGGAGATGGGAATTATCATTTGGAAAGGGTCCATTTTTATTTCAACTATCTTTGCGGATTTGTCTTTGCGTAGCTGTTCACACGTGTGTGTGTGTGTGTGTGTTAAAACCACCTACAGGCGCAGGAGGATGCGGAGAAGCTGCGTTCGGTGGTGATGCCCATGGAGCAGGAGATTGCGGCGCTGAAAACCAGGCTGACGACGGCCGAGGACCGCGTGAGGGAGCTCGAGGCCTCCAAGGTGAGTCGGCGACAAGTCCCACCTTCCTGTTGGCGCCCGAGCTCACGGTCACGTGGCACGTGGGAGGCCCGAAGCCTCAGAAAATGCAGGTGGACAAGATTCTCTCACTCCTAAGCATTTCTTCATCTGGTCTCGGTCTCTCTCTCGCAGGTGAAGGAGCTTAATCACGTCCTGGAGGCTGAGAAGTCGTGCCGTACGGACCTGGAGATGTACGTCGCTGTGTTGAACACTCAGAAGTCCGTCCTGCAGGAGGACGCAGAGAAACTACGGAAGGAGCTCCACGAGGGTACTTGATGAGCGAGGGAGGGAGGGAGAGAAGGAGGGAGGAACAGAGAGAGAGGGAGCACATAACTTGATTTTACTTTTACTGTGTGTGTTACGCTTAACTGGTCTTGAACCAGTCCCCGTAAAGAGGTTCTTAAATACTTGTAGTATTTTGACCTAATGATGTTATGCCTGAAGATACAACCTTTGACCTCTGACCTCTCCCCCCGGGCGCGTCAGTGTGCCACAAGCTGGAGCTGGAGCGGCAGCAGCACAACCAGCTGAAGCACACGTGGCGGAGGGCCAACGACCAGTTCCTGGAGTCGCAGCGGCTCCTCATGAGGGACATGCAGCGGATGGAGAACGTGCTGTCCTCAGAGCAGCTCCGCCAGGTGGAGGAGATGAAGAGGAAAGACCAGGTACTCTCGGAAAACATCCATTACACGTCTAGTTCCAATAATATCATTATTACATTATTACTAAGGCTGGAATTTATGTCTTTTATGGTGCTGCATTTTTTAAAAACATTTTGTAAATGGAACAATAACGTGCAATAAAGTTTTTCAATGCATTTTTATCATCTGCGTCCAAGGAGGACGACGAGAAGGAGCGGCTGATCCAAGCGAAGGAGCTGCAGGAAGAGGAGGGCGACAACACGGAGCCCCTGGAGGACTCGTTCCTGGGGCTGAGCGTGGAGGAGGTACCAGCGCAATGCGAGAGCCTCATAGTGGGGCTAGAAGAAGGATATATACTTTCTTAAACTGCTACTTGTTTAGTAATAGTTCACAAAAAGCTTAAAGAAGCAAACATCTCACCACCAGCGTCAAAGCATTCCGCTCTTTCTCTCGCAGCCTCACGGCGACCACAGCGGCCACGGCTCCATGCACTCCTTGGACACCGACGTGGTGGCGGGCGCCGACCCCTACAAGGACAACCTGCGCCGGGTCCAGTCCACCGACAGCCTCGGCTCCTCGCTCTCCGTCCAGCAGGGCCTCGGCGGCCACAACCACAAGGCCAAGTCGGCCGGGAACCTCGACGAGTCCGACTTCGGGCCGCTGGTGGGGGCCGACTGCGGCGCCGCGGCGGACGCCGGCTTCAGCGAGACCTCGTCCATCGGCTCCATCAAGCTGACGGCGAGCCACTTCCTGCTGACGAAGGACCAGGAGAAAGCCATCAAGGCCATGACGCCCGAGCAGGAGGAGACGGCGTCGCTGCTGTCCAGCATCTCCCACGCTGCCGACACCGCCTTCCTGCCGCCGGGGGGCTACCGGCTCGTCAGCGACAGCGAGTGGAACCTCCTGCAGCAAGAGGTGCGCCGCCGCCGAGCTTTAACGTTTAGTGGTTTGTAGCACTAAGCAGGGTGACTTCCAGGTGACGCTTGGTAGCTGCTGGAGGATTAATGGCGTTTTGATTTGAGTCTAACTTGCTACGCTCTTCAGAAAGAAGTCCGGTGTCGTAACCGTAGCAACGAATGGGTCAATGTAATGAGTGTTTTGTGGCCCTGTCACCAGGTGAAAAACGCCGGCAGGAAGCTGGGCCGGCGGTGCGACATGTGCTCAAACTACGAGAAGCAGCTGCAGGCCATCCAGGGCCAAGAGGCCGAGACGCGGGATCAGGTCCGTGTGCAGGGCTGTTTGGCGGGAGCGGAGTGGGTTGTTGTCGTGGCGTTGCTCATCGGAGGGAGTGTCCGTCTCTCGCAGGTGAAGAAGCTGCAGGTGATGCTGCGTCAGGCCAACGATCAGCTGGAGAGGACGATGACGGAGAAACAGAATCTGGAGGAGTCGATGAAAGCGGGAAACGAAGAAACGGCCGCCAAGGTTTGGAAGTGTTGGATGTTTTAATGACTTTTTGTTTATTTGTTCACATATTCACCATTTTAATAAGCAAAATGAGCCATCGGCGGTTTCGGTTCCATTACATCGGGAGCTTTTTATACTGCAAGTTCTGCGGTGAAGAACTTGTCGCCCGTGTCGTAGGTGTCCGCCTTCATGCAGAGAGTCCAGGAGTCAGAGATGCTGCTCAGCACACTGCAGCAGGCCTTTTGTGAAGCAAAGAGGAGCACGCAGCAGCAGATGGTGAGCAGCGCCGTGTTGGACGTGGAGTCGCTTCCTTTGTGACTTTACACAGCGTATGATATGATGTAGACCATCAAAGAAACCGGTACGTTGTAGTATGGGACAACGTTTGAGTCCATTAGGGTTGTGGATTTATATCCCTCCCTGTAAAAAGGCTGTTAAATGTGTCCAAATATTTGTCATCGTCCACGACTGAAATATACAGATGTAAATATAGATACACAGATGTACTGAATGTAATACAAATGTATACACTGCAGGTTACTGCAAAGGTTTTGGTGAAAAGAAAGCAAGAAAGCTCTTTGGCTGCATGATTTCCGACTTTAAATGACATTAAATCCACAAATAATGTCTCCTCCTCGGTAACGCTGAGGAGCCGTATGACTCAGATCCTCGTGAGAGAGTGAAAGGAGGGAGTCGGCGAGACAGAAACGCGTTCAGTCACAGTGAAGCTGCGAGCGGAATAAACAGCACACGCACCGACAGAATAAAGAGACGTGTTTTAATCTAAAGAAATCCGGGTCTCTAAGCCGCCGTCATTTCAGCGCCACGTTAAAGCTGGTGACTCACGTTCCACCAGCGACTCCTAACAACGGCTGACAAAATGACAAACGGAAAAAGAAAAGAGGAAGGGAGTCGGGGGGACAGGCTGCCTCGAGGCGCAGGAGTGATTTCATTGGTTGGATTGCAGGTGGTGCTGGTGAAGTCCAGGGAGCAAGTGGCGGAGGAGCTGAGCCGCCTGCAGAGAGACAACGAGAGCCTGCAGGGGAAGCACCGGCTGCACGAGGAGCTGCAGCAGCAGGAGGGCTTCCACATGCCCGACACCGTGCAGGTGGGCGCAGCGCACCGTTAGCATCGTTAGCATCTGTTTAGGATGAGGATGATGTCGTCTTTTTTTTATTTAAATGCTTCCAGATTTGACTTTTCCAGTTTTTATGTTTTAAGTTACAAAGTAGTTTTATTAGTAGTAGTATTGGTTGTAGTAGAAAACAAAGTATTATTGTTAGTAGTAGTAGTAGTTCTGGTATATCAGACAGAAGGAATTAATTAATGGGCCTCATCAAACATTACAGTATTAATTCCCTGCAATTTTCTTTTAATTTTTTTTTTTATTTATTATGGGATGAGGGAGGGGGGATCGAGAGAGTTGGGGGGAGAGCGGGAGGAAGGGAGCGAGTGAGTGGGGGAGACGCTTGGAACATTGTGGAACAATGCAAGGCGTAAACGCTGCGACTGCTCTCCAGGAGCTGCAGGCTCTGGTGCTGCGGCTGCGCGACGGCCTGGTGGCGCTGCGGACCTCCGCCGACCACGTGGAGGAGAAGCTGAAGGCGGAGATTCTGTTCCTGAAGGAGCAGAACCAGGCGGAGCAGTGCTTGAAGGAGAACCTGGAGGAGACCCTGCAGCTGGAGATCGAGGGCTGCAAGGAGGAGATAGGTCAGACTCTCAAGCTTAAAGGCCGAGTTCACTCTAAAAACTATAATTTGCTTTTTTACTTTATCTGAACAAACATGCATATAATTACACAAACGCTTTTTTATAGCATAGTTCAGCGTAAGAGGCTGATGTTGGTGAAACATTCCTTCAATCTATTTCACATGCTTCTTTTTTTACATTCTCTTGTGTTTCTGCTTTTGTTTCTCGTCCGTTCATCACTTTCATTCAGACATCTTGCGAGGTACGACGCACACATTGAACGAGCTCCCCTTTAAGTGTGTGTGTGTGTGTGTGTGTGTGTGTGTGTGTGTGTGTGTGTGTGTGTGTGTGTGTGTGTGTGTGTGTGTGTGTCTCTCAAAAGCAGAGTCAGGCTGATAAATAACAGTGACTCTGCACTATAAAACGTGTGAAAACGGCTTGCTTGTGCAGAGGGATGACTCCCCTCGCTGAATGCCCCCCCCCGGTGTATCCACCATGTTTGTGCATCCTGTCGATGAGTAACAACGTTGTCGTCCGTAACGACGTGTGCACTCGCAGCCTAAACTTTTTTACAAACGTGTAGTTGTTCCCCGAGAGCTCGGCTCGCCTGGCTTTTAGTGTAACGAGCGTAACGCGCCTGCTCGCACACGTTCTTATTATCCTTCCCCTCGTGACAACGACACGCCTCCGGGATCCTGACGGTCTCTCTGTCTCTCTGTCTCTGTCTCTGTCTCTCTCCCCCACAGCGTCTTTCTCCAGTCTGAAGACGGAGCTGGAGCGGGTGAAGGCGGAGAAGGAGAAGGTACTTATAGAAATATGTTTATGGAGAAATCGCACTACCGTGGTCTTATTTATTAGTTATGGATATGGGTGTTATTGATGTTTTTAAAGAATATGATGGTTTCTCTTGAACTGTGGAGTTAATTTATCAGCCTCCATGTTTGAGAAAATCTGGCACTGATGGTAAAGGATGTGAAGAGCGTTTCATCCATAATAAAAACAACAATTCTTTCTAATGAATTAAGAACATTCACAACACCGAAAAAGACAAATGTGGTGCACAGGATGGTTATTTTACCTAAAAGGGGTCTCCAGTGCATCTTCACCATCCTCATCACCTCGCGGCCATTGTTCACGTAGATGGAGAGCGTTCTAACGGAGAAGACGGAGACGCTGGAGAGCCTTCAGGGCCTGAGGATCGGCCTGGAGCGCCAGCTCCGAGAACTCGCCTCCGCCAAGGTCCGTGCCCCCGTCCCCCCGAAGGAGGACACGCACCTTTACACGTGAGGGCGGCTGCTGTAATGTGTGTGTGTGTGTGTTCTCCCTGCAGAGCGCACTAGAGACTCAGGCCTTTGAGGAGAAGGACAAGGCTCAGCGGCTGCAGACGGAGCTGGACGTCAGTGAGCAAGTTCAGAAGGACTTTGTCAAACTTTCTCAGACCCTTCAGGTAAGAACGAGTCGTCTAACAGCTCCATTAAATCCATGCGTGCATATGGACACACGCATTTATTGCATGTAGACTGTCGCTCCTGAATGAATCAAACCGGGTGCGTGTGCAGGTGCAGCTGGAGCGAATACGACAGGCGGAGTCGTTGGACCGAATCAAAGTCATCCTCAATGACACCAACTTGACAGACATCAACCAGCTCCCGGATACATGATTCCACTGAGCAGCCCTGCTTCCTTCTCTCATCACTGGTCCCAATAACATTATTGATCCTCCCCCGATACCCGAGACGGAAGAAGAGTCTGACGGGACAGACGAGGCCCCGAGGAGCCTCTTTCGTGTCCTTGAAGAGTCTTTGGAAGCCGCCGTGGACAGAATAATGAAGATAAAGAAGAACACTACTAAAAACACAATGTAAATAACTAAAGGAGGGAGTCGTCTCGTTTCTACTGTAGATAATCGACTGTCTGTATTAGCTCAACCAAAAAAAACAAAAATGAAAGGTTTGTTTTCTTCTAAAAGCACTTTTCATCTGCAGCTTCTCTTTCCAGGTAAACATAGAAAACTAGTGGAAGCATAACTCGATGGCCTCCTGCTTCTGTCACCTCTCCTGTGACTTTGTTCTGGTCCTGATGAAGGAGACTCGTTGGGGAAAATAAGCACTCTCACGTCCCTTAACCGAGATAAAAACAAATTGAGCAATACTCTCCATGTCTTTAACATCTTCCACTCTCTCTTTGCTCTGTTCTTAATGTGAGTTATTTTATTTTTTAAGCTGCAGAAATAGTGAGGAAATATTCACGTCTTGTTGCTAAGTTTTATTTTCGTGTTTCTTGATCGTTAAAGTTGTTGGTTGTATGAGGTACTTCTACCCAGTCGGTGTGTTTTACTACAGTCGATTGGCCGTTTGGGATTATTTTAGACGCCTCTAAGAATCTGCGTCGGTTCAAGTGCTTTATTTGGGTGTTTTCTCCTGCAGTGTTTAAACCGCTCCCGTTTCCTGAGAGGTAAAAGGACCTTTTTTTGAAGATAACCGCTGCAGTTCATCGTTAGAGTCTGACAATTAATCCAAATAATACTTGTGTGGTTTCTACTGTAGTAATACACCACTATGAAGCGTCATCAGAACCTCTGAAAACATCAACACGGTGTCGTTAGCATTATGGACAATAATGGATTTCAATACAAACACTCATCCCTTTTAATTGATTTATTCTTCAAGTAATTCCAAAGCTCCTTGAGGTTTTTCTTTTTTTAGATCCCATCAAAGGAGCTCGGCGTCACACCACTGAGGGTACGGGACACCTTAAGGCCACTTTCACCTGTAAAACTAAGAAACCCTATGATTGCATTCATTTATTTCATTGTAAAGTGTCACTAAAACGTTTCTATAACTTTACAAAAAAGACAATCAGGCTTTTGACCTTTGACTTTTGATGTGAACAACACCACCAAGGTTCTGAAGGAACGCTTTAAATTCTCTGACCAGAGGTTCTTTTCAACTGGAATAGTTTATTTAAACACTTAAAAGAACGGATGAATTAGTTTTCCTCCGGACACAATAGATTTTAAAGAATAAAGACAAAGTGTACACACACAAATCCAATGTTTTAAGAATCAGGTTAGAATAAAACGATTTCCACGTTTTGCTTTTTAGAGGAATATAATCGGGCAGTCCCGCCCTCCTCCACTGGATGAAATTCAATGTTGAGTAAGAGGTTGAAATGTTGCTGAAGAACAGTGATGGAATGAAATGGTGGAATATGTTCATATGGTCTTCAATGAATGAGATGAACATGCGACCAGCAGCTTTGTCAGGTTCAAGGACACGTCGACCGTTCTTGTTTTGGTGCATGATTTGCACATGTCTATAGTGTAGATATGTGGAGTTGATATTTATGGAAGATTCTGGCGATGTATTGTGAGAGGATGTTGCACTGACAGAATAACTATGTTGTTTATGCTTGTGGTTTTTTGTTGCGTGTATGATTGAAAAACGGATAACTGGGGAACTTAAAATGTTTTTTTTGTTTCCCCCGAACGGTCTTATGGTTGATTTTCTTTTTTTTCTGTGACATTAATGTAACATATTTGACTCGAGGTTCACATGGGCTGAATATGAAGAATCCCTCATCAAAGATATTGTTAGTTAATCAGTTCTAACATCATTGAATTCTTTTTTTAAAACAATGTTGCATCCCAAACACGATCAGAGTCCACGCTGAAAAAAAAGACGTTTGGTATCTGAAAGTCACGACATAAAACGCACTTGCAGCTTTCATATCATTCAGTCAACAGTAAAAATGTCCAACCTTAAATATATTTATTAATCTGTCTGGTCTTGCATCATAGGCCTTAGCACATTTTGTAATAGTTTGTAATAAATCCCAATATTAAACATCTGACTAACAAAGAGCATCATTTGGCTTGTCATTTCATTTTCCAATAAATGCACAGGTTTGAGTTTTCAGATGCAGCTTCTGTCATTCCGTTTTAGACTATTTTTTACATTTTAAGATGTATATCAGGGTTGGACTGATATTCTTGTTTGTTGACAAATTAAATGGCTTTCAGTTTAGAAAAAACTCCAGATCTAGATTTATTTTTTTTTAAATTAATAATCCGCTCCAGATAAACCTGAATAGGACTACTTGTAATTTTCAGTGGCTTTTTTGCCAAAAAAGTGGTTGAATGTCATTGCTAAATGGTCACTTTCGTGATTGTAAATGTGAATCCATTTCTTGCATTTTTAAAGCTTTTTAATCCAATGAAGCATGGTCCGCATGCTGAATGATGAATGCGATTAAATGAAAACCATATCAACCCTATGTGTTCTTCATTTAGTAAAACCTCTTCATCAGGATTTAGAATTTTAAGAGACTTGCTCAGCCAAAACATTTCAAAGTGAAACTTTTTTTTTAATCAATTGCATTTTTTGTTATTCATTTAAAGTTTGTTTTTAAATATGCATGCAGGCTGTCATAGCACCTGTTGACCTGCAGGGGGAAACGGCTGCATTTACAGCCGCCGCAGTAGAAAGAAGAAGAAGAAACAGCTTGAGGGTGGACGCAAAAAAAGAAAAGCAAAGGGAGCTACTCCTGTTTACAACAACATAATGGAGCCAAAATGGTCAAATATCATCTGCAAGCGTGTTTTATTGACCGGATTCACGCTATGTGTTGTTTTAGGTGAGTCCCGGAGCCCTGTTTGGGTTTAATATTAATATGGAAATGTTTAAATTTCGAGCTCTAACAATTTAAGGTGGGACACCAGGTTAGCTAGCTAGCGGTGTTACCTCGCATCTCCTGCACTTACTCTCCTAACCTTTTATTCGCCATGTGCTAATGAATGTTACCTTTGTTCACGCCTCGCCAGCGAGCCAGCGGCGACGCCACCGAATCGGGGTCGTGCTGAATAAAGCCGCCCTCGGACGCACCGTGTTGTTGCGCCGCGGTTCACGCTTTAATAAAGCGAGTCGGGTCTGTAGCGCAGCGCCGGTTTCCGCCCTCGGTGGTTCCGCTATGCGGAAGGCGGCGGCGGGGGGACAACGGCGGTAAACAGGGAGGCTGACCGCCGTGTTCACGGGCGCATTTAGCCGAAATCAACGCCTCTGGGAGGGGGTGGGGTGGGGTGTGACGTGAGCCGAAGGTAAGAGGGGCTCCCGGTGATGAGGATTAGAAATCAAAGCCAGATTAAAGTGTCGTGAAGGACGGTGTCGTCAGTCGAGGGTCTGTTCGGTGTCACGTGACCAGTCACATGGACACGTTTAACGGGGATCTCTGGGTGTCAATTAGCTTTTACTAACGTCAATTTGGTGCATCAGACTCTTCAGCTCGACCAGCAAAGAAAACGTCTTGATTTGCATTGATTGGACAGTGAGAAGGATTTTTTTGTTGTCAATCAAAGCAGAACCATCTGTTCCAGCTCTTAAACAGCCGAACTCGCACAGTGATTGACATGTTTTGCCCTCGCTGTGCGTGATCAAGCTTCACATCTGAGGCTTTATCTCTTAAGAAGGATGTGCATGACGCAGCCGACACAAATCCAAATGCGTGGAAGTGACGAATAACATGTGACCCGAGGAAACTGATGACCGTCGCTTCCCTTTTTAACACCGTCAGACCATCCTCAACTGATGGCGGTTTCCTGCTGCAGGCCAGACCTCCGTCACAGAATGGGGGATGGGGGGGGGGGGGGGGGGGGTTGTCTTGCTGAGCAGACTAACTGCAGAAGTATCTGTCTATATTCCTGTTTTATTTACATCACGGTGTATTGGACCCTTTTGTGGGAGCGAATGGGAAGGTCAACCACCTTTAACTGAGCCCCCCACCTCGCCGCAGGAAGCTTATTTCCATCCCCTCGATTTCCCCCGACAGGCACTAGACCTTTGCGGGCGATCGACATCAATGCCGACCCCGAGGTGATTCTCCAGAACGGCACCACAGGGACCCTCCGGTGCACCTTCAAGTCCAACGAAGTCGTCAGCAGTCACACCACGGTGACCTGGAGCTTCCAGTCCAGTCAGCCGGACAACCGGTTGTCCAACGAGCGGCACACGGTGAGGCCTTGGAGTATGTCGAGTGCGGGAGGCTGACAGTGTGTGAAGTATGAAAGCGTCCTTCAACTCCTCGCTATGTTTTTGAGACACCTGTGACTTCGTCCCTCTGTAGATTATGTACTTCTCCGGCGGGAAAGGCTTCCCGGGAACGCCCGAGTTCAAAGACCGCGTGCAGTTCATCGGAGACATCAACAAGAGGGACGCGTCAATAGCGCTGAACCCGGCTCAGTTCAGCGACAACGGGACCTTCTTCTGCGACGTGAAGAACCCCCCCGACGTGGGGGGCACGCCGGCGCGGACGGAGCTCCGGGTGGTTGTCAAAGGTCGGCGCTCCTCAAATACCAAATCAAATGGATGCTTCGAGCTGGAAGCAGGACGTGTTGCCCACGCGGTCGAGATGCAAAACGACACGTGTGGAAAAAAATGTTCGGGATAAAATAACACATTTTTCAGCGGTGTTTTCTGGGTAAAGCGTTGATTACGGGGGATGCGTTCAAGGACCGTCGGAAAGATGAGAATTGGCCGATAATTAGATTTGTATTCCTACAGTTTGAGGCTGTGGTGTAGTTTTGCTGCAGTTCGCTTCTCAAGCTCTCTGCTGTGATTTGAGCTTTAGAGGCTTCAAAGTAAATTCTTGTAGAGGACGTCTGTGAAAATCTATTTTAGCTCGAGGCGTCAACGTGTGATTGCACAAGACGTCCTATCTGAGACGAGGTCCTTTCCCGCGTCAGTGTGGTTTTATAGGCCCCTTCACCACCTGGAAACCCTGATCAACCAACACTTTGAGTTCAATCTAGTATTGTGGCAAGGGGATTACCTTTTATGAAGCTTCTTTAAATCTCCCTTTAGTCTGCTGTAAAGCGCAATCACCATGCGCGTAAAAGCCAAATGCTGAAATGCGCCCCCAGACTTCCCACGCTGCAGCTCGTAGAACCGGTTGCCTGCGTGCGGCTTCCCATCGAGCCGTCAACCTTCATGCATCCGAAACCCATAAAACCGGTCGTGAAGAAAACGCCGGTGTTGTTTGCAGGAGAACATGAGATTGATTTCATGTCTGAAATGCAGTGCGTGAGCGGCGACCGCTGCTTCTTCAGCTTTTAGTGTGAAACGAGAGCCGCAGGAAAGGGACGATTTCACAGTACAGCTCTGGGAAAAGGGATGGTGGAAAATTGAATTTATTTTCCATTAAAGCATTAAAAATGAGCTCTTCTTTTCAGCTCGCGCTTCCTCCTCATTCTGCTGACGGGACCGGTCAGAACTCTCCAGCAGGGGGCTTCGCTCCTCTGGTGCGTGTGCTGCCATGTTGTCTGTGGCCCCGCCCCCCCCAGGTGCTCTGTTTGTTACCTGCAGCGCAGAGGATGAATAGATGGCAGGATATGTTTAAACACAAGGTTTTTTTTTCTCTTCTATCTAGCGCACAATGCACACGGATGTTTGGTCCGGTGGCCACATTCGATGAACAGTGACACGACTTTCTTTACACGGCGGGGAGAGACGAGCTAACGGAACCGGTTTTAAGTGCTCATCTCGTCCACACCTGTGAAGCAAAGTAATGTGTTCAATTTTATGCCTGAGTCATTAAATGCACAACGTTATCACGTTAAATGTAAACATTGATAATTACATTCGATTTGTAATAACGGCGTTAATAATGATCCCGGTGCGTTTTTTTTTACGTTCCCTGAAGGCTTGTGCCCGACCTCTGTTGCTCTTTGTGTAGTGTTGCTATGGCAACAACGCCGTGACCACGGCCTGGGACAGGCAGGGGCAACTTCAGGATGTTCAGTCGGCTGCAATCTGCTCGCAAAAACCTCTCTGCCGCATCTCATCGCATCGCCGAGTTTGTGCAAAAAAGAATCGAAATAAATTGATGAACGGACCCCTGTCCATTGGCGTCTGATGTTGTCCGATGGCGTGCAGTGGCGTCTGATGTTGTCCGGTGGCGTCTAATGTCGTCTGACGGCACCGCTCGCTTCTCTCCTCCAGAATCTCTCCCTCAGAGCAACACGGCCGTCATCGTGGGAGGGGTCAGCGGCACGCTGCTGCTGCTCGTCCTCGTCGTCGTGGTCGCCTGCGTCGCCGTGAGGATGCTTCACAGCCGCCACGAGTACGAAGGGTGAGTGCGCCGCTCGGCACGGACGGGGTCACATGACACTTTACCGTTTCTCCCAGTGAGCGTTTTGTGTTCCGGATGAATCGTTAAGTTTTCTTTTTATGGGCTCCAAAGTAAATATAAATAATTTATCCTTTTGTAATTGCTCTCATTGCAGGCGTTTTAAATGCATTTTAAAAAGATTTCATTTTGTTCTATTGCTTTGAGAACATAAGATTCCACTAATGCAGTGAGCCCTTCACTAATAAGACATTAATAAAGCCATTTATCTACTTGGTCTACTAAGTGATGTATGGTTATGCTCTAAACGTATAATAAATGGTTCTTAACAGACGACTAAAACGATGAACGGATCATATTTCATCAAATAATACAAATTGTCTCAAGGATAATTCAAAACAGGTCAGCTGTCATGGAAAGAGAATAGAGGTGATTATGTAACATAAAAACAATAAATAAGAGCTGTATAAAACTAAAATTAAAAAAACAAGAAATCATTTTACTAAAATATCGAACCTGAGGGGAAGGAACAGTTGCTCCTGGCCATCGTCTTCCTCCTCCTCCTTCTCCTCCTCTTCTTCCTGGGGGAGGACCCGATGTCATCACACATGTTTAACCCGCTCTGAAGAATGAAACCACACTCGTCTGCTTTGCATGCTGGGAAAACGTGCGTGTTGATCCACCATTCTGAGCGTCGTCGTCCAACGAGAAGCAACCAACTAATAAAGAATCAAAGCCGCTGGTTTGAAGCTCTGATCTTTCGGGGAGGGGGGGGGGGGGGGTCTCACTGGTGCCGGTCACGTTTCCTCCATCTGTTTGTCAACATGCTTCACTTTCCATTAACGTCACTGATGGACTCGTCTTCCTCCCGTCGGCATGTCGTCCACTCATCGATGGTCCTTCGTCTCTTTCCACTAACGGCAAACTAACCTTCGTCTTCATGAGCTCAGTCAGGTGGAGGCTCATTTTGAAATGTTAACAGCTACTCTTACTGTGCGCTTGCATGCTTTACCTCCACTAGAGGTGTCTGATGAGCTTTTATTGATCACATTCTCAGTAAAGGTTCTAATGACACAGTGGAAATATCTCCATACAGGTGAAGGAATGAAGTATGTAAATGTGTTCAAAAACAGGAAAAGTCAACGTTTCATTTGGCTCAATCTTCTTTACCACAAAGCCAAGTTTAATTTGACCGTAACATTGAATTCCAGTTAATTCAGGAGAGTTCCCGTTTAACTTGAATAACTCATCAACGACTGCATTTATTCTGTTTGAGATGAATCTAAATATTATTATCAATGAATCCGTAGTTCTGTAAAATGAGCAGAAGCAGTGGAAGGTGCTTGTACAATTTTCTACACCTTTTTAGGTCGACCCTTCGACCCCATAATGGAGCCTTCTAGTTAAGAAGACAATCCCTATTATTAATAATAATAATAATAATTATACTACAAGACAATTTCCCTCCCCAACTGCCAAACCTGTGGACTCCTGCTCATCGCTCATTGTTTATTTTTGTCTTTTGTCCCCATTTGTTTGTTTGTTTGTTTGTCTCCACTTGACCGTGCACCAATGATTGCCCGATGCGGAAAATCGTGGTTTGCCCCCCTCCCAACCTCCCCCACCCCCACCTAATGATAGATGTACCTCCTTGGAGAGCGCGAGCTCTCAGGCTCCGAAGCCACGAAAGAAGGCGGAGTCCAGCATGGAGGCGTCCAGGTCCACCGGCCCCTCGGGGCCACGGCAGGTAGGAGCTGGGGGGCAGAGAGGAATCCACTGGTGCCCCCCCCCCCCCCGTCACTGGGCCATCAGTGGATCTTATGTTGCGTTACAAAAGTGTCACGAAGGACACACTAAGGTTCCCTTTGAGTTGACTCGCATGGTGCATTCAAGCATTGAGCCGTGGTGTGTTCAAATGCAATCTTGTAGAATGTAGTTTTGGTTAAGACTTTCCAATAAATAAATTGAAGATAATAAATAACATTATTAAAACTACTTATCCCTATTAACCAAAGCAAGTTAGTTATTTTTTTCCTCTTTTGAATTGTGTGTTTCCTATAAACATCCACTTTGGGAGATGGATACGTGAAAATAGAGAAAAGAAAATGATGAAATAAAAAGGGAAACAAATGCATGACTCAAAGGTCTGTTGGTGGTTGTACTGACTGTTTCCCCCCTCTCGCGTTTCAGGGGCCGGTGATCTACGCCCAGTTGGACCACTCGGGCAGCAAACACTCTTTCCACAAGATGGAGCCGGTGGTCTACGCCGACATCCGTAAAAACTGAAGAGGAAGCGGGGACCGAAAACCAAAAAAACACTTAATATAAACGCAGTAAAGTATCCGACCTAACCGGTGCTCGAGGTGGGAATGTTTCAACGGGGACAAAAAACAGTGCAGTTTCTCTTTTCTATCCATTCATCGTCTCGTCCTCCTCGTCGATGTCTCAACGTGCTTTTTTGTGAAGGCAAAGGGGGAAAAAAAACCTTTACTTTCCTTTAAAAAACGACTAAGAATGCGGTCATAGATGTACAGATGCTTTTATTTCTACGTGGAGGTTTGCGCTAACTAACGGTTCTGCAGGCTTCAAAAAACAATAACAAAACCATGCGGTGACTTCATTTCATCGGGATCTGATGACTGTGAGTTTGTTATTATAAGAAAGGCAATGGTTGTGTACTTGGTGCACTAATTATTCCTCCGTCAAATTCTTACGATTATCCGCAACGTGTCAAAAGCTTCTAATGATGTTCAAACCGGATCCGTGTAGCGAAAATACATTCGTAACACTTTAGTGTTGTGCAGCGGCTCGTTAGCCGCTAATAGCTTTACCACCTCAATCTCTGCTCACACGGTTGCTGGCACCCTGCTGCTGCATTGTGGGTAACGTAGGCAAGGAAGGGGGGAAAATAATGGACCTCATAAAAGTGTTGCCCTCGATCAGTAGAGCGTCACACAGGTTCTCCCAACGTCCCGCCTCCCCGCTGACGCGTCGCGATCAATACGAAAACCGGTGCAACAAGCTGACCCTGGCCACGCCCCCTCTCTGCTGCTGACCCTGACCACGCCCCCTCCCCGCTGCTGGACGCTGCCGCGCTGGTGTCTTGTGCCTGCGGGCCTCTGCATGCGTCCTAACGAGACTCGCTGCGGAGGCTTCTGGTTCCTGTGCAGCGTTCTGGCACGTCGATCTCAAAGCAGACAAAACCTCACGTGTTTAATTTCTCATCTAAATGTTCAACGGAGGTGAAAGATGTTCTCTGACCACTCGGAGCTTGTTGTTTAAACAATACGAGCGATAAACACACGGTTTGCATGCAATTTACTAACATAAGTCGTTATTATAAATCTATGGTAAAGGGTTTTTTTTAAACTAATGGGCCAAATAAATTCAATGTCAATACTAATCTCAAACACAGTTCAGACTTTTAAAGCTTTAACACACATTCCAAATGTATGTGGGGTTTTGTTTTTTTGTTTTTATCATTAAAAAGCCAAACTTCTGTTGTAATGGAGAACGACGCGTTGCAACGTGCTGTACGTGTCCCCCCCCCCCCCTCTCCAGTAAGATATAGTGCTGTTTACTGTAACTCATTCCAGCTCCGGCTGCAACTGGCGGCTGCAGAGTCTTGTTTGTTTTTTTTGTCTTAGTTTTTGTTTGTCAGCGAACACACACGTTTGTGCAGTGCATGCTGGGAGGAACGAGGCGGTGCATTCAAGGGCCTGAAAACATTATGCAGCAAAAAGGACTTACTACTTACGTAATATAAATGTCCAATATTCAGTTAGCGGCTAAAAGCTTTACTTTGTTTCCCTGGATCATTAGAAACACGCAGTCGAGATGCAGAATGCGCAACATAAAAAATAAATCCTCCTCTTCTGAACGTAGAGTTCATCGCATCGCGTTCGCGGCTTCTCTTCTCTGCTGCGTTCACAACACGTCTGTTACGTAAACGCCTGGGTTAGCGTTAGCATAGTGTTAGCCATGTTTATGCCTTGTGCTATTCCCCAGGATACAAACCTTCTCCTGCTGGTCCCTTCACTCCTAATCGGGACTCCTCGCAGTGTTTTAGTGCTGTTTGTAGAACTCGTGATGTGAACTATAAGTTATGACAGGTTTCTGATCGGGGGCGGAGCTCGGCGCTCTGCGTTGGCGGGTTTTCGGTCGTGACGAGTCTTAGCGGTGTGTGCTTCGTGTTCCTCGATGGTAAATAGTTGTGTATTATTTGAGAGTTGTTCGGTATGTTTGTAAAATCTGCACTATGTCTTCCAAATCAAAGACAAACAAATTCCCTGTGACGTTTGTTGTATTTTTCGTTCATCTCCGAGTGACCTTGGCCTCTGTGTGTTTAGCATCATTAAAACTGGAATGTTGTACATTTAGTGCCTTTTACATTTCATCAGCTAACTTGAACACCTGCTGAAAAAATAGAAACAAATGATGAGATTCATTTATTTTCCTTTCATTGTATGTATTTTTTATACACTTATCGCCCTTGTATCCTCTGTTTAATAATTTTATATAAAATCTATTCCTGGCCAATTAAATGAGTTTGTTCTGATTATTTTATTCTCACCACACTTTGTGTTCAATTCAGTTTCCCTCTGAAATAATATGAAGAGACAAACCTCTAAATCATAATTATGTAAATGTTCTGTTTCTCAATGATAACCGTTAATGTTGATTAATGTAAGTTTGGTGTAATAAAATATTAATGGGGTCGAGCAGAATTTATTGTACAACAGATTGATGTTTGTTCAAGTTCATCAGACCATTTTGAAGTATTTCAGTGGTACATATTTCTAGAGGAATACCATGTTTCCATCTTCCATCAGTCACATTTAATTTAAAGCCACTCTGACTCGGGTCACATGACCCGTCTAGGTGCAACGAGAACACCTGTCCTCGTCACCCTTCCACCGGAAGCAGCCGGACGTTCTTCTTGTTCTCTTCCTGTTTGTTCTCGATGTTCTTCAAAGATCTCGCGTCTTTTCTTCTGCACCGCGTGAGTCCGAGCAGCAGGGGGCAGCAGGGGGCAGCAGGGGCAGCAGGAGGCAGCTCACCTACCCGCTTCCAGGAAACGCATCAATGAAACAGAAAGAAAGGAAACAAAACATGAGACCGGGAATCCCGGGGGAGGAGAGGGGCAAACCCCCAAAGGTGTGTGTGTGTGTGCGCGCGCGCGCGCGGGACACCTGAAACCCCCCTGATGCAAAGATAATGAAGGATAAAAGGATGGATGTGAAACGAAAGCTGCTAACAAAGAAGCACAAAAGAAGAGACCAGGTAAGACTTCATCTTCTCTCCTGTTTGGTGGAGCTCAGGACCTTCAGATGCTTCTCCACATGTTACCGGTAAAAAGCCCCGTGCAGCGGTAACTACTGCAAGAGAACCAACCAACATATTATCAGCTTTACGAAACAAGAAAAGTAAAACCGGCTCCAGCAGTCAACGCGAAACCATTCGTTCTGCTGCTTGAGAAGATTTAGCTTTTAAAAGTAGAAACTCTCTAGAGGACGCGGACGCGTGGACACGTGACCCCGCGCGGTCCGATCCATATTCTCGTATTCTGTCCCTCACGTGCTTGAATCCATAAAAGGCTCCTTCGGACCGGATCGGAACCTGATGGACGCGGAGTCACTTTGTGGGTGGAGGAAAGGGAGAAAGAGGAGGGAGGGGATTCTCCTTCATGTGAAGCCTCAAACTGGACTCCCCGACCCCTTATAAGGCATTTCCCTGCGCGGACCGGAGACGGGGGGACGGGGGGGAGACAGGATATTCTCACAGGATGTGATGGCTGGACAGCAGCCGGAGCATCGCAGAGAGGAGGGAAGCCTCGGCTGAGAGCAGCTCTTCAGTGACCATCGATCCGTGAGTGAGGGGGGGGGGGGGGGGGGGGGGGGGGGTGATGATGAAGAGGATGAAGAGCAGTGCTCGGGCTCCTTTCGCTTTGCATGCTGACAGACATCAGGGGTGGGAGAACTTCTCAGATGCTTTTGTCTAAGTAGGGAGGTCGCATTGTAGAGCATTTACGTTCCTGTTTCAGGTAAACTTCTGCACTTTCACGTTATCACAACTTTTACTTGTTTTGTGTAAACTGCTACTTGTAAAGAGTCCGTAGATCACGAGGCCTTCAAAATAAAATACACAGCATGCAGTAAAAATAAATAACGAGGTTGGAACTGCATTTTGCTGAGCTGGTTTTAACTCCTCAGGGGTTCCCAGCCTCTGGGTCGGGCCCCTGCGAGGGGTCACAGGATAAGTCTGAGGGGTCCCGACTCGTCTACACAGCCTGTAAATATTGAAGCAGTTGCCTCCGAAATGAAAGCGGAGCCACTAAAGGAAACGTTAAGAGACACTTGGTAGATTACCTGGAAGTCCGTTCGCAGCTTCAGAAGAGAAGAAGAGTTCTGATCGTTATGGCTGCTGATTAACGACCACAGAGCTTTATCATGGCTGTAAATGTCTAAGTGCTGATCGGTCCGCGTCCAAATGTTTTCCAGTAGAATGAATGATGTCTCTGTGTTCTTGTCACATGAGAGGGAGGAACCTCATCATGGAATCAGAAACTCCTCAGAGCTGCTGTGCTGACAGTTAAGAGAAGAATTATCTAGAACTGAAACTTTGTTTTTAACTAATAATTAAAAGTAAGTGATCGAAGCTAAATGCGTCCTCTGTGCGTCCCTCTTCTTCATCGGTAGTTCCCACCACGATGATAGTTACTCCCACATGATTCACCCTGACACAACGAGGCACAGAACTCGTGGAAGAGGTGCGTCACAGGAACTCAATTATCCTCCAGAATAACGACGTTCGGTGCAGAATGGATGGCTTTTGTTCACTCGTTATCAGTTATCGGTGAAATAGAAACGTCACGACGCACCAGTGACACGGAAAAGCCCCCCGGTTGAGTCTCGGTAGGAAGGAAGGCCCACCGCAGTCCGGCTTCCGGCAGCGGCCCGGTTCTAACTCCTGTGATCTGCTCTCTGCCCGCCGCTGCAGCGTCATGGCCGCCTTTCCGCTGCTCCTCCCGCTGCTCCTCCCGCTGTTGGGCACCTGCGTGGCGGCGTCCGCTCAGCCCCCCCGCCGCCTCCCGGCCTGCCAAGTTGTGAGTAAAACCTTTTCTTTTTTTGCATCTTTCCCCTCACATCTCCAGCCAAAGAAGCAGTGACTCATGCCTTCATCTGTTTTCAGTCCCAACGCGGATGAGGCCCCTGATCCATCAGGTGCTCGAGGTATTTTCGGATTATCCCCGAGAAAAAGGCCGGCGGTTTATTTGAAAGCTCCGGAGCAGCAGGTTTCGGTTTATTATTTCAAGCTGTGCTGCCAGACCTTCAGGGCTTCAATGTTTGACAGGAGAACGTTATTCGTCTTCTCTGGAGAAAGAACGGGAGGGGTTGTTTTCTGCGATCATTCGGTGTCTCGCGCAAACCGCCGGCGGAACTCGTTCCAATTACGTGCCGAAGCGGGAATGTGCGTTCTGGAGGCTTGTCGTTGCTTAATGAGGTGCTGGGAGAGCTGTTCCTCGATACCGGACGCTGTTCTGGTCCTTTCGCAATGAATCAGCGCGTTTACGCCTGTGAGCAACAAGGAACGCCGCTTCCAAGAGGCTCCGTGTAGTAGAGACACTACGTTTTACGAGCTGTTGTTGGACAGAAGGGATTTCTGTCCACATGGTTTCAATTATAAACGGCTCTTTGTAACCTAAACATTTGAAACCAGAAGGGTATAAGAAGAGGAGATGACGAAAGCTGTCAGGTCCGGAGGCCAGAGATCGCCTCATTAAAGCAGTCAATACGTTTTGAGGGAGAAAGCCGGTTTTTCTCTTTCGAATACCTCGCCGTGATGAACCTCAGAGGGCCGCGCCGCAGATCGTCACGGTTCCCCACATTAAACCACGCTTGCATGTTCTGTTTTCTCCGTTCGCAGGTCCAGGTGGACGCGTTTTGCAGCGACCTGAGCCTGAGGAGCGCCCCGCCCGACCTCCCCCGCGGCGTCCAGACGCTGGACCTCTCTCGCAACCACGTGCAGAACCTCACCCGGGAGACTCTGGCGTTCCACACCGGCCTCCGGCGCCTGAACCTCCGCTCCAACGAGATCCACTTCATCCAGCCGGGGCTCTTCGCGGACATGGCCGACCTGAAGGTCTTGGACCTGTCCAGGAATCACCTGCATGTTTTCGCCCTCGCCAAAGGGAGCCTGGGGCCTCTCGCGGCCGTGGAGACGCTCGACCTGTCGAGCAACGGGCTGTACACCGATATGACCGACTACTTCCTTGCGGACTCTCCCTCGCTGGAGGTCCTCTCTCTGAACGGCAACAGCATCACCAAAATAGCGCAAAACACCTTCGGCGGATCGCCGAGGCTGAGAAAAATCAGCCTCCACAACAACGTCATCCTGGAGATCGAAGGCGGCGCTTTCGACTCCCTGAGCGGTCTGGCGGAACTCGATCTGTCCAAGAACTCCATCACCTGCATCACAGACTTCAACCTGTGCAACCTGGAGGTGCTCAACCTCAGCAAGAACAGCATGGAGCTTTTCCAGAGCGCCACATCGACGGATTACTATCGTCTCCTCTCACTCGATCTGAGTGAGAACAAAATGTCTTCCTTTCCTCTGCTTCCCAGGAACAACAGGTTGAGGCACCTGGACGTCTCACGAAACCGGCTCCAGAGCGTCAACGACACGGGGACTCCTGATGAAAAGACCTTTTTCTATCACCTGAGATACCTGGACATGAGTTACAACCAACTCAAAAGCTTACCCGAGTCCTTCTTTCACTGCATGGCGTCCCTGGAGGTCCTGAACGTGAGCAATAACTGCATCAGCTCGTTCTCCGTCGCTGACGACCGCCTCCTGCGGACCGCGAAGATCATTGACCTCGGCTACAACTCGCTACGCAGCCTGACGTTCGGGGAAAACACTTTGCAGTCGCTGGAGGAGCTGCTCCTCCGCGGAAACGACCTCGCCACCCTGGACCACGACGTGTTTCGACGACTTCCGAGCATCAAACACCTGCAGCTCCGGCAAAATAGTCTCCAGATCTGTTCCTCGGACCCAGAACGGCAGGACGCTCCCGGTTGCGTCTCCTTCTCGTCGGTGCCGACCCTGCAGAACCTGGACCTGTCCGACAACCGGCTGAGGACTCTGCCCGCCGACGCGTTCGCCGGCAGCCCGCTGAAGTCACTGGACCTGTCCCTGAACCCGGGCTTGGACATGGACCGAGACTCCCTCTCCGGTCTGGAGCGTTCCCTTAGTCCACCTGCTCCTCAGGGAGAACAACCTCTCGAGTCTGAGCACGGACCTGTCGTCACTGACGAGCCTCAAGCACATCGACCTGTCCACCAACCAGCTGACCGCTGTGCCCGCCTGGAACCGAGACGCCTCCATTGAGTCCCTGAACCTGCAGAACAACCACCTGGTCACCCTGGAGTATCAGCACCATGCTTGCTCTGGAGCCCTCGCTGAAGACCCTCTACGTGGGCTCCAACCCGCTGAGCTGCTGCAGCAACCTCGACCTACTCCAGATGGTGCAGAACTCGGCCGTGGTCGTCCCCGACATCGAGAGCGCCACCTGCGTCCACGAGGAGTACTCGCAGCCCGTCAACATCGAGAAGGTGACCCAGGACATGTGCCGCCGGTCGGGGGTCAGGTACTATGCGATAGCCTTAGCGGTGATAGCGCTGGTCGTCTTTGTCGCGTCGGTGCTGATGGTTAAATGTTTCCAGGCCAGGAAACCGCAGCACAACCGAAGCTTCAGCGCTTAAAAAAAAAACGTAATTTTTCTCACTTGATCGGACATGAATGTTGTTTCTGCAACTGTCAAACAAGGGGAAATGCATTGGCCCGCTGGAGGGATTAAATCTAAGAAGAAGAAGAAGAAGCATCGGATGGAACAGAAACGACCGCAAAACAATTTTTTTTAGTGTTTGTTTCGATGAACATTCTAACGAATGAAAAGTTGACGCGATTCGCATCTAGTGGTCACTTTATGAACTGCAGCTTTAAAGTTAATAGATTTTTAAAGGATTAATCAGAGCATATTTTCCATGAAATGATGAGCGAGTGACGCAGAGAGAAGAAGGTGACTCAAAGTCTGATGTCTCGGTGACGTGCAACGTCGTGCGGGGAGAGAGGGTGGGAGGGGGGGGATTCTGCTTCACGCTGAGAATAGAAGGAAGAAAACACTACCAAAGGTCAGGAAACAGAAGGCTCCGTTCAGGAAGCCTGACTAAATGAAGGACATGTCTGTGTATCTATAAGAATATATATTTATGTTTATATCTGTCGGATGTTGTTTTTACAAAGCAATCCGACACTTCACCCTTTTTATGTGGTTTGCACTTTAGATCCCGTCTGGTTTGTGTGATTGTGTCTTAATCTGTGATTGTTTCAACACTAAGGATAATTGTGTTGCCATAGCAACAGCGCTGGTAACATGGATCCCAGGCCTGTGGTGCAATAAGGAATATCTAACATTTGACACGAGAAGCTGAAGGCTGGGCTGAACACTGAAATGAATAACTGTGAAACTCGGACATGGAAGTTTAGCATACGTGCTGTTTACTTTTTGGAATAAATTAAAGAATAAATGTGGTGTGCTACACAACAATCCGCAATTTAATACAGCGTAAATGTTTTTGTAATGTAATGTAAGCAACACTTTGTACCAAATGAAGCCATTTTCTACACGTAAACACATTATCTTATGTTTAAATACTTGTAGTATTCACACCGGCCCATTTCTTGTCACGTCATTATTCAGCTAATAATATACGATTTCTTGCTCTGTCATTTAAAAAAAAGGTTTTGGGCAAAGAAAGTAACACTTAACTATATGAGAATAAACTGAATGTTATTTTCTAATTTTGTCTTGTTATTAATGCACAAACATTCATCAGACACATTGTAATATTTCATATCTACATTGCAGGCTTTTATTTCTTTTTTAAATAATCTATTTGTGAGTGTGAGCCATGGAAGTCAGAAAATAATAAGATGTGTTTGTTTAATCCCTAAACTTATTTTTTTTTATCGTATATTTATTATCCATTTTTGAATTATTATATGAATACTTAATATTTAAAAAACATTATCTTGAGTTGCTAGTATCATAATTCTTATTTAATCACAAATAGTTATATGCTCCAAATAAACACTCATGACTATTAATTCAATTTTGTGTTGAAAACGACGTTCGCTGGCCAGACAGAAACATCCTTATTGTACTTGAAGAGACCTGAACATTTAAATTCCCAAATCAACCTTTATTCTTATCACACGTCTGAGCTGAACACCAGGCGACTAAAAACACAAGAAAGTTTGACATTGGGATAAAATGAGAAACGGGTGTTTTATTCTCTCTTTCGTTGGATGTTTGTTAACTCAACACGTCGCCGGGTGTTTCTGTTTATAGAAGAAGATGCCGTTTAACTTGAACCTTGAAGAAGCCCCCGCGTTCTTGCTTGATTACTGAATAAAGTTTTGTTCATTCCAGTATGTTTGTTGGGATCCTTCAGGCTGGAGAGGACTGAGCATGTTTATCTATTTGGTTTATTTTTCAGAAGCTCTAAATCAGCCCTTGTTCTGTCTCCAAATGCAGCGAGGGGACAGAATAATGGAAACTATTTGAGTCTGGAGCCGTCTAGACTTTAGTGGGGGGAGAAACGTTTGCCTGAGCGAGGAACGTCGTGGCTCGTGAGACAAAGGGGCTTTTTCATTAAACAAAGAAATGTTGGACATTAACAACGTCTCCGATCACCGACCAAAGTCCTACCCGCGCTTCCAGGAAAATCAAATCAGGCCACATTTATAGGGGGAGGGGGGGCAAAGTGGGAAATGGAGGGCAGGGGAAGCTCTTCCTCACTTCCTGTCTGCCTACGTGGGCAAAGGGTCGGAGCTTTGACGAGCCGAACATAAACAAAGCGGACTCCTTGCCAACCGGTTTCCTCACAGCCGCACCCACCCTGCCCCCCCCCCCCCCCCCCCCCAAAAAAAACATGCTTTCCTTTCAAAGGCTTTTCCCCCTTTTGTTTGTGAGATGAGCAGAGATGGAATCAGGCCTACGGGAAGCATCTGGGCCTCCTAATTGGAAGCAGACGTGGGTCCCTCTTCCTCCGCTGAGTCATAAACAGCGTTATTAGCTGAGATCAGACGCGTTCGCTTTCATCAGAGCAGAAGGAAAGTGAGAAGAAAGAAAAACACGAGACTCCTCCGAGTGTTTGTACACCGTCAACAGAGACCATTTAAGCATTAAAAAAAAATGCAAAATGTCGATTTGTTGACAAAAAGGGGATCTTAAATCGAAATAAATAAATTCCATGTTGTGTTGTGCTTTGTGTACTTTGTGAATGGAGGCTCTGGGAGGGAAATGAGGCGGACGTGGACTCGTCATGATCATTCAGAGCAAAGCTGTTAAGCCTCAGGCCGAGTGATCAATAAACAAAGTTATCAGCTTGAGCGCGGCCAATAAAAGAGTGTGGCGTCACCTCACAGCCGCCTGGATGCTCCTCAAAGCTCAACGCACCGCACGCACAACAGCTGCAGCTCCAGCCGAGGGAACAACAACAACAACAACAACAACAGCTGAGAGTGAGGCGAGATGAATCACCAGCGTGCGGCCTCTGACCTTTCCCATGGTGCACGGCGGTAATCGGGGGAAAGTAAATGGGAGGCTCCCAGTTCGCCAGCCGGTGAGGCCGGAGATCACGGAGGGAGGCACATCCGTCTCCACGGAGACGCCACCCTCCCCCCGTCTCCCCCGAGACGCTTCCCTGACTGAAACCAGATGGAAAGAGGAGTGAATCACCGCTAACGTGTTTATATTGTGACTTATGAATGTCGAGCTTCCAGCTTCGTCTGAAACATCTCAGGCAACATGTGGATTCTCTCTCGAGCTTTGCTGGAGACCTTCGTGCTGAAGATCCGTGTGGCTGTGAGGTGTGGCCGCGGGTCGAGGTTCCACTCAACCCGCGGTGACCCCGCCGGGCTCTCGGCTTCCTCACGAGGGGTCAAATGACACCCGGGAACCCGCGTGGCTTCGTGATGGTTTTACTGGTTGGGAATAGTTGTGATGTCGAGTGCAGGAGGAGCCGGAGAGGAAAGCGGGAAGACAGTGAAGAAGAAATCAAGCAACGGCGCGCTGAAGGAATGCGGCTGCGGCGCCTGATGAATGAGGGAAACGTCAGAAACTCACGCGCCTGTGATCTCTCCCACGCGGTGCCACGACTGCTGACAACAACACTGAACGGACCGCCTGAACACACCATAAGACACCTAAACGCACCATAACAACACATAAACACATGCAAACACACTTACAGACCCCTAAACACACCATAAGACACCTAAACGCACCATAACAACACATAAACACATGCAAACACACTTACAGACCCCTAAACACACCATAATACACCTAAACGCACCATAACAACACATAAACACATGCAAACACACTTACAGACCCCTAAACACACCATAATACACCTAAACGCACCATAACAACACATAAACACACTTACAGACACCTAAACACACCATAAGACACCTAAACGCACCATAACAACACATAAACACACTTACAGACACCTAAACACACCATAAGACACCTAAACGCACCATAACAACACATAAACACATGCAAACACACTTACAGACACCTAAACACACCATAAGACACCTAAACGCACCATAACAACACATAAACACACTTACAGACACCTAAACACACCATAAGACACCTAAACGCACCATAACAACACATAAACACGCCTACAGAGACCAACGAAGCCTCTCACTCATCTGTTGCACGTCGTCGGTAAAAAGGTTTCCTCTCAGAGAGCGTGAATGTAACAAAGACAACACGTCTCCTGTAAGATTGTTCATGTTTATCGTGACATTCATCAGTAAAACAATGGCTGTTGAACGGCGGGTAACTCAGCGTGCTCCTAAAACTCCTAAACAGAGCCACATGTTTGGAGGAGCTTGACCAATCAGAGCGTGCGGGTCGGCGTGAGCCCTCGGCGGCCCCCAAGGGCCCAGCGGATCACTTTCAACAGGAGGGGGGTCGGGGGATCGGGGGGGCAGCCTGTTTTGTGAGTGAGCAGATCGAGTACAATAAAATCTGTTTTAATAACCACAATGAGTTGTGTTCAAGTAAAACAGTAAAAGACTCTTTGCTTTGTATTCAACATTGAAATGTGTCGCATTTCGTATCAATAACTTAAAATAGTAAAAAATAATAATTACTAAGATCTGTGTGACGTGTTTAAAGGCATCAGATTTGAAATTTCAGAGCCCCGCCCACTTTTCAGAGAACACGTCGGAGCAGATTTGTCTCTTCTGGTGACTTTTGACCCAGTGGTTTGTGTGTCTGTATCCAGTGTGCGGGCGCGTTGTCTATCACTGTGCATTATTACACACACGCACTTTCGGGAGTAAAAATAGGTAACCTTCAATAACTGCGTGGGAGTCCTTAGTGAGAGCAGCTGACGTGGTGACGTCATGGAGTCAGCTGCTGTTCCAGCTGCAGACGATTCTCCGGTTCTTCTTCTTGAGAAACGGCTTCTCGTCTTTGTACCGAGTGACCTCGTGACACCGAGTTCACCAGAACTTTGTTTTCGGATTCCTGCGCTCACTTTTATTAAATCTGATACTAAGAAAGCTTGATTCTTCACTTTTACATAAACATGAGTCTTTTTTTAGTTTAGTTTTTAAAAAGGAGCGATGGTTTTATATTCCTAAACGACGGATTGGGAGGTTAAAAGTTTTTGTTCGGCCAAAGATTTATCCCTCGAATGACGTAACCACGGAAACACTGTTTATCTAACAGATGGTTTAGTTTGCAACCAATAAAACTGTATGAACCGAGGATTAAACTGCTCAGAGGATTTATTGGGCAGATTAAAGTGTTTTTCTCAACCAGTCATTTAGTTTTAGGTATAAAATGAAATGCATAGTTTAAAACACACTACGCAGAAGCAAATGCACACTCAGGGAAATCCTCACAGCAACGTCTTAACTGCACATCTTACAAAAAACAGGTACATTTATTTTTTCTTTTTACAAGGAGCAGTGAAACACGCGCGTTTCTTTTTCAACGCTTCGTTCTCTCTGCAGGAAACTTCATGAGAAACACTCGTCCTCCTGTTGGGAAAAACCGTCACATGTCCGTCAGGCTTTGCACACCAACTGTGGAAACATTATTTGAAATATTGTGGACGATGGGCCTCGGGATGATGATGATGGCGGGGCGCTATGGTCGGGCGGGGGGGCTGGCCGCCGTGGCCTCGTCGTTGCTGCTGTCCACCTCCTGCTCCATGGGGCTGTCCTCCTCCAGCTGCTGGCTGGTGTAGTTGGTGATCTCCAGGAAGCCGCTGGGCTCCACCACCACGTTGGACTGGCTGGAGTCCGGCAGGATGGAATACTGAGGAATCACCTGCACGCGTTAGTCACATGTGGGCTGCAGTCAATAGGACAACGAGCAGCTTCAAAAGCGGACTCATAAAATGCACAGAAGCTCGATGTATCGGTCACAAGTTCAGCCGTCACAGAGAATGTGTGTCACATTGTGTAGTTTGTGTTTATATTTGTGTCTGTTTGTACTCCATCGAAGTGATTCATTCATTCATCCGTATCTCACCTCAATGACCTCCAGGTCGTCTTTGCTCCTCTGAGCGGTGACAGCCGGCCTGCAGCCAAACGGCTGGCCCTTGGCGTGGGAGTGATGCATGCTGGTCCCGGAGCTGCTGATGAACTGGCCAGAGTCCAGGGCGCCCGACGCGGCTTTCCCCAGAGGGCCGCGGTCGCTGGAGGAGTCCACCACCATGGGCTCCGTGCTGGGGTCGATCTCCGCCTCCATCATGGAGATCTTCAGGATGTCCGACACGGAGGGTTTGGCCCCCGGGGGCCCGCAGCTGGACTCCGGGATCAGTTTGGCGGCCGCCTCGGCGCTGCTGCTGAACACCTGCGACGGGTGGTGGGAGCCGCCGAAGGTGATCTTGGTGACCGTGGCGCTCTGTGTGATGATTGGCTGCTGCGGAGATGTCACATATCACTCTTTTGTATCATTTATTGTAGGCGGTAGTGAGGAAGGAACAAAAAGCACCGGCACGCGTCCTGCTAAGGTCATTTAGGTGATGGTCCTTTTCAAAGAGACCAAACAAACCCCCCCACTTGTGTCCGTCAGCGTAAAAGCGCTCACCTGGCTGGAGGCGGACTTCTCCGTGCCGACGGGGTGGTGCGCCTGCAGCGGGGGCGGGTGGGACATGGGGGTGTGCAGGGGTCTGTGGTGGGACGTCGGCGCTTGCTGGAGCTTCGGCAGCTGCGGCGTCAGCGGGGGCTTCGCCGGCGCGGTTTGGGCTGGCGGTCGGTCTCTGGGGCTCGGGGGCAGGGGCCGCGGGTTTGGGCAGATTCTGCTCCCGCAGCTTGGGGGGTTTCTTCGCCAGAGGGAGAGTGGCGGCGAGGGAGGAGGAGGAGGGCTGGCTGATTTGAGGTTTGCTCAGCAGCTGCGGCGGCTGGGCCGGAGGGGCGCCGAGCCGGCTCTGCTCCGCCTCGGCCTGACCGGAGGGAGGCGGCTGAGCGCTCGGCTTCATGGGGCCCGTAGCCGGTTGGCTGGAGCGGTAAAACAAGCCCGTCTGGGGGTCCAGGGTGTCGCCTTCCAGCTCGCCCACCTCCAACGCGGCGTCGGTTTTAGCGTGGCCGCCGGGGGGCTGAAACAAAGGGAAGACGAGTGATGTCATCAAGAGGGGCGCGTCGTTATTGATCGTCAAAGTTTCATTCTCTACGCTCTGTTGTCTCTTCAAATCCACCGCAGTTTCCACGGTAACAGACCAGCGTCCTCACCGCGTGGCCGGCGTGTGAAGCGGCGGCGGCCGCAGCGGCAGCTGGTTTGGTTACCACGGTAACCTGGCTGGTGATTTTGTGGGGCTTCCCCAGCAGCTGGCTGGAGGACATGACCACGTTGTCATCCTCGGAGGCCACTCCCACTCTGCTGCTCACTTTACCTGTTGGAGGAGAGGGGTTGGGGGGGGTCACAGATGAGCGTTGTTAACACGTGGAGGAGGCCGAACGCACGCCGTCACATGAGGGGTGTGGCAGTGAAGGCGTACCTGCTGGGACGCACTGCGCGGTGGCTTCAGCCTCGGAGCTGCAGGCCTTGGGGGACTCTGGGCCGGGCTTCTTCTCGGGCGGCAGCTGCAGGGGGACGGCCATCTGGCTCAGGTCGATGGTGTGAGCTCTGGGTTTGGGCTCCGCCTTCTCCTTTACTGCCGATAAGTGAGGGACAACGATGTCACGGTTAAATCTGCTTTGAATTTACAATCAGCACGCGGGGGGAAGGTCCCACCTCACTTCCTGTCTAATGATCAACCCGGCTGCACAGGTTTGGAGCCCAATGAGCTTATTTAGGCAGGAACAAAGGATCCCTTAAGAGTTCAATGAAGCAGTCTCCTTCGTCTGCTGTAGTCGGCGTGTGTACAGGTGCCCCGCCCCCCCCCCCCCCCCCCCAACATAAAGGCTCACCTGTTGTCTGCTGGAGCTCCAGCAGGGCTTTGATGGTGGACGTAGCCGACTGGGATTCCCCACCAGCCACCTCCTGGTAGATGATCGTCGGTCCGGACTCCACTGAGATCTCCTGCTCGGTCCATTCGTGCTCCCTGGAGGACACGACGTGCACCACAGGCTGCGGCTCTGAGGAGGCGCCGGGGGGGGGTACATTAGGAGGATTTGGGTCATCTTCATATAAAAACGTGTCTAAAAGAAAGAGCCGATCAGCAGCAGCCGATTCCTCCGAGCTCATCGGCCCTCGTCCCTACGTGACGGAACCTGGAAGGGGGGCGGGGGGGGTTCACCTTGAGCGCTGCTGTGCGGCGCCTCGCCCGCGGCGCTCCCGGAGTCGTCCTTGGCGGACCCGTCCGGGCCCGAGGCCGGACCCGCCGCCGCCAGCTCAGCGGAGCGGGTCACGTGCTGCAGCGCCTCGGTGACCAGCTGCCGGGTCTGCTCGCTCACCACCGCCGCCTGGAACACCGGCTTCGGCTTGATGAGAACCTGGAGGGAGACCAGAGCTTCACGTCCAGATGCTATGCGATTCGTTTTTAACAACGATTCGATCACGATTCGTGGTTGTCGATACGATTCAAGGACGATATTGGTTCATTTAGAACGATACGATCTGAAACGATTCAGTAACTTTTTAGCCAAAAATTCAACCAGTGTGACTGAAATAAATTTCCTAGATTCCTGTTGTTTCTTGTAATGGAATCAGGTATCAATTAATTATGAATATAAATAAACAAGTAAACAACAATGAATGGCAAATGCATTCACATTTTATTTGAATAAAGTGCAAACACTGCTGTAGCAGTGTAGCAGAAAAACAACCCGTATTAGTGATGTACACAAAAAACACCCCTGCAATAATGGTTTCCCCCAACCAACCCCCTCTATTTCAACCTCTGTGGAACGTCCCGTCGTCTTTGCCGTGAAACCCGGAAGTTGAATCGGGGGTCGGGACAGCGGGACCTGCATACTGCGTGAGCGCGTCACGGCTCAGTCCGCGACAGCATTTATCATTAAAAGTGCAAGAAAAAACATCCATATAAAGTCTGACGTGCTTAAATCCAACGGGTTATTTCCTAGTATCGATACATGACATTTTAAAATCGATGTTAGATCGATATATGTCGTCCATAAGGCCAACTCGCCGAGCACAGATCGATGTAGTTGGATCGGAGGAATTAAAATCGATACATCGATGTAACAGCTGAATCGTTACACCCCTAGTCATCACTGATCGTCACTGAACTTCCCCTGCGGGACTAAAATTAGACAGAATTTAGGCTAAATTTAGAGCGTAGTCCCGAGTGTGAAAGTGAAAGTCCCCTGAGGAAGTAATCGATCAAATAAAAAAAAATATTCTCATTGTGATGCAGCAAAACCCCCACAAACCTTATAGTCATACCTTCAAACCTTGTGACGGACTTTCTTTCTTCTGAACTAATCTTGTTTTAACAGTTTAAAAAAAATCCCCAGGAAGTGAAAACGCCTCCAGCGCCTGGTTTCAATGGACAGTCTCTGTGTACAGGAGCTTCTCAAGCATCATTTTAAAACACACAATAAAAAGTCACATCGGACCAAACAGAGCCGATGCTCCGGGAGTTTCACCCTCAGGGGCTCGTTAACAATGCAATCATTAATCAGAAGCCGCTCTATTGATCTATCGACGCATGGTGAGGCAGAGCGGCTCGTCGGTGGTCACCGATGGTTTGATACGACGGGTTGGAAGCAGGTTCTGTGAGAGGAGACCTGAAAGAGCAGCGGGTCAGGTGACCCTCGTTGACTACCTCTAGAGAAGGACGCGGCCCTCTCCCCTTGAATGGGGGAAGTGAATGCGGCAGAGGGAAGGTCAGAGCAAAGCCCCAGCCGGCATTTGCAGGAATTGGGAAGTTTTCGTGTAGCTTTAAAAAGACCCCGATCCGACTTCCCCAGAAAAAAGGTCATGGATCCCCCGTTGAGAGAGAAGGACATGTGGTATTCGAGGTCAGTCAGAAGGTCAGATCGTGAATGTCCACCTGATGCCAGTCACATGATGACCTCCATTTGAATGTGGTTTAACCAGCACCGAATGAAGAATTGAAACACCAGACTAAATAGAAGCTTCGATCGGCCTCACCTGCGTCTTGCCCTGCTGGCCGTAGACGATCTTGGTGGGGATGATCTTGGTGGCGGTGGCCTGCGACCCGGAGCTCATGCCTTTGGGCTGCGTGACGATCATCTTGGTGATGGGCCTGGAGGCGGTGATGATGGCCGGCTTGGTCCCCTGCACAGCCTGCAGCCCTTTCTCGCCCTGAAGCACACACAGTTCAATACAACACACCAGAACCGCCGACACACGCAACCCGAGAGGAACCCGGTGATGCTCTTTGGATACGGTTGAATCCAAATGCTCGGGTGAGTGAAAGTCAGAGCCAGTTATGCAGCTACACAGTCACTTTTCATTTTAAGGCACGAGAAGCCCAATTTAAAAAAGGAGCAGGCTAGCTGTTCCCACCCGTTTACAGTCTTTGTGCTAAGCTAACTGGATGCAGATTAACGTGTAATAATATCCAACAGTGATATCAATCTCAACATCAAACTACACCAGAAAAATCCCCAAAATGTCAAAGTATTTCTTGAAAAACACAGAACATGTTTTAAAACCTTGAATTCAGGAAATGCAAGTTGATAAAAATGTTTAAAGGACCTTTGTGTAGGATGTGAAGGTTTCAAACTTTGGCAACACCTAGTGGTTGTATCAAAAAAGACAACAACAGTGGAATTACAAAAAGATGTTAACAAACATTTATGCCATCAGAATCATTTGAAAGAGTTATTAGTTTATTTATCACCATTTGGTCTATACATTTACGGATTGTTTGCTGAATTAATTGATTAATAGTTTGGTCCGTAGAGTTACAAGAACTCATCTCAAAACAAAATCAAGAGTGAATGAAAAACATTCACATTTGAGAAGCTGAAGAATTGTTGCCATTTTTGTAAAAAGTTACCAATTCATTTTCTCTCAAAAAAATGAAAACCACTAAAGCGAAAACCTCCGTGGGCCTTCGGAGGAATCCCAGACGACGATGACGATGATGATGACTGAATCACAGCGAGAGAGAAGCGTTTCACTCACCCCGGCATTCAGCAGGGTGGTGACCACGTTCTTGCCCGGCAGCCCCTGGATGGTGGCGCCCTTCCCCGTGGTCTTCTGCACCACGATGACGTTTGGCTTGGAGCTCATGGGGATGGTGGTGATCTTGGTCGTCGTGCCTGTTTAGCGGAGCAGAGTCGGCGTTGTTGTCAAGAGGGGCGCGCGAGCGGATCCGTGGACCTCGGCTCGCGGACTCACCGGACACCATGTTGCTGCTGATGATCTTGCCGCCCAGCGTCGCCAGAGACTTGGGCACCACCGTGATGATGCTGCCGCTGGTGGTCTTGACGTAGGTGGCGCCGCCGGTGGAGGCGGATATTCTGGCGCCGAGGCCGGGGCTCACGGTGGGTCTGGTGTAGGTGGCCTGGGTGGCTGCACAAACACACGGTTGCTACTTAATAACCATGGCTGGGTATCTGTGCCGAGTACAGGGAAGGTGCTGCCGCTCACCTGTGGACTGAGTGACCAGTTTGGTCGTCATAATGGCTCCGTTGCTACTGACGACCATGATGGGGGAGGAGCTGCTGCTGGACAAAGCTACCGACGAAGGCTTGGGCAGGATTTTGCTGGGCTGAACCTGCTGAGTGATTATCTTGACCCCTGTGACATTTAATTAGGTCAAAGATGAAGAATAAGGACAACGAAAAAAAAGAAAATAAAAATAAATAAAGAGGTAAGAGTTTGAAATAAGAAAGACAAAGAAAAAAGGAAAAAAGAAGGAAATATGAACAATGAAGGAGAGAAAATTTAACAAAAATAAAAAGGGAAAAAAGAAAGTAGACCTTAAAGAAAAACAAAGAAAGAGTGCGACGTTTTAAAAGGAGGTGGGCGGCTCACCGGACTCCTGCTTGATCTGGATGGTGGGCTTGGAGCCCGGGGAGGTGCTGCTCGTCTGCGTCTGGCTGATTCCCAGAGAGGAGCCGTGCTGCAGCTGTTTGGGGGACTGCTGTTTGGGGAACTGAGCCAGGATCTGAGCCGGCGATCCCACCAGCGTCTTAGGCGAGGGAAGTCTGGCCGAAGCCACCTTCACTCCGGCCGAAGAAGCGCCTGCAGCAGCAAACAGAGAGCTGCTAAGCTAACAAGGCTAATGGCGCGTAAGCGCGAAGCAGAAGAGCTGATGTGTTGAAGTCAGGAACAGGCTGCGAAGTCCCGACTCTTTAAAACATCTTCATTCACATTATTTCACAAACAATGTTTGCAGCCTATTTAAAGTTTCACCATCTGAGATTATTGTCTAATGAATATCTTTGGATAACAGACGAACAAAATCAAAGCTAAACAAATTTTACACTTGACTCAAGGACTCGAGACCAATGTCGTGATGTCCCGTACATCAAACAGGCTGTTTGCTAATCCTGAAACAAACTGGTGCTGAAAGCAGAGGAAGGACCTACTTGTGGTTGACATGACCACCGACGGCGTGGAGGAGACCACCGTGGTCACTGCCACGGCGTGGGAGGAAGGGAACACCACCGTCTGCTTCTGGGCGGTGGCCGTGAGCACCGAGGTGGAGACCAGCTTGGACAGAGCGGCGCTGTTGTGAGCTTGAGACTTGGACAGGATGTTGGGCACGAAGTTGGAGCTGGGAGAAGTTGTCACGATGATCACCTGAGTGAAGACGAGACGTTCAAAAAGGCTTCCGGGGTGCCGAGCGGCGCGGCGCGGACTCACCTTCTGTGTGGTGGTGTTGGTGCTTTGGATGGTGGGCTTGGTGAAGGTGATCTTGACGGGGGAAAGGTGCGGCGGCAGCGAGTTGGCGATGCTCTGCATGATGTTGCTCATCTTGGGGCTGCTCACCGGCACCGTGATGCTCTTGGACACCAACGGCGTCGCCTTGGAAACCTCCTTCAGCATCACCGGCGACGAGCTGGACGAGTTGGTCCGCCTGCGCTTGCGCGGCTTCTCGTCCTCGTCGGAGCAGCTGACGCCTGCGAGGGAAACGCGGGAAGGACAGTCAGGAGGTCTCGGCAGTGTTAATTGGTGTATTGAAGCGTCAGGTCAATAGTGGGACTTTTTAAACACATTAAAAGACGCAGAGCCAAAAAGGTGAAGTCAATTTGAGGAGGCTCACTTTTTACGTAGACGGTGCTCCCGCTGGGCAGCACCACCACGTTGGACGAGGGACTTGCCGGCCGCGGGGATTTCACAGCCGGTCCTATGGCGCCGCTCATTGTGGCGGCGCTGGTGGAGGTGCAGGTGGTGCTCGTGTAGGAGTAACACACAACCACTGCAGGGAGGAGAATAAACGCTCACTTGACGTCCAATCGGCATTAACGAAAGATGAACTTTTTTTTCCCCAATAGATTATTAAGAAAATGCTGCATTTTACAGAAACACGCATGAAATAATCTTTCGGCGTTCTGATTTCACGCAGCGCTTGTCCAATAACAAAGAGATGCCGGCTTACCTTCTTTGTTTCCCGTTTCCGCTGGTAACAGCAGGGAAGCGTTCTGATTGGCTGTGGCACTGGCCACAGCATTAGCGGTCACAGTGAACGCCGTCTGCGGGACCAGCCTCGGCATTAAGGGGACGAGCCGGCGTCCCTCGATGGACCACTCGGAGGAGCTGTTCGGACCCGACATACTGAGAAAGAAAACCGCCAAGGCTACAATTTTACAGTTTGCAACGCACAGCCAAACTCACTATAGGAATATCACGGCCAGAGAAGCTTCCCACATGACGCAGGACACTCCCACATGACGCAGGACACTCACTGATATGCGATGGTGGTGAGGCGCTCATCGTTGACGGCCCTGCGGACTTCTGCACGGTGGCGCTCTGTTGAGATCCTTAGGATGCCGACGAGGGGAAAAGCAGGGTGGACAAAACGTTAGTTAAAATCAAGCTAAATTCCGACACGTTGTTTCTCTCTCTAATATGAACTTCCAGAATATGTAAGAAACAATCACCCGAGGATTTTAGTGAGTTCTCCCAGCAAATCCTTCTTGTCCTTGGAGAGGTCTCCTTGGGCTCGCAGGGCGCTGATGACGCCAGCGTACGCCTCCAGCTCTGGGAAACAGAAACCAAGACTCTTCAGTACGCCAAACTCCAAAAGGAACCTCTGTGTCTTTTTGAGAGGTAGAAATGCCTTTTACAGCAGTGTTCCTCCACTGTTTATAACATACTCATGTGATCATACCGAGTTTTCTGAGAATTCTTTTGCACTCATCCCTTCCCAAGTCCAGGATGGTGGGCCATACCACAGGCATGGTTCCAGCCAGCGCTGGCTTCTCCAGCTGAATCATGGGCTGAGTTGAGCGTAAACAAGAGAATGGAACATTTAGACAATTATCAACAAATGTCACAATGGTGTTGAGAAATGAGAAAAGGAAATCTTTTATTCTCAACGTTTAAAAGCTCAATATATAGTGAACTAATCTACTAAATCACGTTTGAGTTCTTCTCTTGAGCAGAACAGTCTGATTGACGAGAAAATGTCATATAACTATGTCATATAACTAATATAATGACTGTGTGTTGAGAGGAAGCTAAATGCGTGATCTAAAAGGTTGCATGGTGCATTTTAATGAGTGTAATTGAATGCATTAGTCCCCATGCAGAAGCTTCTCTCACAGAGGAAGTGCTGTAATTACTCCGCTCTATGATCGTGCAGCGTAAATTCCAAAAATGGATAAAGGACAAAAGGTGTCGTGTTGAAATGAGCTGAGTGGGAAGAGAAGAGCAGAACTCTGCTGCTATTTACAACATGTGTGCTGATGCGCAAATAAAAAAAAAGGTGTAAATACTGCATTAGGAGACAGTTTCGTAGATTGATATTCAGTGCATTTTCTCTTATCCTCTCGACCTGTTTACACTGACTAGCACCGCCCACCACCGGACAGCCCTGTAACTACAATCCATAACGTGAGCGTACAAGGCCAACAAAAGAGAAGGTATTCTTGAAGGCAACCTCTGCTTATAAATCAATCGAAATGCCGAAAGTTAAAAAAAATACACATTTGTGCGATTGGTGCTACCGGGTTCCGAAATTTATAGAGGAATAACTCGAATCTTTAGCGGTTATATTTATCTGTCAACAACGCCAAAGCGGGGCACGTAACGTCACTGGGTCTACGTTTTCATCAGAAGCCACCTCGAAAAAGAGGCAACAACGTTAAAATACACGTCTAAAAAAGTCATAGCAAGGCGTGAGATCCTTGTCGGTGGAACCTCCAACCGGAGGGACGTTGTATTTTGTCAGTTCAACCCGCTGCTTAATTAACCTGCGAGCAAATCAATATCTTACCATCCGTTAGCAGGACAACTCCAAGGCCCTCGGTAATGCGAGACCACAAACAAACATGGCGCACCCGAAGACTTTAGCCTAAACTACCGCATCGCGCGGTTGTTTTTCGACGAACAGCGGCAGGCAAATAAAATGCTGAGCTGCCATAAATGCCTCAGTCCAGGCAGAAATGTCCCAGTGTTTACGTTGCCTGCTAAGCTAGCTGCTGCTGGCCCGGGGACGGATGGGCGGCGTTCTTCTTCTTCGTGCGATCTATGACGTCACGGAAGGCATCTTCTTCTCGACCTGGCGCGGCGCTGCCCCCTACCGGTAGACGACACATAACAAAAAATGTTGATACTCTTTATAATGCATTCGATTTATTTTCATTATTTAGCTGTATAAAGGTGTATCTGCCTCTACTTACTTTTCGTTCTCTGGTACATTTGTGAAATAACTCATAGACCTCTGAAACAAGAAAGGCACGAACACTATTTTTATGAAAAGGTCACAACCCAAACATATTGCAAACAACTGGTTGATTTTAACAACGCATAACATTCAACAACACAAAAACAGAATTGTTTTATCCTTTTTTAAATCCAGAACTTTAGTCTGAAAATTAACCACTAGGATTTAATTCTAATCATCAAATAAATTGAGTAAAATCTGACCTACATTTTTTTTAATGTACCCCAAGTCAATGGTGCTAATTACTCCCCAACACTGTTTACTGGCAAGTAAACTCCAAATAAAACCACACCAATGCTTTTAAATGCCAGTTTAGCTAAATACGAGGAGTTCTTGAACGCAACGGGATGGAAGGTGGGTTTTTCGCCTCTTTTTGACTTTTTTTTTGGGGGGGGGGGGTTCGCGACAAAGCACGTCCTTTTTTCCATTTTGCATAATCACTTTCGATGCAAATAAAAAAACAGATTTTCAGTGAGCCGACCTGGAGGAGGAGGATGCTACAGGAACTTTGCGCGCAGGACTCTGGACGTTCATTTTGGATTTAGCAAAGCTTGAAGTTATACCCCCCCTCCCCCCCCGGGGTAATCTGGAATGTAGCCTGGACTGTCATCATGGAAGCATTTCCTAGGGAACACAGCGATGCCCTCTACTTGGATTTGGAGGTAATCTGAGGCCGTTTCGGGGAGACTCGGGGACTATTTTTGTTTCTTCCAGAGGTCTGATGATCACATTCACAACCCGGCGACCAGGAAACCAGCGCTTCTCTTCACTTCTTTGGATCGAACGCATATTTGTAAAACTTTATTCTTCGTTCCCTCCTGATTTTGTTCCCTGGAAGAAAAAATCCCCCTAAAAAAAAATTCCCCTTCATGCTGGAAATAACGAGTTGTCGACGTTTGTGCGCGTTGACGGACACCTACTGAAGGAGCCGCTTTAATGAATAAGACTCGGACCCGATCGTGACATGATGTGATTCGGGTGAATTAAGTCGTCGGAAAAGTCGCCAGAAGCCCCGATGAGCTGCTCACCGTCCACGCTCACTGACAGGTAGGCGACACGCACCTTTCCGCTCCTCGTCCACATTAACACCACGAATCCAGGTCGTTTCCCGAGCGGCTTGATGAGGGGAAACGCGCCTGAACGCACCACGCCAAACTTCATTAAAAAAAGGTTTTCCTACACGTTGCATAACACAACCGACAGAAGTTAACAAACAAGTTAACAAAAAAGTTTCGTAAAAGTATTATTTTTATTTTATTTAGCACGCCCTCTTCGCGTCTCATGGTTGTGGGACAGGATGTCTCCTGGGGTCGTTAGATAATGTAAATAAAGTGGAGTTAAGTGCACTTAAATGGGCTCGATGTACCGGATGTGCGCCGAACTGGAAACCAGTCTTTACCGATCCCAGTGAGCTCTGCACTTATCTTCTCTCTCGGACGTCTTATCTGAGAAAACTCACAGGGAGTTTAAATTTACACATTTCCCAACGTAGTTCCTGAAAGGAAACCACAGAGCAGAATGGGGCTCGGTTTTTCCACTCCACCCCCCCCCACTCATAATGCCATGCTCCTCTTCCAAGCCTGCAGGGGGCGTTACCCTTCTTGACCTTTTCGGCCCTCAAAGGTCACCCAACACATTTCAGTGCCATTCATAACCTCCCGTACGGGCGCAAGACCCCAGTCTGAGGTGCTTCTTCTCGATGGAAACGCCTCGTTGTGTAAGCGGTTCTTTGCGTGCGCGATGAAATGCATCGAACGACTCGCCGAGTAACGGTCGATGGTCGACTTTGAGCTCTCAAAAGATGCTGCTCCACCTAAGTCACTGGTGTATTTTTACACTCTGCAATCAGGAGTTTCCTCTGGGGAAAAGCCAAAACAAAGGCATCACATGACCGCCCCCCCCGCCCCCGAAAGTCAAACAAAGTCATTTGATTTGGGCGAGCGGCTCGTCCGCTCCTCAACATTACATCCGTGTGTAATGTTTCCATCACATCGCCACATACAGACGTACACAGCTGAAACAGACGGTGGAGACGGAAAGCATGACACACACACACACACACACACACACAGAGCACGGACTAGAAGGGAAATTCACAAGCTAGTGCATGAATTTGTTCATGTTTGCCACGTGCACCTTGACTATGCATCAACCACTATAATCCAGTATTATACAATATATTATTCTGAATGGGCCGTCCTGCATTATAACCCTATTAACTGTTGCTACTTTAAGACTATGTAGACATTAATCCCTTCACTTGTAGCCGAGTGTCTCTCAGGGTCGAACTGAAGCTCTGATGTGATGATCTAAACAACACGCTTATCTGTGGATTTCAGGGTTGTTGCTGAAGCAAAGTGTCGGAAAAAGTACTTTCCCATAAGTCAAAGCGGGAAAACCGCTCTGTGAAAGTATTTTGCCGCGAGTACAAGTATCACATTCAAGGTTTCACTTAAAGTACAAAAGTATTAACACATTTTAAAAAGCAAATACCTCAACGTCAATGGCAATATTTTAGGGGTTCGTGCTTTGACACGTTTTGACACAGCTTATATTTTTTATAAATAACCATCAGTAATGATTGTGTAAAGGGAAATAATAGAACAGCTAATACGCTAAATGTCGTCCCTGTACTGTAATTATTAACGCGTTGCTCGGGCCTCCTTGTTGGGCAGAGCGATTCCCTTCAGACGGCTGTAGTATTAGATTACAGAAAAGGTTTCAGTTGCCAGGCAACAATTTGTTGCGACTCCAGCTGTGGTTAGGTCACTTCCTGGACGTCGTTCAAGGGTTTCTCAGTGAGAGGAATTCGGTTTGAGGTTTCTTCTGACGTGTGCAATGTTTTACCGTCTGGATGTGACGACCCTCAGCGTGGGACATGTTCTCCTCCAGAGATCGGACCAAAACAACCCTCCTCGCCAGCAGAAGTTACTTAAAGCACAGCAGAGTTTAGGGCTTTGAAGGAAAACTAGTGTGACACAGCCTGGGTTTTATTTCATTTAGCTTTCAACATTTAAAGACTGTATAGGAGAAGAGGACGGCGTCGTCATGACAACCCTCGTTGGTTTATGGACAGATATTTTAAAGCATAAAGTTTGGCATTTTAAAATGACCATATTGGGCTGAAGAGGCGTGACGTAGAAAAGCCGTATTGGTCTACTGAAGAGACCTGTCAATCACTGTGTAGCCCCGCCCCAAAATGGCCTGCTTTACAACCTCAAAATATGTTGGTCAAACTCGAAATATCATGGGACAAAAAGTAAAAAAACATGGGTCAGACTTTTTTTTAAACAAGTCATGAGAAAAACGACAAACGTTTTGAAAGAATGTCGAAATATTTCAGGTCAAAAATATTTTGGAAAAAATGTGAAAAAATGTTAGGTCAAAAAGTCTTTTGAGAAAACGTTTAAATATAGTGAAAAACGTGAAAGAAAAAAAAGTCTAAAAATTTGGCCATTTTTTTAAAAAAAAATATCTATTTCAGGCCGAAAAAGTAGCGAAAAGTAAAAAAAATATTAGGTCGAAAAAATACATTAGGCACAAAAATTATATGGATAAAAAAAAACATAGCTTATCAAAAAAGCTTAGTATGTTAGGTAAAAAAAAAAAGTTTGACTCCATTTACTGAACTATAATGTGTTTAAAGTAGACTTCAACTAGGGACTTAGGCCATAAACTCATGTTCACAATGTTTACTGAGTGAATAAATTTAAGAGAGATTTGGTCATAGACTTCTATCGGACCAGAGGAGTCGCCCCTGGTGGTCACTTCAGAGAATGCAGACCTGTTGGTGTAAAGGTCCTGCGGGATGCTGAGTTGGAGGGTACGGGATCAAGCCGAATGCCACGAGGCCGTTGAACCGGCTCTTTGTCGCACAGTTTTGCTGACCCGCATGTTCCCTCCTGCTGCCGACCTCCATCCCCTCCACCCCCCCCCACCCTCCCTCCACCCTCCGACGGGAAGTGGTGACATCACCGTTGAACAATGTCTGTCAGGCCCACCGGATCACGGCACATCCGAGCAGGACGGCTCGTTCAGTAAAATACGACTAAAATGCCGTCTGCGTGGTCAAATAATTCAACTAACTATGGGGAGCTCTGACTCATAATTCATTTACTGGCTCTTATTTACATAATGTACATTTATATGCACCCTATAAACATCATTAGCATTTAAATCCTCAAATCCCAGACAAAAAACGGTGCTCCAAGTCGTGGATGTAATAATCATTTATGAGTCTTGTGTCATCCGGTTTGGGAAAATGGTAAATGAAAGGTCGTATTACGCGGCGTGCTGGCTGCCAGGCATATGATCCTAATCACTCTGCCCGTGTAAGGATTTAATTCTCCACAGAGTGAAATCATGGGGGGGGCCGTAAACCACCTCGTATCCAATGTTTTCAGCCACTGTGTCTTCCTCTGGGCTTTAGAGTGCCTCGCTCTTATCGTCCCAAAGGGATCGTCTGGTATTTTTGGCATTTGAGGCACAAGTAGATTGCTGTGTGTGTGTGTGTGTGTGTGTGTGTGTGTGTGTGTTTTTTTTGGGTGGCTCTGCAGTGAGAAAGCAAAGAAGCTCTGAATCAATTCGCCTGCAGACGTGACGCTAATGCAACCGCAGTAAATCATCAACTCTTTTCTGACTTCTCCTTCTTGCTGCCCGGCATCGGTGGACTTAATCGGTAAATCGGCCGGAGAAAGGCCCGAGGTCAACGACCTCCACGAGCTGCGACGCGGAAGCTGTACAAGAACCTTTCCTCATGCCCCCCCACCTTCCCTTCCTCTCGTCGCACATACTGCTGTCGAGAACCACCCGCCATGTTTTCAGATCATAATCCTCACCTGACCAGATCTGAAGAAGAAAAACATCTGCAGCCTGAATCAAACCTCTTTGTGCTCGAGGCCAGTTCCTCCCCCACTTTCACCCCCCCCTCCCAGCGAGCAGGATGCAATCTGTCCCCGTCTGGCGCTGTTATCAGCAGCGACCAGGCTGTCTAAATAGGCCGTCCAATCCGAGGGTTTCCACCAACCCGCCCCGTTCAGTGGGACTCTGCTTGTGACTGTTGGTTCGGCTCTGAGTTGAGGTTGTCTTCTCTCGGCCGCGGGACGTTTGTTTGGACGGGAAGTTAGAACGTCCTCTGCTCTCGGTCGTCTGTCCTCCCTCGCAGACGCTTGTGCCTCCTCCTCCTCCTCCTCTTTTTCCCAGCCTTCTCCCTGCATTCAGGAAACTGGAGGCCAGCCAAGAACCCCAGTCTCCCGTTTCCGGGAATCTGTCCCACAAAGCCACAGTGTGGCGAGTTGGCCCTGATGTGGGAGCCATTGTTGAAAGCCCGGGGCCCCCATTATCCATAAGGGAGGAACAGCGGCACAAACACACCAACCCCTCCTGCGGGACGAGTGGGAGGAGCTCTGGGGAGATGGGTTTGGGGGGGGGGCTCTGCTCTTAATGTATGGTGGCCCCCTGAGAGTTATGGGTAATGACAAGAACGAGCCTGTGTGGGGGTCATTTAGTTCAAAATAGACATTATTTAGCACTGAGTTCATGTCTTACAGACATTTCTTGTTAGCCGTTAGCTCTGGGAAATAACGGAGCTAACGGCTAAAACGCTGAGGGAGGTTTGCATTGAGTGACATCACGGTGCCTTCAAGGTCTATTCTGTAAATAATTGGTATTGGGGAAATTTTAGGTTTATAGCGATGCGTTCAAACATCTGAACAAACGTGCTCACATCTGCTCGTTTTTGTGTGTTGTGTTCGTCCAGGACCCCGAGCATTCTCAACAAGGAGCCCACGGACAAGAAACCCAAGAATGAGAAATCCTCCGTCGCGCTCAAACATGAGTTCGACCCGACAGGTGAGGAGACGCTCTTCACCTCCGAGCTCCAGGCTCTCGCAGGTGGCTCTTTGGGTCAAAGGAAGGAAGCACCGGCGTGGGGCAGCTAATGACTCGCTCCTCTTCCTCGCCGGCAGCAGGAAGAACTTCCCCCGATGGAAGTTTCTTACCCTGACGGAGTGAAAGAAAACGAGCGGCCGTACGGAGGTCAGGAGCCCCGGGTATTAATAGCTGTGCATCCGGTCATGGGACTTCCAGAATTGTCAAAACAACAGAACAAAGGTCCGTTTTAATAAATGGAAACTGATACAAAATGCGTTTTCCACTGATGGTGGCAATAACGTGCAAGTTGACAGAGGTAGTGAAGAGGAAGAAGAAGAAGAATGATGGCGCGCTAACATGAATGTAAATCAACTGTAGGAAGGTTTTTAGAGGAAAGAAATCCACCCAAAATGTTGGACGGGCCTCAACAAAACTCAACTATTCATTCCATCACAAGTCTTATAATTAAAATACTATTCTGGGTCAAAAAAGGACCATCTGAATCCGTTTGAGTATTTGTTTATACTTGCATCCTAAATAAAGCATTATTATCTTTAGTCGTGCAAAGGAAACAACGAGCTCTCTGGCTGGTGAGTCCAGAGCTCAAACCACAGCGTTTATCTGTTACTTCCTGTATGCAAGATGTTTCCCACAAAACATCAAAACCTCGAAGCCAAATCATCCATGTCGCTGCACCGCTGGTAGCGTGTTGTGTAACTGTGTGTGTGTGTGTGTCTGTTACAGGTCTTGTGCAGCGCTGTGTGATAATCCAGAGAGATGAAAACGGCTTTGGGCTGACTGTAAGTGGAGACAACCCGGTGTTTGTGCAGCTGGTAAAGGAAGGTAAGGTACACACACACGCACACGCACGCACGCACACATATGTATATGTTTGTCTTTCTGAGGAGCCTTGGTGACACAATAAGTGGCCTTAAAGTGTAACCTTACACCGAGCACCTGACTCTCCACGTGTCCTCGCTCCGTCTTCTCTTCCTGCAGATGGAGCTGCGATGCGAGCCGGCGTTCAGACAGGAGACCGGATCATTAAGGTCACAATCAATCAATCACTCATTTTTATTTATTTTTCCTCTTCTTTACTTCCACACTTAGACACTGAGACTCGCTCATATTCCCTTCTGCTGCTATTAATAGAAAAACACTTCATGAAAACACTTAGACACTCGGAAATGATCCTGTTGGAATAATATTGATCAAAACGCAGCTGGCAGCTGTTTTTATGTAGGTTTTAATTAATGAGAGACTGACCCATTGATGTTTTTTGTAATTGTTGTCAGATTGTTGACAATAGCAACAATAGTAATCTGTCCTGGTCAGCTGTTTACCCCCCCCACCGCCCCCCCGTTTGTTGACAGGTTAACGGGACCTTGGTCACACATTCCAACCACATCGAGGTTGTGATGCTGATAAAATGTAAGTGTGCACTTCTTCAGTTTGGGGGGGGGGGGGCGCTGTCTGTGTGCACAGCTGGCTCGCACAAGACGAGTGATTCGTGACACAATGTATCCTTTTGATGTGGCGAGATGTTTCTCTTTCTCTCGGGCGGTTCTGCTGACTCGGGCGCTTTTCGCCCGGGCGTCAGCGTTTGTTCCGCCCTTCATTCCTTTCCCGTGACTCGTCCCTGGCAGCGGGCTCCTATGTGGCGCTGACGGTGCTGGGCAGGCCTCCGGGGCTCCCCCACCTCCCCCTGGAGGAGGACGAGGACAAAGAGCAGCTCCGCCCGCCTTCTTCTCCGTCGTCGGCCCTCTCGCCGGCACCGCCGGGCGGAGAGCCCGCCGCCGCCGCCTCCTCCTCGCCGCCTGATGGGGTGAGGAAGCAGAAAGAGCGTGAGGTCTGTCTCTCGTGTAGACGGGGACACGTCCCCCACACAGCGCTTACGTCTCACTAGCAGCTCATGTGAGAACCGGTGGTCCGATCGAGTTGTTAAAATCTTATTTCCTAAAAACAATCGTCCCATAAGCACCTAAACGATGATGATGATGATGCTGATGATGTCACCACCTTTTTTCACTGTTTCATTGTGTTCTTTTTATTATTTTTTTTTAGGATGAGAACAAAACAGCCGACAACCTGCAGAAGATGCCGATCGATGAGCAGCAGGAGCTACAGGTGTGTGTGTGTGTGTGTCCGCGAGACTCTTGCATATCTACATATATAGATACTTCAGCGTTCTGGTTTGTGTTCAGACCAAGGAGGAGGACCACAGCAGAAACCCTCAGCCCAAACTACTAAAGGAGGTGCAGGAGGGGAAGAAGCACGTCCCCCTGCTGCAGGAGCAGCTCGGCGAAGCAGCGTTACAGGTAAAAAAAAAAGAAATGACCACAACACAGAAGGTTGGTTGCAAGCGAAGTACAAAGTCCCGTCCTTCTTGCTGTCGTCGTGCTGCAGGGCAGCGCCTCGGGGAGCAGGAACAGCGACGCTGAGGACGGAGACGTCGCCCCCCCTGCGAGGAGCAGCACCGACAATAACTCTGTGGGTACAGAGGCACATGACCACAAGTCCTCAATCACCAAACATCGGAGCCGCTGTTATTAATAATATCAGACGTTCCAACAGGAAGCTTCTCCTTAATGACTTCCTCCTTTTTCATCACAACTTCTATAAATAGAGAAGAAACGGTCCAACTTTCAACCTCTGGGAGTTTCCCAGCATTCAGCACCAGACTAAACAATCAATCTGGCTTAAGTGTGATGTGTGTGTGTGTGTGTGTTAGATGCAAAGCAGCCCCCCCACAGAGGCGCCCTGTCAAAGCCCTGACGCCAGCCGGCGGGACGGCCTCCGCTTCTGCCCGTCGCCCGCCGCCGAGGACCCCGCCGACACTGTAACACACTCACACACGTGCACACAGACACACTGTCTCACTTTGATCCATTTAACGAGCCTCAGAAACCGATATTCTGTGTTTATTGTGAATTATTACATATTTGATATGTTCAGTACAAAGCTGAATGTATATTTTCTGTTAATGTGAAACTCATTTTTCAAATGTAATCGTGCAATATAACCTCGTCTATACAGGACTCTGGTGCCCAGTGCATTGTGGGTAGCCCTCCCTACCTCCTCAACCCACAGATCATCGGAGCAGAAGACGACTACTTTGACTCTCAGCAGGAGCAGGTATCTGAGCGAGCCGCCCGGTGGATTCTGTGCCGGAGCAGCGGCGTTGATCCTCTTTTTCTCCTGCGCGTCAGATCGACGGGCCCTGCAGCTGCTTCCAGAGCATCGACTCGCTCAAGTCTCGCCCGGCTCACCTCGCCGTCTTCCTCCATCACGTGGTCTCTCAGTTCGACCCGGCGCCTTTGGTACTCGCACGCGGGCGCGCAACGACCGAAGGGATGATGATGATGATGGTGATGATGATTGATGGTTGCTGTCCCTTCCTTCCCCCGCGGTCAGCTGTGTTATCTCTACGCCGACGTGCACAGGCAGACCAGCTCCAGAGACAGCCGCCGCTTCTTCGCCGAGTTCCACTCGCTCTTCGTGGAGCGAGCGGCTGTGAGTTTCTCTTCTGGCTTCTGTTCCTCCTGCGACGCCGTTTCTGCCTCATTGACGGTTTTGTGTTTTTTTTGCTCCTCGTCCTTTCCAGACTCTTAAAGTGCCGGTGCCGGAGGCCGTTGCGGCTGAATTGGGTAAGGATGACAATTTCTTTAAAGAACAGATTTTAACAGCCGTGAAAATATTGTGTTTGATAAATTAAAATAACAGACAAACTGAGTCTGTGACCGAGCGAAATGACCCTGTCTTTGGGTCCGCACAGAGAAGCGGCGGCTGGACTTGATCCCGGAGGAGCTGTGCAGGCAGCACATCCAGACGGTGCAGGACGCACTGATCCCAGAGCTGCTCAAGAACCTGGAGGACTTCAGGTGACCCGCCGCTCCGCCGCGCAGGAGAGGGAGGGGAGAGTTGGTCGTGCGCGGAAGGTGACGCGTGTTGGTGTGGTGGTTGTGCGAGCAGGCAGAAGCGCAGCATGGGCCTGACTCTGGCCGAGGACGAGCTGTCCAAGCTGGGCTCCGAGGGAGGGAAGGACCAGCAGGCCCTGGAGAGGGAATGCTGCTGTGCAGAACACATCCTCTCCAAGATCGACGACATCCTGTGAGAGAGCGAGCGCGCACACACACACACACACACAGTCGACTCCTTGTGTCATTGTGGGCTGACCCTAAGCTGCTCGTTGCAGATTCTCCTCGTATCCCACAGAAGAGGACAAGTGGTAAGACGAGGGAGTATTTTTTTTTTTTTGTGATATCATCAATCCGCTTTAAAAAATGTCGTATGAATCGTATGATGAATACGTTTTCAGTTGTAGCTACAGTGACGGTAGTAATTTGTGAATATTGCCACTCGGTTGACTTCGTTGCAGCCAAACCATGCAGCATGTGATCCTCACCTACATGAAGCACCTCGGGGTGAAGGTGAAGGAGCCTCGAGGCCTCGAGCACAAACGAGCGCGCATCAACTTCCTGGCTGAGATTATGGTTGGTTCCCTTGTTAAATGCATTGTTTCCGGGCACACAAAGCGCACAAAGCGCGTACGAGGGGAAGCTCGTTGCACTGAACCACCGTCACGTTGAACCAGCAGAAGAGCATCAAGCCCGAGAAGGAGGGCGAGGAGAAGGTGAAGAAGCCTCGGTTCCCCAACATCCTGGGCCCGCCGCGGCGTCTGAGCCGAGTCGACTCCACTTCAGGTGATGTTGTTGGATATTTTATTTTTTTTTTAGACTGGAGGAAAAGCCGTTTTCGGCATTTTGTAAACGTGGTGTTTTGTGCGTGCGTGCAGTCGGTAAGGCCGTGGAGCTCAACAAGCAGCGCTCGCCGAAGCAGCTTCCCCACCCGACCCCCGGCATCCCCGAGCAGCCCGACTCCTCCGCCTGCGGCTCGGCTCGGCTCCGCGGGGCTCCGCTCGCCGAGGCGCCGGACGCCGCTACAATGTCTCTGCCTGCGGCCGGCGGCCCCTCCCCCCCGCTCGGCTCGCCCTGCGGCCAGGCCTCCGACGCCAGCGGACCGGACTCTGACTCCAGTGAGGAACACGTGCTGCTCTTCCTCTTTCGGAGGACGGGATCGGCCTGGTTTGAATTGACTCTTCGTCCTCTTCCCAGACGTGTCTCCGTTCTGCACGCAGCCCAGAGTGGGCGAGGGGGGGTCCACGTCCCTGCAGACCGGTGACCCCCAGGAGCCCGTCTCCAGTCCCGCCGGCACCCAGTTCGACTTCAGCCCCTCCAACCTGGAGCACCTGCAGGAGGACGAGCAGGAGGCCTTCAGGTGATCACCAGATGCTTTTTCATGCTGGCTGAAGATTTGGGCTCATTTTGCTTCTGTGTCTCTTTGACTTAGTTTCCATATTTAAATCTCAAAGTCTTAAGTTCATGTTGATATCTATTAAGACACCAGCAGTGTCTTCAACATGTTGGTTATGCGACTAAACTTGGTTCTCACACTGATCCATAAGTCTCCTTCAGGAGCTACTAAAGGTTCTACTGGCCTCTAAAACATGGAGGAACCAAATGCCTCCAATATCTCAACAGAATGAAACCCGTCTTCATCCAATGTTCAGATTTCACATATTTCATAAAGTTAAATTACAAAATATCAGAAAAGGGTTTTATTTTATTTTTGTTTTTTCTACATGATTAATGGAGATGAATGACGATGCTCCTCTCCGCCCTTCAGGATGGAGCTGCAGAGTCCGGCGAGTCCGGCCGAGCTGCAGAGCGAGGACGACCAGGCGTCCGGCGAGGCGGAGCGGGAGGAAAACCCTCTGACCTGGCAGAGCCTGGTCAGCCGCGGCGTCCTGGCCAGCCTAACGCCGCAGGAGATCAAGCGGCAGGAAGTCATCAACGGTGAGTGGCCGACGGGGGGCGCGCGGGGGGGGGGGGGTGACGACAAACGATGACGGGACGTCGAATCCCCAGCGTGTGTCAAGCGTGCGTTCCAACCGCAGAGCTCTTCTACACGGAGCGGGCGCACCTGAGGATGCTGAAGGTGCTGGACGGCGTCTTCTGCCAGCGGCTGACCAGAGACGGCGTCCTCCCTCCAGAGGACATCAAGCACATCTTCAGGAACCTGGAGGAGATCATCCAGCTGCACGGTAACGTCCCATACAAAGACTAGTGTTAATGTAAAGAAATATTCTGACTTTTAGCTGCCTGTTGTTGGAGCAGGTGGAGGTTCTGAGTCCACACAGGTGAACAGGTGAACAGGTGTGGACGGCTGCTGGAGGAAGAGATCATACTTGTACCGCATTCTTATGGCGAAACAACAAGTGACTGGAGAGAATGTGAAACGCGTCGAAACGGGACGGAGGAAAACACAAAGAGCAGTCAACCGAATTGTGAAGATCTTCATCTCAACGCGTCTTCCAACTTCTTTTCTACAGTTTCTGTGACGGAACAAATGACGGCGATCCGGAAACGCAGCGAGACGTCGGTGATCGGTCAGATCGGCGACGACCTCCTGGCGTGGGTACGACCGCCATCGGCCGCCATCAGCCGCCATCAGCCGCCATCAGCCGCCTCGCCACGCCGCTTATCCGGTCTGCAGCGCCGTTGTTATTTGAATCTGCTGTGTGTGTGTGTGTGTGTGTTATTCCAGTTCAGCGGGGAGGAGGAGGAGAAAATAAAAAGTGCGGTGGGAACCTTCTGCAGCAACCAGCCGTCCGCTCTGGAGCTCATCAAGAGCAGGCAGAAGAAGGACCAGCGCTTCACCTCCTTCGTGCAGGTGATCCCACATATTTTAACCTCGACTCCACACGTCATAGTTGGTTAAAGTCAGACGTCCGATAATTCTTTGGATTAGATGTATGGATCAGAAGTAACACAGGTACAGATGCGTTGATCATTTCTTATAGTTTGTAAGTCCTCTTTTTCTGAAGTTTCAACCGTATTCTCACTTCTTATCAAACTTCTATTAAATAATTAAAAATGAAATCGCGAAAGGGCGATTCAAGTGCCTGACGTCCTCTATCGTTACTTTTTACAAATTGCCACCACAAAAATAAAAAGGTCTTTTTAGCTGGATATTTCCCCTTTGTGCATTCAGACGGTTCCCTCACGGACTTGCGTAGTGCAAACGGCGTTTTTGTTGGATTTGAAACATTCCTTGTTGTCCTTCTCGCAGGAGGCTGAGAGCAACCGTCTGTGTCGCAGGCTGCAGCTCAAAGACATCATCCCCGTGGAAATGCAGAGAGTCACCAAGTACCCGCTGCTGCTGGACAACATCGCCAAGTACACCGGTAGGAGGACTCGCCAGCAGCGCGCGGCGCCGCCGCGTTCTGGTTCCTCGCTGAGCGGCTGGTCGTGTTTTTTTGTGTTTGCAGGAGACGGAGAAGAGCGGCAAAAGGTGAAGAAAGCTGCCGAATGCTGCAAAAAGATCCTCAACCACGTGAACCAGGCGGTCAAAGAGGCCGAGAACAAACAGGTAGGACCATCCTCTTCATCCCCTCGTCTACTCATCCGCGTTGGACCACCACAAGCTTGTAAAACGTAGCGTGAGGAAAGCGGTGCCGTTGGTTGTGAAGGTCTGAAAGGGTGACGATGGAGTGGTTTCTTCTCAGAGGCTGGAGGAGTATCAGAAGAGGTTGGACCTCTCGTCACTCAAGCAGAGCGAGAACCCCATGATCCTGGAGCTGAGGGTGAGACGCCGCCGTGTCTTTTCTCGGGAGGGAGCCGTCGGCCGGGTCCTCGTTTTGTTTATCGAGGGTTTGATTCTCGTCCTGCAGAACCTGGACCTGACCAAGAGGAAGATGGTGCACGAGGGACCTCTGTCCTGGAAGGTCAACAAGGAAAAGACCATCGGTACTTGCACACGCGCCTGCATGTGACGAGAACGTCTCTTGTTTAATGTGCAGATTCATGCACGCCCGCTCTTCTCCTCCTTCAGAGCTGTACACCATCCTGCTGGAGGACATCCTGGTGCTGCTGCAGAAGCAGGACGAGCGCCTGGTCCTCAAGTTCCACGGGAAGAATCCGGCCGTCTCCACCGACACCAAACACATCTTCAGCCCCGTCATCAAGCTCAACACGGTGCTGGTCCGACCCGTCGCGACCGGTACGAGCCGGAGAAAAACCAGCCATCCCGCGTGTGGAGTAACTCGTGCGTCCGCCGTCCGGTGACCCTCGTTTTGTCTCTTCCGTCCTCTGCAGACAACAAGTCTTTCTTCGTGCTGTCCATGTCGGACAACGGGGCTCAGATCTACGAGCTGATGGCCCAGACGGTGTCCGACCAGAGAGCGTAAGTCTCCTTCCCGGCAAAATAACGTCAGACTTCCAAGTCGCGTCGCCCCGCCCCCCCCCCTCGAGTCTCACCCCGTTGTGTCCCCCTCCCTCCCGCCCGCCCGCCCGTCCAGGTGGCAGCATCTCATCACGCAAGGCGCCGACGCCATGAAGGCCCAGCCGGGCCACGGGGACGTCACGCCTCCTCCGGCTCGCTCGCAGTGAGTCCACCAGCCGCCGCCGCTCGCCGGCGTTTTGGGGGCTTTGCTGTAGTCAGACGTGTGTCGATGTGTTTCAGAGCTGAGCGCGACGCGTTGGAGATCATGAAGAGCGGGAGGCCCAAAGCGAGCAGAGACCCCGACGAGGCGCCGGGAGAAAGCGCCCATCCCTCAGGTAGCAGCTAACGGCTCAGAATGATACTAAGGCCGGTTACCTTTTACTCAATGACATATCTTTGCAGTTTTGTATTTTATTTAATTACTTTTTCAATTTATTTATAAATTTTTATATATATATATATATATATATATATATTACGTTTACTTTGTTGAACAGTTTTTGTTTTTTTACTAAATAAGGAATGTCTTCTATTTTCGTGCAATAAATTTACACAATATTAAGTTTAATGATGAATCATTTTCATTTCACATTTTAATATTTTTACATCATTAAATCAAAGTAACAAACCTGTTCATTAATATATCATGTGAATGTTCGATTCTTTTGATTTCATTTAGTATTATTGTTTTGTTCCACGTGAAGATGGCGTCTGTTCTCTGGACATTCAAGCGGCGGCGGGTGTCAACCCGTTCGACGGCATGAAATCCGAGGACGAGGAAGAGCAAGAGGAGCTGGTTGCAGCGGACAGACGGGGGGACGCTGAGGAGGAAGAGGTGGCGGCGGAGGAGGAGGAGGAGGAGGAGGAAGAAGAAGAAGAGCTGGATGAAACGGAGCTCGAGGCCTTCCTGGACGGGCGGCTGACAGACGGGCTTCCGTTCCTGCATGAAGCCGATGAAAGCCTCGCGCACGGCGCATCGGGCGCGCTCTCCTCTAAAGGCGAGGAGGCTCTCAGGACACGTGAGTCGCAGCTTATTAAAGGGCCAGTCCCCCCCAAATAACAACCCGCCTCCCCGAGAGACTCGCGGTGACCAGGTGACCACGTCCACGCTCTGTGTCCTGCAGTGGCGATGCTGAAGCAGGCGCTCTTCAGCCACATCAGCAGAGAGGCAGAGGAGGAGAAAGAGGAGGTGCAGGAGGCCGCGGTCCCCGAGGGGCCCCCCGAGGGCCCAGCGTCCGCGAGCTCTCGTCAAGAAGACCCTCGGCTCGCGGCAGGACACGCGGACCTGCCTCAGACGCCCGAACGCAACGGTGAGGCCTCCTCGCCGCTTGTAGTGAAGCATCAAAGGAACATGAGAATAGAGACTAGAACATCGGCACCAAGTCATCTGGGCCCAAAGCGTTTTTTCAGGCGTTTCTTTAAACTTTCTGTGGCGTGTTATTCACAGCACGGTGCCGCCAAACAGGAAACGCGTGGATAGGATAATAATTCTTTGTGCTAAGCTAAGCTAACCGGCCCACAAACACGTGGTCACGTGGTCGTGGGCATCTCCACTCGCTCTGTTCTCCACCCAGGAGGTTTTGTGGTTCTGGACTTTGGGGGAGGCTCCGAGAGCAGCACCGACGACGACGGGGGGGACGGCGGCGGCATCGACATGAGGAGGCTGCTGTCCTTCTCCTCGCAGGGGGGGCGCGCCGGAGGCCCCAACCTCAAGCAGGCAGCTGATGACCCACCTGCGCCTCCTGCAGGCCGACCTGCAGTACCTGAAGGTACCGTCGGTGCTTCGGCCCTCTTGTTCATTGCCATGTTTTTTTTTTTTTATTGAGAGACCCAAAGCTGACTAGATTCCCTCTGATTCCAGGAAGTGGAGATGAAGTACAACGAGCTGCGACGCACCGGCAGCGAGACGGCCACCGACTCCGATGACCACGGCGGTGTGTTTACCTCGTAGACGCTTCCTCCCCTGCACCTCCCGCTTCCACTCGTACGTTCACGGCGCGTCTAAAGACACTCTTGTTTGCGGTATTCTTTTCAGATGCGCTTCAGTGATGACGGACGTCGTGCCGCCGCGTGGTCGCTTTCCTCCGGAGGAGACGGTGGAAGTTATCGTCACTGTTTGGATTGTTTCACTACAAAGAGAAGAGACTCTTTTCTTTTTTTGTTGCCGTAGTATTAATCACCTGCATAAATGATCTTAAAACACTGGAGATATGAAATGGAACAAAAAAAGTTGCATGTTTGAAGAATGAACAGCAAAGATTAAGAGACAATAATACAAGAAGACGTGAGGCTCGGGACCGGACTGATGTCGAGATGGTCGATCGTCTCTTTCAGGACTCACTGCTGTAAACACACAAACTGTTCCTCTACTGTAAATATTCAGCCACATAGATGAACATGCTGAGAAATAGATTTACTCATTCTGTGGAAGCCTTCAAGAGCAACTTTCTTCTTATTACACTGATTATGTTTTGAGACTGTGCAACATTCAGTCCATCCCCAGATGTCTTTGTATGTCTTTAGCCTAGCTTAGCATAAAACTGGAACTACTCACCACCTCTAAAGTTCAATAATGAATTATTTGTTTAGTCCAACAACAAACAGACGTAGAAATGACTTTCATGGCTGATTTGCTAGCCTGTAATAATCATTTCTTTCTTTTGTGGAGACTTTTGCTTACGTATCAGGAATGGAATAAAGTTGAAGCTTGTACCTCCGTATGAACACGAATAGCTTCTACATACTCGTCGTCGGGAAATAGTGCTGAAACGTTGATTCAGTTGAGGGGCCATTGTTGAGCAATATAACCGAGCAGAAGGTCCCCTCAGACCTACTTCCTGTCGTTTTGCTAAGCTAAGCTAACCCTGTGCTAATTTCTCATGAGAGTGATGTGGATCTTCCCGCCTATTTCTCCATAGTGTTCATTTGTTAAGTTTTCCTTTTAAGCACATGACTGACATCTTGTAAAGGTTAACACTAAATATGTAACGGCAAACGTGTATCGGATCACTGCCACATGTGGAACGAGATTTCAAGATTTCTTTTGATTGTCAACTAACACTAAAAACAACGTTGACTTTTATTCCCCCTGAATCACTTTGAGGAGGTTTTTTTTCTTTTGGCATCTTTTCTGTATCCGTCCGAACTTCTTCTTCAGCCTGTGACAGCGGCCGATTCAATTCTACCCCAAAACATGACTATTACAGAAGGTCATTTCAGCACATTTAAAGCTCATCGGAGGGGAAATAAAAAGTTTCATCTCATTTTGAGTTGGATGATGTCGGCATCTTATTCATCATGAACGTTGGCTTGTGAAGCTTGATGGGGGATGGGGGGGCACAGCTTCTGAAAAACATGCAGCCTCCGTCACCTACACATGGGTATTTAATAGTTTGCTCAAAGGAGAAACGTAAAGAAAAGGAAATATTCATGTTGCAATTAATGATCCAAAGTAAAATGGCGTATTGAAGGTCAGGTTGAAGGGCCCTGCAGCAGTACGCTGGATGCTGGCGTGTGACTTTCTCCCGAGGTGAATCCTTCAGTCGCACTTCTGCGCGTCGGCGGCCCCCAGCGGGCGGTGGCCCCCTCCCCCCAGCGGGCGGTCCCCTCGCCACCTGCCGTACTTCGCCCGGCTCTTCCTGTAGCCGAACCGGGCGATGTCCACCATGAAGACCCAGGCCAGCGCGTACATGCCCACGCCGCCCAGCTTCATGACCAGCGGGGCCCTGGGCGACGTCAGCTCGCAGTAGAACATGAACCCGCCGACGCCGACGCGCACGGCGGCGAAGAGCGAGATGAAGAGCAGGTCCACCGCGTCGCCCAGCGCGCCGTCGTAGCGGCCCAGGCGCCGCAGGAACCAGCGGGCCTGCAGCAGCGGGTTGGTGATCTCGCTGCCGAAGATGACGCCGCAGGTCTCGCAGGCGGACACCCCCATGAGCAGCGCCAGCAGGATGCCCGCGATGGAGGCGGCGTGGTGCGCCAGCATGACGGGCCCCTCGGTGTGGTGACGCACGCACCAGGCCAGGTCGAAGAAGAAGTAGCCCAGGCAGACGGCCAGGGACAAGGTCTGCAGCTCCGTGTTCTCGGTACCTGAGGGGCCTGGGGCTGATTTATTCAAGATATTTTTCCATCTAATATTCTTCCCATTAACTTTTTCGACATGACATTTTTCAATCAATTTTTTTTACTTTTTCCATGACATTTTTTCGACCTAAATATTTTAAAACTTTTTCCAACCTAATATATTTTGTAACTTTTTTAACGTGAGATTTTTTCAACTAAATATATTTGTACCAAATAATTTTGGACTTTTTGACCAAATCATTTTTGACTTCATTTCCACAAAATTTTTTGACCAGATGTTTTCAACCTAAAATATTTCTTTAGCTCTTTTCTTATGATGTTCTTACTATTTCTCCCATGACATTCTTTGACAATCTTCCAACCAAACAATCCCTACAAAATCCTACATTATGATTTTGCTAAATGTAATGGGACTAGATGATGTTTATTTAGGTATACATTTATAAGAACTTCTAAATAAGTTTACAGGCTGATTAAGACTTTTGAAAACTAATTATCATGCAAGTGGTTTATGCAACAGATATTTCTTGTGATCTTGAAACATTAAACTGCTTACAATCTGGATCTTATTTGTGTGTCTATGTTTCTATTATATAGCAACATATTCCATACTAACACGTACACTCTGAGCAGCACTGACCTGCGTGGGTGAAAGGCCAGGGTCCGTCGATGAAGAGGACGTACGCCGTCAGCATCACTATGACGATGCCGTGGGACAATGTGACCAGCCGGCAGCTCCACTCGGACCCCTGCTGAGCGAAGGTGCGGCAGAACAACAGGTAGAGACAGGACCAGCCCACGAGGCTGCAGGTCACCTCCAGCACCGGCGTGGCCATCTGTGTGGGACGGGGGTCCTCTTGACGTTTTTAAAAGAGAATAATTATTCAGAATCACACTAACACTACACCTGCTGCCAGCTCACAGTGTCTCTCACCCAAACTCGTCCTCTCCTCAGTCGTATCAGAGATACTCAGGAAACACGAAGGAAATCACTGCGGCTCTTGGACTCCATCACTGTTTACGTCCCATTCAACTCGAGACATCCTTCTCAGCACAATTCAATTGCACGCATTTTCCCCGTGTCGGGCTGACAACAGTGAATATGTGCTGCGTGAAGGCTACGGAAGACGGTCAGTGGGTCCTTCATCCCCCCCTCAGACCTGATCCTCTTTAAGGATTACAGGCCTTGCTTCTCTGCAGATACCTGCTCTCAGACAGGGTGGCTCGGATGGGTTCCCCCCCCCATGCTTGTGTCCCTTTTACATCAATTCAGTTCATTTAAAATAGTCTGTCTCTGAGGTATGTGGGAGAGCACAATGGGTCTTGGTCAGGTATGGAGTGACTCTGCAGGTTAATAACCTGTGAAGCTGAAGGTCAGGTGATCACCTGACCGGTCTGCAGCATTAACCCACTTCCAGAGTCGCCCTAATCTGAAATCAGAGTAGATTATTGGGCATTAAAAGCAACTCTACTGCGCTCCAAGCTTTTTATAGTTGTAGTGACAGATACGTTGCAGTATTTGTATATCTATATTTAGCGGTGATCAGATTTCCACATGGCCTGTTAAAAGAAGTGTTCAATTGCTGCCTTGCTGCTAAGAGTTAAATGAGATGATTTATCTCCATCACAATGGAGATGCACCAACCAAAATATTACCACACAAATATAATTCATTTGGTGGGGCACTCAAACTGAGATTTGTTTTCTTTTTTAGATTCTGAGCATCACTATAAATCCCCCCCAAAACTTAAACTTACATAATTTAAATGAAATAGCATAGTTTTAACACCCAGGACATTTAAATGTCACCGCTATGATGACTTTATAAACCTCTGTGCCACGCAGTCCGCCGTCGATAGGCGGCGCACTGCTCCTCTGTGACATGAGAAGAATCCGTAGAAGAAGAGTTCGTTTCCTCTTCCCGGGTTAGTTACCTACAGGTAAACAAACGCGCATAATGACATTGGAAGATATAAAAATCATCTCAGTTAGTTTGCATCACTTTCTGAACGCCGCAAGTTTGTTGTTCGTCCTCTGAAACACTTTATAAACCTCCGGTCTGAGCGGGAAGGCGAGGTGAGTTCATTCAAACCGTACAGTTACAAAAGAGGCGTGAGGCGAAACCTCGATTATTTTTAATAATGACACAATTCTCTCCTGAGTATAATCGACCTTTCATGAGTATACAAACATAACACATTATCTTAAACGACTGGTCATCAGCCGTGTTTGCATTCGGCACTAACCAAATTGACCAAACATCTTTTATTTTAAGATAATTTCCATTTATATTAGTCGTATCATCAATGAATCCATTGATCGTCATCAGTATGCGTCAGCGTGTTACGTTAACGTCAAAAACACGGGCACCGCTGCAGGTGAGGTGGTTAAAAAGCTGAGTTAATTAATACGTAGATCTGCTTAATAAATCAGCAGCAAGCCGAATTTACAACTAGACGTGAACCAGTCTTAACACTGTTCAAAGTCTCCCTTAATCAAGTTGTCAGAAAACCAAATGGAAGTAGGTGACGTTACATTTCCTGCATGTTATTGACACTGCCTGTCAAAACTAATGGTGAACGTTTTAAAGTGTCAACATTTTTTAAGTTGTGCTCAATATATTTTACATAATGTGTTATTTCCGCTAAATGTTTGCATACATTGTCTGTTTTTACAATGTTTCACACTGATTTACGTATATTTGATACTACTCCTAATTCTTAGTTATTGTAAGTAGTAGTACTACTACTACTAGTATTTTCAATTTAGATCATGAAAATACCATCCCATTGTCCTGAGGTATGTGTCCTTGTCCCCTTTCTTCCTACAGGATGGCTCTTTCATGCGTGCGACTGTTCACCAGACGCATCAGCTCGGGGGTTCGGGTCTGTGGTCACGCCACGCTCCGTAACTCCTCCCGACCCCGGGAGAAGACCGGCAGCGGCCCGGTCTTTCAGTTCGTCGGCAAGCATAAGAAGCCCTCCCACAAAGTGTTCGTCTGGGGCTTCAGCTTCACCGGCGCGCTCGGCGTCCCCAGCTTCGTGGTGCCGGACAGCGGCAGGAAGACGCCCCGCAAATACCAGCTGACCCCTTACCGACTGGAGACCGCGGAGCAGGTAACGGGGGCTTTTATTAAAACGCCCCGTTTGAAGGTATGTGTGTATGTAGATATACTTTGTAAGACAGAGCTCACCCGCTGCTCTTCTTCTGCTCCAGATCTCCTCCGCTGCCTGCGGCTACGGCTTCACTCTCATCGCCTCGCCGACCAAAGACGTGATCAAGCTGTGGGGCATGGGCCTGAACACGGACTCTCAGCTGGGCTTCCAACGCACGCAGCACAGCCGGCGTAAGAAGCAATCCGAACTCAACTTGCCTCCGCAGATCATCAGCTCTCTCAGCATAGACGGATGTGTATCTACTGTGTGGAAGCATCACCTTTTCAGTGCACTATTGTTTTTGTGTGAAACCCGTGATTAGTGTCAGTGAAGGCAGCGTATCTGTGCTCGGCCTCACAACGCGACCTTCTTTGCCCGGCCGGTTCTCTGCAGATCAGAGCTACGACTACGTGTTGGAGCCCTCCCCGGTGGCCTTGCCTCTCGTCGAGCCTCTGCGGACCAAAGTGGTGCAGGTGGCGTGCGGCCGCGCTCACTCTCTGATCCTCACCGACCAGGAGGGAGGTAAGAGACTCGCTTCGCGCTTCCTGCACGACAGAATCCTCTGCTCAGACGCAGCGCGAGCTGCAGTCAAAGGATCTTTTTACCTTTCACTCAAGGGTTTTTATTGGTGTATTAAATCAATGCTCAATTGTAATATTCCAGCTTCAGAGACTGAATGAAACTCTCTCTTCTAGTTTTCAGTATGGGCAACAATGCTTATGGCCAGTGTGGAAGGCGCATAGTGGAAGATGAAGTTTACAGGTTCGTCCAGAAACTGCAAACGTTTTTTTTTTTAAAATGAAGACAACGTGTATAACATCCGGTATTTTAACACTTGTTTACCACCTGACTGACTGCACGTGCTACATTTCCTGTTGTAATGATTAGAAGTTATGACCAAACGCACGTGTACGTGTATGAGTCGGCGTCCGTTATACCAGTTCAGTTACAGGCAGATAGTCTGAGTAAGCGGGACGATGTGACCTGGAGTGACGGATCGCCTGCTTCTCTGTCTCATGAAACAGCGGCAGTCACGTCATCCACAAGATGGAAGGCTTCGACAGCAGGGTCACTCAGGTGAGTGCGACCTCTCCTTCCCGCTCTCTATTTTTTTTTTTTTTTTTTCCCGCGTTGGTCATAAATTGATCTTGGAGTCGATTCCTAAATTCTGGACCGATGACATCACTAAGACGAACCATGCAGAAGCAGAGCATCTTCTAAAGTGAGGCTGCTTCATACGAAGGATCAGGACTAAACTGAGGCTGGTTCAGGACCAGTTTAAACCTCCTCACAGTCGCGATAAACGTTTGTGTGTTTTGTGTGTTTTCATGTAGATAAATGTCTTTTCTTTTTCCCCCAGGTGGCATGTGGACAGGATCACAGCCTCTTCCTCACTGAGACAGGGAAAGTGTTTGCGTGTGGATGGGGCGCAGATGGACAGACGGGTCAGTTCAACACCCCCAACACTGTATAACTTTGACAGAATGATCAGTGTTTTGGTTTATTATTATTTTTATATATAAAAATATATTTAAAAAAACACATTTTATAATCACATACCAGAAATAGCAGAAATAATATAACTGCAAAAAATATTTCCCCCTTAAGTCTTTTGGTTGTTTTTGATGAAAGTAACTCAAATTTACTCAGTGATTTGTATTCTTACAAAAACATTTTTAATGTTTTAATTAGTTGAAATTCTCTGTAGTAACTTTTAATTTAAAATGTGTATGATTATTACAATGTCTTTTATAGTATTGTATATAAATAATTAGATTGAAGTGAAAACCAAAAGTTTTTTTTTTACTGCTGGTCGTTGAGGCACATCAGAAAAAAAGCGTTCCGTTCCCACTTGTCCTCGTCCTTCAGGCCTCGGACACCACAACGTGAGCCCCCGTCCGGCGGAGGTGGGCGGGGATCTGTGCGGGGTGGAGGTGCAGCAGATCAGCACGTATGGAGACTGCAGCCTGGCCGTGTCCACGGACGGGCGGCTGTTCGGGTGGGGCAACTCTGAATACCTGCAGCTGGCCTCGGTCACTCAGTGCACACAGGTGAGCAGTGAGCAGTGTTTGAGACGGCGTTAGGACGCTTCCACGTCGGCCGCCGCCTGGACTGATTGTGGTGTTTTTCAGATCAACTCTCCCCGACTTCTGCCTCTGGTCGGCTGTGGAAAGGTGGTGCAGGCGGCATGTGGAGGCACGCAGGTGGCCATTCTCAATGGTCAGTACCATTGTTACCATAAAAATACTTTTATTTTTTCACTGCAGAAGGTTTTGAGGATCCACACTCGGCCTCTCGGTGGCCTCACAGATCAGTTTTATCGACTCGCCCTGGACGGTGTGATTGATCCGCTCTGCTGTCTCATAATGGACCATTTGATGCGTTATTCATGTTCTGAGATAACATGATGAAACATGATGGGGAGAAAACAATGTATCAATAAATCAATCTGCTGGAAAACCCCTTGGTTTCAGTTTAAGTATAACTTCCTGTTGGTAGGAAATGGTGAAATTTACCGTGCAAACTGCTAAAACGCAGCGTGTGTTTCCCCACGTCTGTGCATAAATGTCCGCCCACGTGTCCGTGGCTCCTTTCAGAGAGAGGTCAGGTGTTTGTGTGGGGCTACGGCATTCTGGGAAAAGGCCCGGATCTCTGCGAATCCTCGACCCCGGAGATGATCCCCTCCACGCTGTTCGGCCGCTCGGAGTTCAGCCCCTCGGTCGCCGTCTCCAGCGTTCGGTGCGGACTCAACCACTTCGCTGCAGTGACGGGTGGGTTCGTGCCCTGTATTTATGCTAAGCTAAGCTAAGCAGGGCTAGCTGGCTGCATGAAATGCAATCTTCTCGTCTAACTTTCAACTGTCAACTTTTTTTGTCTGCATCAAAAGTCCTGATTACATTTAGTCAGCGGCTGTTTTAGTATTTTGATAAATGAATACCATTAAATAAGGAAACCATGAATGAGGTTATATTATTCCCAAATATTTTTTTTTTTCATGCCTGTTATTGTTTATTTGTTTAGGGAGTGAAACAGAATGATATGTAGCTGCAACTACGCTATTAGAGTTGAGTGCACTTGGATTCAAAGTTTCACTGTATTACTTTAAGGAGCAAGTCGAGACTTAATGAAGTTAAAGACTCAGAATGTGTCGACTGAAGCAGTTGTTCTTACCATTCTTCCATAATGACTCTGGAACATTAGCTGACGTGGGATGTTTTGCGTTGCAGATGCAGGCGAGCTCTTCGTGTGGGGGAAGAACATGAGAGGTTGTTTGGGAATTGGCAAGAGGGACGACCAGTACTTCCCGTGGCGGGTAAGACGACACTCCTTCAATGTTAGTCATGCAAACAAAAGAAGGACAATAAGGGTTGCTTTGGTCTTTGAATCTTAGTGGAATGCTGTATAGTTTAAATTGTTATTTCATTGAGCTTTCTTTTGTAAAAGATAAATGGCATTAATCTACTCTAAAAAAAGGAAAAAAGTATAGACACTCTGCGCTAAAGCATCCCCCGCTTTATGGTCTGTTTGACTCTAAATAGACCATAATTCACTAAATGAGCATCATGCTGCATTGAAGAAGAGTTAAAACTACAGATTGAGACCATAAACTCATGTTTACAATGTTTACTGAGGGAATAAATCTAGAGAGAAGTAGTCATTTTCTCGTAGACGTCTATGGGAGCAGAAGAGTCGCCCCCTGCTGGTCACTGCACAGATTGCAGGTTAAAATACCTTTTATAAACGGCCGCTGGTTCACTTCTAGATGTTAATTCTCTTGAGGTAAGAACCCCCCTCCCCCGTGTGATCAGGTGACGGTGCCTGGTCAGGTGGTGGACGTAGCATGCGGTGTCGACCACATGGTGGCGCTGGTTAAGTCCCTCCTGTGAGCCGCAGTGTTCCTGCAGTGGATGAAAGGTTTGGATGTTTTGGCCGAACCTCCCTCCTTCTCCTCCTCTCTCTGGGGGGCCACGGAGGAGGGCCGGAGCCAGCTGCTCTCCACAGGCGCCGCCGACCCTGCCCCCCCCCCCCCCCACCAACCCCCCCTCACCAACCCCCCCTCCCGCGCTGACATCGAGCCGAGGACGAAGCGGCCGGATGTGCAGCGAACTGACGGCGCTCACTTCACTGTGAAGGTGGGAAAGACGTCAGAGGACGGTTTGTTTGTTCCAAGTGGAGCGGATCTACTGGGAGTCTCATATATATATATATATATATATATATATATATATATATATATATATATATATATATATATATATATATAAATATATATATATATATATATATATATATATATATATATATATTTTTTTTTTTTGCACATACACAAGTGTTTGATGATTTAAAGGATGAAAACATAAATGGATCTTTGTAAAAAAAAAAGGGGGGGGGTTTCCAAACTTTCATACCGGTTTGTGACTGACGCCATCTTGTTTTTGTCATTATTATCAGCACAGAGAATCGTTTTAAGTTGCTGCTGTTGACATTACCTCTGGTGCAAAATCCCTACAAGAATATTGTGTTCTGTTTCTCATGAGTTTGTTCTGCTACGAATGGGCCTTGACTGAATTTTTGTTGTGCATCCCTGTGTTGCGTAATGCCAATAAACTGAGTGAATGAATCACAAGTTAGCCCCGCCCTGAAGCGTCTAAAGCATTTTAACTGACTAAAAACAAAGATCCCTTGTAGTTTTAACATCATTACAGTGATAATATGTCACTCGTGTTTTTACATTTCATGTTGCATTTTTTGTTTGTCAGCTTAACATGATGTGTTAGTCACACACCCCCTCATGTGAGGGAGGGGGGGGGGGGGGGGACATGGCTGTTCTCTGCTTTGTTTACGACACTCCAATGATGCGGACAGCTGATGTACCTGCTCCCCGTGGATCTGAAATGATCACAGTGCGCACAACCTTTTACTTGTTTAACCTTCTGCATGTGATGTTTTATCACCATGCAGGCAACAACGTACGCTTTGTTAGCTGATGATGCTAATAATTAGTCGGCAGCGTATTAACACGCAGTTTCTACGTCAAAATATGATCAAGACTCATTTTTGAGGATCTGACGACCACGTCGGGCAAAGATGTCACCAGTTTATTGATTGAAGTGAAACATTGAGAGCAAATCCAGTCTGAGGAAGAATCCCTGCTGACACGCAACAAGCTCCAAAGAACAAAAGGAGAAACTAGAGACAAAAACAACTTTATTTTTTTCCAAAGGAGAAGCTCAACTTGTTTCTCTTTAAAAACGGAATCTGAAGAATTCCCTACTGCCTCCTGTTTTTAACACTGACACTCATCATGTGACCAGAAGGAGGCTTGTTGTCAGGAGGGTGAAACGAACATCACCACTAAATGTTTAAGACCAACAGAGACGTCCCCACGTGGGCGGATCGCTCTACAGTAAGTAGCCCCCCCCCTGTTTTCACATCAGTACAGCAGGCCTGTGGGGGGGTCGGGTTGGGGTTTAGGCGGGTTGGGGCCTGCATTAAAGTGCAGACTGGGGCAGGACAGGGGCAGCTTCGACACAGCAGGGCCCCTCCCTGTGTGAAGCATAGCTTATGTTTGTGTCACTGTGCTAGAAAACAAAGTGGCTCAGGCATTTACGAATCATTGCACTTCTTCGTCGTCGGCGACACGCACCGCGGAAATACAGTAACCATGGTTACAAGAGTAACTCCCAAAGGGAGGAAGGAAGAGCAGATGTACAGAGGCCCGTTAGCGGCGATTTATTTTCCCTTTCCAGGGTAAAGTCAAAATGTTGAGGATAAAGTTTAAAGGTCAGTAATTTAGTACAACAAGTAGTTTGATTTATTCTATACGTGTTACGATAGCTGTTGGATATTTCAATCTATTAATGTTTTGACTTAACATTAACGTTTTGGCTGTTTGCCCGTTTCCAGGCTTTATGCTAAGCTAAGCTAATTGCTTTAGCAACATACCAGTATAATGTCAGTATCTGAATTAATAGATCATTAAACGTAGAATATTTTTTTATCGTACAAATTGGAGGGGCTGTATTTTGTTGATATGAATCGTCTGGTTATTATTACACTTCATTTAATTTATTTTGTATTGATTAATGCCACATGAATGGAGCGACGGTCGGACGCCGCTGTGACTACGAGACGTTTGACGAAGACGCCGCGTGTCAAAGGTCACTTGGCACTGAGACACGGATACGGAGAGCTCGAAAATATAGGTTTTCATACATATCTATATCTATATGGTGGATATGTGTGTGTTTGATTTTGAGAATACATTCGTCATGTAACTAACTCGTTAGTTGTGGTGCTCGCGGGGGGGAGGGAAGGGGGGGGGGGGGGGGGGGAGGCGGCTTCAGAGAGGAAAAGATGCACATGTTCAGTCTGAACCAAAGCAAACAGGGAGGGAGGGGGGAGGGGAAATGGCTGCGTGACCCCCCCCCAACCCCGCCTACAACGCTTCCTGCCTGGACCCCCTCCCTTCAGTCTGCTGGTCTCTTGGAACGTTTCCGGGGCAACGAGGCGGCGGCGGCGGCGTTCTGCGGCTCCCGTCACTCGGCCGTGCTCTTGGTGCGCAGAGCGGCGATCACGCTCTGGATGTTCTCCTCGGGGACCTGAGGGGGGCGACACGCGTGTGGTAAAGTTATGGCACGGGCTTCATGTCTGCCGCCGGTGGGCCGATGGCTCCCGTCTCACCAGAGCGTGGTCGAACTTGAAGGTGCTGATGTAGTACGCCGGGATGTCGGCCGTGGCCAGCGGCTCCGATATCTGAGCCACGATGCCGCACTCGTCTGCAGCACACGGAACACAGGGCACACGTGACGCACGTGACGCACGTGGACGCGTTTGATTGATTTGGCGAGTTTGTGCACTTTGTGGGCAAACGGAAATACTGACCGAACCCTAAAGGTTGTCCGCCGATCCGAACCATTTTCCAAAGCTCCCCTGAGGCGCTGGTGAACAGGACGTTGTTGGGGAACCTGGAAGAGAACAAAGAAACAGGTCAGAGGTGCAAATGTATTTCAATAATTTCAAATATTTCTGTAGATTTCTCCCAAATGAACGTTGAGGCTCTTTTTGGTTTAGCTGCTGCTTTGAATCGAAGCTAACCATTAACCACCCAGGTGAGCCGTGTCACTGCGGAGCAACGCGGCGCCCTGAATGAAGCAGCCATTGTAAAGTGGAGGGAAATGGGTGACCTATTCCTTTAAGGCAACACATTAGGTCTTACATCAACACGCAGACGAGGCTGACCTACATGCTGCAGCGGAGGCGTATCAACCGCCCATGTCTTTGTCAGCACTCTGTCTCTAAGCAGTTATTTCTATTTAGTTTTTTCGGTTTTTGTTACGTGTCAATTTGTAGTTATTCTCTATAACAGTTTTGGGCGGCTTTGTGGTCATTTTGCGTCTCTTTGTGGTCATTTTGTGTGGCTTCGTGGTCCTGCCATCCTTCTCGGAACAGGAAATCTCTGATTCCACGCTGACGGGGGTCAGAAGCGTCCCCCTTTTCTCCATAAAGAGGCTCTTCTGTGAGGGGGGGGGACTCGGTGGGGGACAAACGAGTCGGCCTGAAACCCGCTGTGACTCGGGTACACTGTATCGGCCCAACTGCACTGCTGTTGCTTGGCAACCAGCTCTCCCTCTCAAACAACAAACCACAATCATAAATGAGTTGCCCCCGGCGTGCACGCCACGTCCCGGCGACTGAGAAGGAGAACAACATCTGGAGAGGAGACGGGACGCTGATCGCAGAGACCTTTGCGTCGTCTGCTCGTCCATGACCAGCGAGACGTAGCCCTCGATCAGCGAGAAGGAGAAGAAGCGGATGTGGCCGGAGTCCTCGCCGGAGGCCTCCTTCGACCTGGAGGGAGGAGATGATGACACATTCCATTTCATCCTTTTCTCACTGCGACTGGAATACATTTTACGGGAGGATGTGGTTATTTTACTGACAATTATTTTCAATTTCACACTTAATTGAATCCTCCGGGGAAAAAGTACAAGCTGTACGGCGGTAATTCAGTGGCATAATAAACAGAAGAAGAGGAATCGGAAAGGTGGTCTTTTGCCTTTTGATCCCCGGTGTTTTTTCCCGCTGTAAAGATATCGATCAATCATTTCCGGGCGCCGTTTGACTCGCTCACCCTGCGGAGTAGAACATGACGTCCATGAGCAGCGTGGCCACGGAGGGCAGCGTGTCCGGGTCCAAGCTGGTCACGCAGAACATGTTGCTGGGACTGGACAGGGGATGGATGACGGGACGCGGCGCTGGAATGAAAACATGGGAGGAGCCACATCGTGAGCTCACGGGACCCGAGCGCCGTGCGGGAGGAGCTCGCTCGCTCGCTCGGTCGGCGGCCTACCGAGTTTGGGTTTCAGGAAGCCGTTGGTGGCTCCCAGGTGGGGGGCGGCGACGGTCTCCCCGTTGACCACCCGCAGCAAAGTGAACTCCGAGGACAGCGTGTGCGTGACCATGGGCAGGTCCCGCTCTCGCACCTGAGGGCGGGAGATCACCTTTAAAGTCAACCTGTACGAGGCACATGCACGAGAGAAAGGTGCTTTTTCCTTTCGCTCAGAGACTCGGTACTGGAAGATGCGAGACGAGGACAGAGACAGAAGGCGGCACGAAAGCGCAGCAGGTTTGTTTCGTTTTGTTTTGTTGTTAATCGGGGCTGAGGCCAGACAGGAAACGGACGGCGAGTCGGATACCTGGAGCTGCAGCTCGAGGCTGATCCGCTGATCCTCTTTACGTAACAGATTACCGGCTTTTCTTTCATTTTCATAAGCAGACCTTGTTTTTCCTCCGGAGCGAGGCAATAAAGCAAACCGTCCCCCGGGTCCGAGACGGACCCCCCCACCTTCACGCACCTCGACGTCCACACTCACCAGGATGAAGTCTGTCTGATACGTCGACAGCATGAAGACGGAGATGTTGTGGTCGGCCAGCGGCGCGATGACCGATTTGGCGATCTTGGTGACCCCGATGGGCTGCGAGTTGGAGGCGTTGCCGCCCCCCGACACCACGTTGAGGGCCACCCACGTGGCGTCGGCCACGCTGATGTGCTCCGACTGGGGCAGCTCTGGGGAGGGACGGGGACACAGACGTCACACGAGGAGGCGAAAGGCCTTAAAAAGAAGCTTCATTCTTTCGTCAAAAAGTCGACGCACGAGAGGCTTCAACTGGACGCACTTTTTATGCGCTTCAGAGCTCTTTGCTGGGAAATATGTTCAAATAATGATACGCTGTTTGGAAACACCAGTCTGGAATAAATAGAAAAGGAACTGGGAAGTAAAGATGAGCAATGAGCATGGCTGTTTTTTATGTGTTGCAGTTCCTGTTTTTCCTCTTTTAAAGCACATCACCTTTGTCTACTTGTTTGTTACTTGGTGTCTTATTGTTTTTCTGTTTTCTTAATAGTTGTATTAAATCTTTCTTACAAAATAAAACTTTCCATCTAATTCCACAGCCATTAGCTTCGGGTAGCGAATGTTAGCTTATCGTAGACATTAGTCGTCTTATTCTTCTTGAGCTTATGAAGAAAATGAACATGAACATGAACATTTGCTGCCAGTTTCTCATATATGATGGTGCATTAAATATTGCTGGTTTTGGACTTTTGGTCAAAATAAAACAAGATAAAGAAAATAATCAGTAGAGGATTTATAACGACAATATAAAGTTTGCAGCCCTTAATTAAAAAGCATATTAAAATAAGTTAAATCTAAATGGGATTGTGGCGTCAACAGCCTTTAACAGTCACTGAATTAATGTTAACGTTTCCTGCATGGTCGCCTTGATCAATGAATAATCCCCTGATGTTTAAGTGCTCACTTCAGGATCATCCCTGTCCTCAGATATCACGCGTCGTATCCTTTTTAGCGTCTTCTGGGAGGATTTAAAGTCAAAACATGCATCTTACATTCCCAGTTGCGCAACAAGCAGCCCGCCGTCTCCACGGAGACCGAGAAGGGTCGCTGGCCCTGCACGAGGCGTGTGCAGTGACACGGGTTCACTCACTCAGACGCACCTTTAAAGCCTTCCTCGTCCACGATGAGGGTGTAGTCCTCCGGCGTCTCCGTCAGGCTGAAGAACTTGCATCTGTGCGGGAGAAGAAGAAGAGTTTCTCACGAAAAAAAACAATTTCCTGTTTCATAAACCATCCATGGCAGTAAGCCATCAATAAAGACTGTTAGATTTCAAATTAGATTTCTTTTAGATGCAAATCTCATTTCAGATTTATTACACCGAGTACGTCCTCGACGCCGGTGTTTTGGTTGATTAAAACCATTTGTTGGACCCCCCCACCCCCCTTGTCACAGGCTGCTGCCCTGCAGCTGTTTAAGTGGCACTTAAGAAATGACCAGCAGTTTTATTTCATTTCCTTTTCTCATTTCTCACGTTGCGTCACCAGAAATGTTTTTTTTTTCAGTTAAATTACAAGCTGCGCAGTTGAAGGTTCTGTGGGCTGATGTTGTTGGTTGAATTAAACATGTATTGAGTCCATTCAGGTTGGAAAGATTTCAAGTATTCGGCGCGCTGTGGTGAAAGCCGTGCACGGAAATAAGGCCACGCAGAATCAACGCCGAAGTGACAACAGAGTCCCGCAGAGCCACTGGAAGCCCGAATGAAAAGGTGTGAAAAGCCCCACTGGAGACTCACTGGGTCTCTGTGGCAGCGGAGTCAGCGAAGCGTCACTTTGACCACGACAACGTGCACCTGGATCGATGAGAAGACTCCAAAACGTGAACCGATGATCAACAGCAAGGAGACCAGTCGCTGCTCATTGAGCTACGAGCAACAGAGAGAGACACGAGGCGCTGACCCACGAAACCGGCTCATGTTGACCTGTTGTTGTGTTTCTGGCCTCCTGATGGAATCTTTTTTGGGCTCTCTGCAGACTCCTGAAGGGAGCATCGGCCTCTTTAGCTGCTCAGCGCTCCACTGTGTGTGTGTGTGTGTGTGTGTGTGCCGTCTTAAATAAATGACATTCGTTGAATATCTAAAGTCGGAACCACACAGACAACAGGGCGAGTTTGCAGGAAACGGAGCCGACGGCGCTACGGGTAAGCGAATGAACACTGACGGTGCAACACTTTTTGATTCGCCGAGCCGGTTTAACAGAAATCACTCAATGAAAGAGGAGGAAACTTTACACATCCATATTCCGACTATGTAAAAACATTATCTAATGAATATCGCCATCAAACGCCCAGCTGATCACTGACGGACACAGTCTCCTTTTCAGCACGTTTTCTGAAAATGAAATACTCAAACGAGGCATTAGCTTGTCAAATATGAACTCATTTGCATAGCTTTCCATAACCGAAACGCAAACACCGGCTGAAGCCTGGTTCAAAACGCGCCTTCATCTTATTGACAAATCAGAGGGCAAATCTTTTTTTGGGACATCTGAGAGCAAAACTAATTTAAAAAAAAAGTTTAGTGAAATTACAGGCAAACGTTGTAAAATATTGAACTAGTGGATCTTATCAGTATGCAAATGAGCCAATATCCAACGATCACATTTGGTGAAATTAGGAAAAATCTACAGACAAAAAAGGACAATGCTCGTGTGATAAATCTATAAAAAACGTCATAATAGATTTTGCCCCTTAATTGACCTCTGGTCCAAACTGCACCACCCGCGCGCACGCCAACTGAGACAAATCCAACGCACCCGACAGGTGCATTCTGGGTCCGGATAACGGGCCGAAATGCTAGCGAGACTCGTTTACTCAGGAACCTTTCTTTTGCCCTAAAACGAGGGAGAACTTTGCGCGGCGACGACTGGGAGACTCCGACTGGTTCCACTGGGAGCGAAAGGACGCCGCAGCGCCCTGCGCAGGACGCGCGCACGCGCCGACGTTCAGACAGGTGAGTGAAACGACACGTGATGGCGTCGAACGCGCGAAAGAGCTGCGCAGCTTTCTCTGCGCGGTGCGGTTTGTTGTGTCTTTTGCTTTGACGTGGTCTTCTTGTGCCGTTTATTCTATAATGATAATAATAATAATAATAATAATAATAATGTGTATGCACACGGTGTCCAGCTGCCATTTATTGTCGGGTATTTAAGGTTTAATTGACTGTTTCCGGTTCAACCGGTTATTTAGAGGTAATATCCTCTGGTGAGATGTGAGGCCGTTTGTTGACATTTTAATGCTTTGATGATTTTGATGATATTTTTAATGTTGTTTTAAAATGACTGTGGAACCTCGGACTAGTCCTGAACCGGTCTCAGTTTAGTCCTGATCCTCCTTAGACCTTCACCAGAAAACCAGACCATCAGAGAGAAGGTGGTCTGTTTCCACAGAGGACCATGATCCTCCAGCAGAGACCAGTCCGCCGTGGACAGACCCAGGTCCTTCAGCGCGGCTTTGGATGTCCTCCTCCCTCCACTGCATCAGAGTCTGTCCACGGCGGACTGGCTCTGCTGGAGGACGGCAGTCTGTCCACGGCGGACTGGTCTCTGCTGGAGGACGGCAGTCTGTCCACGGCGGACTGGTCTCTGCTGGAGGACGGCAGTCTGTCCACAGCAGACTGGTCTCTGCTGGAGGACGGCGGTCTGTCCACGGCGGACTGGTCTCTGCTGGAGGACGGCGGTCTGTCCACGGCGGACTGGTCTCTGCTGGAGGACGGCGGTCTGTCCACGGCGGACTGGTTTCTGCTGGAGGACGGTGGTCTGTCCACGGCGGACTGGTCTCTGCTGGAGGACGGCAGTCTGTCCACGGCGGACTGGTCTCTGCTGGAGGACGGTGGTCTGTCCACGGCGGACTGGTCTCTGCTGGAGGACGGCGGTCTGTCCACGGTGGACCTCATGGTCTCTGAAGGAGTTCCTGGTGAACCCCTTGAGCCTTAAGTCCTCTGATGTTACGGTTACTTACAAATCAATATTCCTCGTAATGAGCCTTTAATGGCAGACCACCATTATTTGACTTGTGCACCATGTTTGTTTTTAACCTCCTCGCTGACATCTACTCACAAAAGCTCTCGTTTCAGACACAAATGATGTGTTTGCAACAAAATGGAACTATTTGAATGAACCAGGAAGATGGGTCTCGACCCACAATCATTATTCAGAGTGGTATATTTCCAAGGCGGCTGCTAAAGTGAGGGTGAACTTCGTTATTATGTTTGTGTTTCATTACATAGAATGATGGATGAACTCTGGATGACCTTTTGTATTTAAGGGCCAAGTCGACTACACAGACGACTACGGCTGTTGAAATGTGATATTTAAAGCCCCAATTCTGGTGTTTACAGCGTTGCAGACAGCACATGAATGCAGCAATAAAACAATCAGCAGCCGTTTGTTTTTATTATTTTTCTAGCAAATGTGCAAAAAGCTGGTTTTCCAAAATGAAGATTAGCTGCTTTTCTCAGTTTGATATCTTTTGGGACATGAATATGTTCTGGCTTGTGAGTTTTTGCACCATTATCACTGGTATTAGATTTAGTGAGGAATCACTAACAAACATACCGCTTAGTCACCAACTTCTGCAAACGGAACCAATTAACACACTCGACTTTCTCCCCAATTAAAGTCTTCCTCGTGCATTTGTAATATGCTTCATTCTTCAGCTGTTTGTTGAAGTTGATAAAAACATGGTCATGACCCCCTCCCCCCCCCCCCTCCTTTAGAGAAGGAAAAACAGCCCCCTCCTCCCCCTCCCCTCCCCTCCCCTCTGGCGTCCTACCCAGCTACAGATGGCTCAAAGCCCCCCCATAACCAGGACGGGCCCGGGAACGGCGTCTCTCCTCTAGAATAAAGCCAGAATAAAAGCACCGAGCTGCGGGCATCGAACCCGCCGCGCGCCGCGGAGCCGCGAGCGGCGGCGTCCTCGAGCTGCGAAACGCGGAGTCACGTCACCTGGTTCTGGAGGCCAGGAAGGCGAGTTTCACGAGTCCGTGGGTGCAGATCTGGATGCCCTCCTTCTCTATGCTCGCCACTTTCAGGCTGTGCTCGAGGATGTGAAGCTCCATCTTCTGCGTCTTCTCATTTGAGGGGCGGCGTGAAGTGTGTTTTTTTCCCCTTTTTTTCTTGTTCTTTTAAAATAATAAATGGTGACAGCGGGGAAGTAACGAGGCGTCCAGGTGAGACGCGTTAATGAAGAAATAAATAAATGACAGGAGGCGCGCGGAACGAGGGAAGGCGCTTTTAGATAGAGAAAGAGGGAGAGCTGGCCGGGTGGAATAAAGAAAAGCGAAGAGGTAAAAAAGAAAAAAGAAAAACACGGATCGCTGTCAAGACGTCCGACGGAACCGCGCGTACTTCCGGTTAAAGGCTTTCGGAATAAAAGTCTCCCTAGAGGCAGCATATTGGGAGAGTTGTATGGAATTGTTTGACATTTTGGGATTACAAAAACAGAATGTGGTCAGCGTGTGTGTGTGTGTGTGTGTGTGTATATATGCGTTATTTTATAGGTAAATTCAATGGGATTCGTGTTTTGCACGCCTCAGTAATCTCCTAATCATTGACCTGTAACGTTATCATGTAGATATTTCAGTTTGATGTCGATGAATTAAACCCGCAGCCCGCTCATACATTTTAAGATGACCCATTTTCATACATTTCGAACCTGGTGCCTTTTTTTTATTTTGATAGAAGCCCCCGAGAGAGCGGAAGTATCCGTGCGAGCAGCTTCCGGCAGCTTGTCGGTCGCTTATCCGGGAGAACAGGACCGCTGCTCTCCGACTGGAATAGTTAGCAGCTGGCCGGACCGAAGCAAACAACTTGCCATTCAAACGGGGGGGTGTCTGCGTGTCTGCAGCGGGGCATCATGGGTAATGCTGTTCTCTGGTTTACGTGGAAGATTAAAGGTTAAAGTTGTCGAGTTGAATTAAATAAAAGATACATTTGCTTCCCTTTGCAATTTGAATACTCTTACAGGTAGTACTGTCACTTAGTTTGAAGTACTACACAAAGTATAACTATGGGTAATAAACGCAAAATACAGTAGTGTTGTAGTGGTCCGGATAATAAATGGGAAATAAATAGCATCAGTTAAAGCGGCAGCTGCTGTCCTAGTATAGTGACAAACGTAAAAACTATTAATACATTTTTACTACTACTTTTTTTAAAGTGCAAGCTAATCTGCATCTTGTGTCCAAATTTGATATGTTGAAATTAATAATCAGCTTAAGCTTGCACCTTTTTTCTTATGTATTTGTTATTCCATGTTCCTACAGCAGCCCGCAGGGGACAAACGGAAGCTTTTGCTTTTTGCATCGGGACGTTGCTTGTAAAGGGCCTCGTGTCTAACTAAAACTAAAGTTCACTCGTAAAACGGCTCAAATCAGCCACGTTCACACTTCTGGTCAAATCCAACTAAAAACACGTCGGTTTCTTTTGTCCTCGTCTGCACAACAATTGCACAGAAGCAGCAGATGGCAACGCAAATTTAGGAATCTCCGACGTTCCTTAAATATGCATAAAAAGAAGATAACAAAGTGAGAATCAGAGACAATTTCTACATATTATTACACTCTAACTGATTTTGTGTCCACTTAAGTTGGAGTGGACAGTCAATGTACATGAAATGAGGAGTAATGAGTACGTATATAAACCTTCCTTGCCCTGTGTTGGTCATGAGGCTCCACTTCTGCATTTCACTGGAAGGACTTGGACCGCTTCCTGCTCGTTTCCGGGTGTGGAAGGAATCGCAGCGGCACACAGCTGTTAATGGTCGGCAGCCGCTCTGCTATTTCCCGCCAGCGCGCTAATTGCAAAAGCAATTAGAAGTAGCGGGCCCGCAGCAAAGTATTAATTAAGCAAACAGAGACTCTCTATTGCCGCGACAGAGTGTCAACTTATTTGAACTGGGAGAAAAAAAACCCTCCTCTGCGTCGGGTAACGGTTGTACTGATACCTCCCTGTGCAAACACCCAAACACAACAACGCAAGGCCATGCAATACACCGGAGCATGTTTACAAACCATATCACCACCCTTTCTTCTGGTGTGGTCATTCTCACAACGGGGCCCTTTTGCAGTGGATCCTCCGCCGACGCTTGCGGGGGAACGTCGGCGCCTTTCTGAGGGTCCGGTGCTCCCGCGGCGTCCTGCAGGAGACGTCCGATACCGCCCCCGAGCGAGCAGCTGAATCTGTAACTGGCGCCAGTCTCATGTAAAACAAACACGAGACCAAACTGGCAGCTCCTCAGCAGGTAACCATGGCGATGGCATGTGGAGATTCCATGAAACAGAATCACTCGGCCAGTTGCTGCTGGAATAACGCGCGTTTAGTGTGTTGAGGAACAGAACCAGCCGGCGGTACTGATGAGAGTACCAATGAGAGTATTGATGAGAGTACTGATGGCGTCCCGTTGCACTTCCTTGGATCGTGAAAACTGTAAAACCACGGAGAGGAAAAGCTGCGCTTGATGATCACAGTTGGCTCTTCCTCTGAGGACTGGAATGGAGCTGGAGTGGAGAATTAAAATCAAGCTGAAATGACAGCCGGAGGCAAGCGGGCGAGGCGCCGCTTTTGATCATCGCTCCACTGGCAAATATTAAAAGGCGCAAACATCAAGTGACGGCCGGCGGCGTGACGAGTCGACAGCGTGGGAACATGTGGACGCGGGTCGGGTGGAGAATCTCTGCAGAAAAAGGCACAAAATGTCTGTTGAGTGTGGATTTTTGTGAATGAGGTGCACTTTAAAGTGAGACGCACACCTCATGTTCACAGCTCCTTCGCCTGCCGGCTGCACTCAGCGCTCGTTGCTGGACGCAGGTCTTTCTTTCTTTCTTTCTTTTTGACTGCATAAGAAACAACTTCACACATCGGTGACCTTAATGGAAGCATTAAGCATGGAAGTATTTGTTGCCTTGTACATCGTCTACAGGGGCGTCTGAACCATATGCAACTCCACCAGGTGCTGCGTGTCACCTTTGACCTTATACTCAAGGACTATGAGAGCCATTCCAATCTTGTGTGTGATGAGTTTCATTCTCAACAGCAGCTTTTTAACGCCTGAGGAGTTTGTGTGCTGCTGCTCGGTGTCATTGGAGAGGCACCAGAGCCTCTCACACACACACACACACACACACACACACACCCTGAGAATGGAGGACGGGGGTAATCCGTAATCTCTTCCCCGTGACCCAGATGAAATCCTGGGAACAACCAGCCCCCGTCTTGCAGGTACCTCCCCCCCCCACCACACAGCTGCGATCTGTGCAAACAGCCTCCCTCCTCGGATGAATGGACTTTGCACAGAAGGACCAGAGCCTGTTACCCAAACCGACAGGTTGCGTAACTATTTATCAGCGACCACTGTGTTTTGATCTGGATCCACTCGATGAGTCGCGGTCCATCCTGAGTAGTCAAACGTGTTTACAGGGTCGTAAACCAGTCGGGATTTACCTCGACGATGAATGATTCACAAGCACTTGTGCAAGTGTAACGGAGCAAACGGCCTCGTGATGAGTAAATGTTGACCATCCAAGCACTTACTCGTGTCTCAGAAGGTTTTTTTTGTTGCACCGATTCGGTTTTCAATTCTAGTAGTTACTTACCACTCGCTTGTTGTTATGTCGTTGTTTCCGTCTCAACGGGCCGCTCTCGTTCTCCTTTTGTCTTCCTCTCCAGAAGTTCTGCTGCCGGTTTTAAAGAGCCACTCGTTCATCCTCTCATGCATTTCCTCCTTTCTGTTGTGCACAATGGCATAAATCACAAGTTGAATGTAACACTACGTAACATTAAAGAGTCCGGCTGTCGGGCAGTTTAACGGTTTTCTGGAAGATTAATCCGGCAAAAAGGCCGAGCTTTTGAGTTGTTTTAAATGGGAATACCACTTTAAAAATGACCCGTCTTTCCAAATAGAGCTGCACAATACAGGTGGATCGAAAAGGAACCCGTCTCTGAGTAGACGGAGTAGTTACAGCACTAAAATGATCAAGTTTACTGAAGATCAGACGCAGATACATTTAAGTTTTAATCTGTAACTCATCAATAGGTCTGCGACTGTAAATATTAACCTGCTAATGAAGTTTAACGATGGACACTGTGTGTTTTTACAAAGCACAATAAGTCAAACAAGCGGCCGAGTGTCAAACTGTCAACCAAACGACAAAGGAGAGATTTTAATTGACATCAAGCTTCCAGGTGGTGGATCGAGCAGCCAAACAGGCGATGCAACAGTGTTCAAAGGTACAAAACGTCGTCCAGAGGAAAGAGCGACGTACTGCACAGTCTCACAGCATCCACGCGTGTGCATTCACTTTTTCCTTTTTTTAATACAGAAAACCGTATCAAACATTAGGCAAAGTCATGTGACGACCAAACCAAGAACATACGCATGCAACTTGGGTTTTTTTTCTTCTTGTTCTTCTTCATAATATTGAGCTTGCATACAAAGGCAGACAGATTACAAAATGAAATCACACGTCGGTTGTATGCGTCACATGTTCATCAGAGAGGGAGAGTGATGAAGAACATCAGGGCTGTTCAGCTTAGACCAGAGGGTGTGAAGGGGGTGATTATAAGAGCAGTCCCACTAAACTGAAAGCCAGCCTTTTTTTTGCCCACGGCTCTGTTGTCTGTTCTGAATGTGAGAGATAGCCACGCCCCTTGATTTGCATATAAGAACTTGAAATAAAAGTGGCATTAGGAAAATAAAAGTCCCTTGAAATAAATAAATGTGGCATTATGAAATAAGTCTCTTGAAATAAATAAATGTGTACTTATGAAATAAAAGTATCTTGAAATAAATAAATAGGAACTTGAAATAATTAAATGTATTTAATATTTATGTATTTATTGCCTCATTTATTTATTTCACGATGTATTTCAAATGCATATTTATTTATTTATTCATATATTTATTTATTTAATTGTGAATAAAACGGCATTTCATATTTCTGGGCTTCACTAAGATACAAAACCTCAAGATAAAATATAAAAAAAGAAAATAAGAGGAACATAAATACAACAAATGTGTTCTATTCCTCTCTGACTCTCCTGGGCGGCGAGATCACCCATCTCTGCTCCCAGCTGTGTGTGTGTGTGTGTGTGTGTTCCGCGTTCCCAGATGTTCGAGGTTTGACACGTGAACGATATCAACAACACGGAGCACTAAGCTGCACATCCTCAGAGGATTCACCGTGGGACAGACGGGGTTTAACGTGTACATTCTGTTCGATACATTTATAAGTGGATTTGCTTACATGAAAAATAAAGTAGCTCAACATCATAGTAACAACATACGTAAACGGCTAGTATATTAAAACGTCTCGGCCTTCTCGCCCGTCCCAGCGAAGCTTGCGTTGCACGACTGGACAATCTTAGTGACGTAAGCAGAGGGCTTCAAGCTGTGAGCAACAACAGCCTCTTGTAAACAATACATGCTTTAGATATTGTCTGTTTTTTTCTTGTAATATTTGACGTAAACTTTCCGTTGTAGAAATTCTGCCCTTTTTTGATGAGCATTTTCAGCCACATTACAGGAGAATGCTGCCAGCAAGTTTTCTTTTTTACATATTGTGGATACTCTCATTTCAGTAGTGTAAACAATAAGCTGAACACACTCTCACTCACACACGCACCATAGAGCTGCTCAATCATGCGGTGTTGCTGTGTTTCTTTTCAGTTTTTTTGAATTATTTGTTTCGGCTGCTGAACGTGATGATTTTGTTGTTGTTGTTGACTCGAGCTGCTCGCCAGCTTCCACTCGTCAGAACCTCTAATCATCCAATCCTGGGTTCAATGCAGCTGTTACATGAGTCTCTGATTGCACTCATAGAACAAATGGTCTGCACCGCAGTGCTCTAGTGTGACGCGTCGCCAGACTAGTTAATGAGCTTTAAACGGGGGAATTAAAACTATTTTCCGGCATCAAAATTTCCAGTGAGTCGATCTCTAACAAAAGAGTAAAGTTCTGCAGAATCCAGAGAACATAACAACCTTTCCACGGCCAAAGAAGGTGCTTCAGTGTGAGTAGTGTCTGATGTAGGAGATGAACGCTGATGAGTTCGTATTAAAGCCGAGTGAAGCCCCAAGTCAACGCGGCCGCTCGTTAAACAGCGAGCTAACGACTCAGTCGGGACCTTTTTTTTAAAAACCCATCGACGTGAAGAGTTTCTTCTTTTGGGTTGCGATCCCTTTGTCTTTGGTGTTTTATCACCTTGCATAGCTCGACAAGCTGTTGCAGTACGACGTACTGTCGTTGCCAAACTAAAAAGGGTCTATTAAGCGTCGACCACAGCCGTTGGTCGCGCTGAGTTAGAATTTGGCACGAGGCAATGGACGAACTGGACATCGCGATTACCCCACAACCAACTTGGAGTGAATCCAAGTAGGTGGCCAAGCGGATGTTTGAGCATCAGTACCTCTAAAATCCTCTAAGCAGAAGTTTAAACTGTGGACTTTGTCTCCGTAACCGTTAAGAATGTATTCAGGGCTGTTTGCTGATGTCGCTATGGTTATGGTACTATTTCCTTGTACGATGCAGCTTCCCAGGAAGAGCACCTGAGTCCTCAGTATACTTCAAACGAGGTGCTCCAGGTGTAACAGGGTGTGGCTGAGACCCCCCCCATCCCTCTCCCCGCACTCTCCCCCCACCATAAGTCTCACCGTAGGCTGCGTTTGAGAGGGACGTCAAGGTCGCCAAAGAACGCTTGCATGGTCAACAGGAAAAGCTGCATTCCCTTTAATAACCAGCAGGGGCGACTCCTCTGCTCCCATAGATGTCTATGAGAAAATTACACTCTTCTCTTTTAACCAGCAGGGGGCGACTCCTCTGGTCCCATAGACGTCTACGAGAAAATTACACTCTTATCTTTTAACCAGCAGGGGGCGACTCCTCTGGTCCTATAGACGTCTGTGAGAAAATAAAAATTTTGTTTCTCAGTAAACATTGTAATCACGAGTTTTTGGTCTCGGACCTGTAGTTTCAAGTCTTGAGCACTGCGTGATGTTCATTTTGAAAATGATGGTCAATTTAGAGTTGGACCATAAAGCAAAGCGTGCTGTAGGGCGGGGCTACTGTGATTGACAGGCTGCTACCAGTGAGGTGGACACCATCTCAACGTCCCTCCTCCACAGTCCAAATATGGTCCCTTTAGTTGACTGGCTGCAAAACGCCAAGATGGCCACAGTCAAAATGCAGAACCCAAAATGCAATATTTGACCCCCTCAGATTATGTCCATTTCTTTCATGCGGTCTGTGTCCCGGGCCGTGTTTCACCGGTTTGCCTCGCGATTGTCTTGGCTTCCGCTTGGTTTTAGGCACAAAAGTTTCGGAATCATTTCATTGAGTGAAATAACAATAAGAAAGGTCAAAGTGCAGGAAAGACGGCGCGTTGCACAAGGAGGCGTGTTTGAAGCATACTGAGGGCTTGACCTGTGTGTGAATGGCATCGGATGGAGGCTCCGCGTCTCTTAACTGCATGTAGTCGGCCGTTGGTCAGACTCACTTGCATCGGGGGGAAGTGAACCTTCGTCACACGACAGCTTTACAATCGTATTAAAGTACAACATCTTGAATTATTCCACTACACATTCAATACCAACGGTATAAAATGGTGCTACATCCTTGTTGGATTCTCCCCTCTTTGTTTGCGCTGTTTGAGCAATTGGTCGGTTTTATTGGGGATTTATTTAGCCGCAGTAAAAATATCTCATCGACTACAAGGCAGCTGCGTCTCTTTTTGTTGAAATCAAATTCAGAATTATAGATGCGTATAAATTGAACACAGTGATTCCCTGGATTCATTTTGTTCATTGAATTTGTGTTGATCATAAATGAAACTCGTGCATGAGAACAAACAGCTGAGGATGTTTCTGGTCCCGAAGAGGCGTCGCAGGTCGCTATGGGGAGAATCCGGAGAAGACGACGGGCAGGAAGTGCTATCTGGTGGGGGCGGGTCTTCAGTCATTCAATGAACCTGGTAGTTCATTGGTCAACGTGTGCCAGCGCTCAATTTTCTTGTCCTTGTTTTTAAGGCAGTCAAACCAGTGTTTGAGCCTCTCTCCGTTTGCATTGATACCCAGAGAAACTCCTCCTGCAAGACAGGACACAGGGGGGTCAGCACATGTACGCACACGTGTCACATTGTGATGTCATCATGGTGACGGCCGAATGAAACGTCGACACGATTCATTAATTAATTTATTGACGCCGTGCTGCTGAGGGCGCTTACCAATGAAATGAATAAACCAGAGGGAGCTCGAAGGCGCATTCTCTCTAATGTCCATCAGGGGGCGACTCTATGAGGCCTTTTACTACGTTCTTCTGCTGATATTTAATTTCCACGCCCCTCAAAATGAGCTAATGAGCTGTTTCAGTGGGGCGGCCTCTGCTTACCAATGAAAATCGTTGGACTTCCCGATGTCGTAGTCCCACACGGTCACCTCCAAGGTCTTCTTGGTGAGGTCAGCGTATTTAATGTCGTAACAGAACTCCTGCGGAAAGATGGATGGACGCATTTTTGTTGTATAAATCAAGTCACCAGCCCTTCCCCATGAAACATGTGACCGAAGGATGGGAAGGAAACGTGGAGGTGAAGCATAGACCTTCTCAAATACTCTAATGTAATTTTACACATATTTCTAGTTAATCATGGGATTTTGTTTTTCTAGAAAAACCCGTTTGTCTCGTTAAAATAAAATAAAGCCTCTGTATTGTGTCTAATTAAAAGAGATTGGTATCACTCATCCACAGCCAATAAATAAAAGTAATCGATAAAATCCCCAGGCGATGAAGCCGAACAAGCGTTTGCTGGTATCAACTTCACCGTGTGAAGGAAGGGAATGTCATTCCGCATTTATATCTGCAGCTCAACCAGGGACGCAGCTCCGCTTTAGTGGAAATCAATGCTATGATGCCGGTGTGCCCCCCCCTCCACCCCTTCACCCCCGCCTTCACAGAAAGGCCAAGAGGTGATGGAGGGATATGCACACAAAAAATGTCAGAGGAAAATGTCAAGCCGCTGGCCTCGCCGTTTGGCCCGGTACTCCGGGGACGGGCTGAACCCAGGTCACCGCTCTGAGGGGCCCCTCGGTACTCACATCCAAAGGGCTGATCCTCCGTCTACCGAACCTCCGGGGTCCTGCACACTTTAGTAAGTCTAATCACAGTCAAGTGGGACCGCGAGCAGGGAAGGCTTTAGGGCGGGGCCTACTGTGATTGACAGGTCTGTTTATAGCGACGTACCTCGTTGAACTCCGGGTTGAGCGTCTTCTTCTTCACGGCCGTCTTGTGCTTTGACTTTTTGTTCTCGTCGGGCTTCAGGTATCTGCAGCAGAGGAACAGGATCAATAGCTGCGAGCTTCACGCGTTGCCGTGTTTGTCCTGGAGAGGGTGCTGTGGCACCGCCCTACATCCGCCAACCAGTCGCTCATGGTGTACTATTACCATCATGTTTAATCTAAATCATCTTTCAATCGGTTGGAAGCCAGATTAGAACTGTTTTCTTTTAATCTGCTGAAAAGGTTTTTATTTACGCCGTGTTTTTAGTTACAGAGGCTCTGAAGGCTTTCTAAACGATTCCTCAGTAGGGAGCTCCAGACTTTGGAGAGGAATATACATATAATACATATAATATACATAGAAAAGCTATTGAAGTGGACATTTTCCTTTCGCAGGAAAACAACCGTCACAGAGAAGTTTAGTCGCATTGCAAACAACAACTAACAGAAATCACAATGAAGCTCCAGCAGCTGATCTCCGGCATGAAGACGATTTCGCTTCCCGAACTTTAGTTTAACAAAATATGAGACCTGTAAATGTACTTCTGACTCGAGATGGCATGAACGCCAGCACTGCAGCATATGATGTAACCGTGACGACGCCCGAAAGACACTTTGCAATGGGAGGGTGGGGTGGAGCATTTTACTTTGACTCCCTCCCCCTCCGTACAGATGTGAGGTTGTTTTAAATAATCCATTTATGAAATATTGGATGAATTAATTTGTCTAAAATGCTCCATTCTTCAAATAATAATCCTCAACGTTTCGGAGCACATTTCAAATGTCGCTGAACACACTATGCCATCTTTTTTTTTTCGTTCACGTCTCTATGCTTGCACTGAATTGTGGGTAATTCCCTCAGGCATAGTCTGCAGAAATAAGGACTTCAAAAGGGGTTCAAAATGTCCTAAAAAGCCTGGAGGATTTGAGTGTTTGCGATGGGATTGGCCGCCCTGCGCTTGCCGCTGATGCGGAGGAGCAGATGATTCCACCTGCGACGGAGACGTTGTCACGAGGACGACAACATGTAATTACATTTGTCGTGCGAGAAACGTGCAGATTTCTTGTCACGTGGCGGTGCGAACGTTCCCACACGGAAGGACTAAAATTACACATTTGGTGTCACAACTCATTCTTGATATTAATAGCGCACCAACATTTTCAATTAAAAAGCGGAAAGCAAAAGGACCACGAGACTCGAACCTGCACGTAACAGCGGTCGGTTCCGGGCTTCAGTCCCAGGAACCCAGCGAACGCGTCGCGCCATGTGCAGGTAAGCTAAAGGTTGAGTGAGTTGCGGAGGCGTCGGGTGCAGATGAGTTTGTTGTGTGTGGAGGTCGGACCTTTGTGTTCTTATTACACGTATACGGGGACTAACTCTCTAGAGTCAGAAAGTCAAAGCTTATTTTACCTTCACCCAATACTCCAATACTCATTTTTACAGAACGGAGCGCGAAAGCAACACAGGGCTCAGTTTTTCGGGCCGAGCGGCTAACGCTAACTAGCTCTCACCCTGCTTATTTCAACACAAACGTTTGCTTGATTGTGCGCAGCACCGGAGACTTGAAGCCGGCTGTTTGTTGTGACTCGAGTGATGTCTGCATCCTACATGCTCTGAAGGAAACACAGGCCAATCGAAACAGAAGGCCGCGTCCTGCAAGCTTCAGGGAGACGTTCTCAACCTCCAAACCGCGTTGCCGCGATACGAGTCGTGCTTTTGTTCCCGCGGTGTCGCGCGGCGGAGTCGCAATTAATTTCCCTTTTCATTTGTCAGCCGGATGAAAGACTGGTGGGAATGTTCAGGTGTGATGAGCAGGGGCGCCGCTCTCGGCTGGAAAGTCACGCTTTCTCTGCTGAAACGCGGCGGCTTGTCTGCTTCAGCCACGTGACGAGGAGCGACGGGGGGGGACGGGGGGGTCAGTGCTTGTTTCAATGCACAGCCGCCTGCTTTCTGACGTAACGACTGAGATTCCAGGGCTCAAAGACGGCGAAAGCGGTTTGACACTTTGACAGTTATCTTGGAAACTAAAAAGCCAATTTGCGGTGGAATATGAGATCGGTATTCATGGCGCCCGGCGGGCGCTTCTTAATGGCGTTATTGACCTCCTGGCTCCGTCCTCTGGTGCGAGCCAAAGGCTGCGTTTTCATTCCATCCATTTTCCTCTGGACACCGGTTTCGGGAAATGAAAAATGAAATGCTTGTGGACACCGAAGCGTAACTCTGGAGTGGACTGCCAACTCGATCTATTACTATGAATCTAATGGTGGCTTAGTTGTTTACGGCGGAATCGAGTTTTTTATAGGACAGAAATGATGGAAGCCAACGGGGCCTGAGGCCGGGTCACTGACGTTTTGACGTAGGGGTCGGAGAAGCCGTTGGCGTCCATGGCGGCGAGGTGGGCGCAGCGGATGATGCCGACCACCAGGCAGGACTTCAGGGTGTTGTACTTGAGGGAAATCATGATGCGCCCGCGTTCCTCCAGGGACTTGTCCTCTGTCTTGTTGACCTGCAGGGGGGACGGAAACGTTTCAGTGTTTTTTACCATTTACGGTTTTTACTTTTGCAACAATGAAGCACTTTGTGAAAGTAAGTCTGATTGGCTGATGGATGTTGAAGTTAACGGCCTCATCAGAGTGAGCCTGGCGTGTTCTTCGGGGACGAGCTCCTCTCCCTCGAGCAGAACGTCTCCACGTTCCTTCACTGCTCGCATGGGAGCCGTTTAACATTTGTTGTTGGGTTTTTTTTTTCACTGCTGCGCCCGATGACTTGGAAACGCCATTTGTCGCCCTGCTGCTGATTGCGTGATTATGTGTTTTCCTCCACTCGTCCTGCGCCACACACGTGGCGTAAGACGGCCCGTATCAGCGGGGGGGGAGGGGGGCGAGCGCACGCGGGCTTCACGCTTATCAATGGGTACTTGAGGGTCGCTGGGAAACGTGGGAAATGAGACTGTGAGTTCTTTTCAATTTGGTTTGTGCCATTTCAAATTGACATGCATTAGTTTTTTTTATTTCGTCTGCGAAGCGAAGGCTCTCGGGGACCCAGCGTGTCGCACGCCGCCCTGATTGCGAAGCCCCTCGAGGCCGCTCTGGGATTTCGGTTGACATAAATGAAATGTACTTGATGACCAATTTGGTCCGACGGCGGCCCGTGACAGTCAGAGCGAGCAGACATGCAGATACTTTGTGTCTGGACAGAAGTGCACACTTCACCGCCTTCTTTCAGCTGCGACGGAACACATTAGCAAATGTGCAAAATCTGCATTTCGTTTCAAACGGCTGAAGGCTGAAAGTTAAAAGGGTGCAACAATGTGAAGCGCCCGTCGGCTCCGCGGTGCTTTCAGGCGACGCTCGGTTTATTGTTTAGCTGTCCGGCGGAACGTTTTATCATCTCTCTTCACTGCCGCTGCTCTTTTGCTGTCGATTCAGTCGCAGGAGGCATTCGCCGTCCTAAAGAAACCTAGAGGTTACAAGGAGGTTTTGAAACCTTTTAAAACCATAAAATGGAATTTTCTTTTCCAATAATGAAACTCCAAAATAATTTTACGAGCTTGAACAATTCGGTGTGAACGGGCGGCTGTGAAAAAGTCAAAAATCTTTCAAGGCATCTTTGCTTCAAACACGTCGGGCCGTCACATTGGAAACAGTAAAAGGACGATACAACGAGCGAGGGAGGAGGGACGAACCTCCATTTCACACTCACAGATCCTCAGTTAACCGTCTGCTCTGTGTCCGCACGTCCAGGGACGGACGTCCTGAATGGACCCACGTGTAACGCACAAAATGTCCCTCAGAGACTCAAAGTGACCTCCAGGGGTCAAACACAAGTACCAAAGCAAAGCAAATGGAGACACATAGAGACACAAAAGCAGCAACACAATTGGCATGAAGAGAGACAAAGCTAAACCACCTTGTAGTCTGCGTGCCTTGGTCCTATGGGGGGGGACAATTGTCTCACAGAGTTCCCTTTCCTCTTTCCATCAATCCGCTCAAACAGGAAACCGACTTGCATGAACAAACTCTTGACCAGTGGTGTTTGCTAAAGATTTTCTAGCTAATTAATGATCCCCGGTTACACGTCTTGTAACCGGACAACCGCACACCTCCGACGTGACCGAGCATCATCCTGAATGAAAGTCGCTGCTGAGGTGAATAATGATCCTGATGAACATCGCTCTCTGTCCACACGGGTTCCAGGTGTCACTCATTGGTCAAACCGTCTGCCCGGTTTACCTCGAGACGACCGAAACATGGAGACATGGAGCTTTTTGTGCGTCCCCCCCGAGGGTTTCTCTGCTCATTCAGTGGGCACGTTAACTTTTGATGTAAAAACTTAAACAGCACTATAAATTCCAAAGGTTCAGATAGAAGATCAATCGATTCACAATGGTATGCAGCTGGTGGAATCTAATCGTTTATCTTCTAAAACGACATTTCATCTGGTGACCGGTGGGTTCCAGCAGCTCGCAGGCTCACTCACCACTTACAAGCGTTCCCCTCCAAAATAAAAGCGGGGCCAAACAAAAGTACACTTGTTCGGCCCCTCCTGACGTCACACAACTAAAGCAGAGTTGCTGGTGGTCCCTCCTTTATTTAAATATTGTCAGGGGCTTTTATTGTGAAAGGTTGAAGCAGAATGAGTGGACCTTGTTTTCTTTCGTTTTCATTAATTTTCAAAACCACAGATTAAGACAAATGAATCGTTGTGAAGCGGCGGACATGTTACTGTGTTTTCGGGGAGCTGATGATGCTGGTCGTCATGACACCCGGACGGTAGCGCCCCCACCCCCACCCCCACGACGGGCGCTGCCGCCTGCTGGATGAGATGATTAAATGGCCTCTGCTCTGTTCTCCTCTCGGCACCGCATCCAGAACACAACTGCTCATCTGATACTTCAAGAGCGAGCGGGGCAGAAATCTCCCCCCCGTCGCCCTTTCCCCTCCTCCTCCCTCACCGCCACCCGTCACGGCTTCACTTTGCTTTGAAGAACTTTCTATGGGGGAAATTGCTAAACTGTGCTTTAAGGCGGTTAGTGGCGCGGCGACGGTCTGAGGCGCCCGATGCGTCACAGCTCCCCCACGGTTGCGCTTCCTCACAGAAGCAGAACGAGGCCTTCGTGGAGCGACGTCTCCACGATTTACACTCTTTTGTTTTTACCTCGCAGGTTCTGATTGTGCGACAGATAAGAAGCACTGCACACGTTGACAGTGCAGACGGAAGGAAGCTGCCGCGTGTCAGAAGCTTCCAGAAGCCGTTTCACGCGCTCCCACGTGCACGCGGCGTTCCCTCCTCTCCTGCGGGCCGCTGTTTGTGCTCGTCTTCTGTAATTGTCCTGAGTGCTCGGGTCTCGTTGTGACTGACGTGTTGTTGTGAGCTCCATTTAGTTTTTCTGGGTATCGGGATCCGTTTCCAACGGTTCCCCGTGTGAAAGGTGAGCGAATCGTTTGTGTGTTTTCTCTGCGCGACTGAAACCGAAACCTGCTGCTTGTTATTGTTGTTAGATGTCGCATGAACACCTGAATGATGAATTACTGAATGAACACAGTAAGAACAATTGTTATAAAGAGACCAGTAAATACAAAGCAAAAGCGTAACATGAAAAGTCTTAATTATAGAGCCTTATTTTTCTCCTGACGTGTTTCAGCATGAATCTAAACTCAAAGAGTTCATTCGTTCAAACGCGTTTGGACTCACAGGTAATTGTTTCTCCAGGCAGTTGTTGAAGTTTTTGATTTGGTTGGGCTTCAGCTTCTTGAGTGGGATCCGCGTCTCCCCGATGAACTCGTTGTGTCGGAACTTGTCCTCGTCGCACACAGAGATCCTAGGAGGAAGAGGAGGAGGAAGAGAGGCTCAGGGGTCAAAGCCTCACCAGAGCTTCTCCAGGACACCAGTCGTCATCCTCCGTCGGGATAATTGCACTTTTCAGAAAGACGGATCGATCAAAGACGACGCTGAATTCATTTCCGTTTGGTGAGGAGGAGCGTTTGAAGATGGACGGCGGTTTTCTTCGCGTCTAATTGCAGCGATTTCAACAACTCAACGAGTGATACGAGGATTAACAATGACATTTGTAATAATTAGAAATTACACAATCAAATTCTGAATCGCGGGTTGATGATGATTTGATGACTGGTTGAGAAGTAATCAGGCGTTAAAAATCAGCTTTTAGTCTTTCTGCATAACAGGTTTTTGTACCTTCTGCTTCGATGGTGTTACGCGTTAATAGTAAAAATAAGTAGCGACTACATATGATTATATAACCTACTTGTACTACGCTGATAACACTGTGGGTAAAAATAAAGGAGCAAAGAACACCTGCGTTGCGTAACGCGTCATGTTTATCATGAGCAGCAGCTTTGGCTCTTCTCAGGTGGAGAAGTGTAGTTATCTCCCCCAAACAATGTGCTGTTTGGAGATTAGAGAAACAAAAGGGTTTCTCTCTGTAGATCGAAGAAGAAGAATCCACAGGATGAATAACTCATTTCAGTCAGTGATTTATTCCCTCAAGCACCAAAAAGGCGCTTTTCCATCTCTTCCTTTCACTTCTTTATTTAAATATCCGTCTGCCCACTTGTTCACTTTCCATTCCTTTAATCACCTTCCTTCCTATAACCTCCTCTCTTCCCGCCCCCACTTTCATTCCTCTCATGTCCCCGTCTCCTTTAATTCCTCTCGTTACACTTGATTGGACGGAGCGCGTCCTACCTCAGCGTCTTTCGGACCATGTCCTCGTCGGTGATGCCGTAGTAGGTCAGGGTCTCGCTCCACACGGGGTTCAGCGTGTTGTGCAGCGTCTTGGTTCGAAGTTTATTGGCCTGAAAGACAAAACAAAGTCGTCGGGCAATTCAACGGGATTAAACGTCTTTCTGGATTTACTCCGCCCCACGAGGTCACGTCTCCCTCACGCTGACCTTCACGGTGATCATCGATCACCAGATACAGCTCATGAGTGTTTGACCGTTGCTCCTCGACCTGACGTAGCGTTGCATTGGAAATGCATGCAGGTCATTGTAAGGTCGTCTCTAAGGTCACCTTTTCTTATAAAACAAGTCATTAAAACCAATCAAATCAAGCGGTTGATGAAGTTTGATTGGCTCTTTTCTCTCTGTGGAAACATCTGAACCCCGGATGACGCTGGTCTCCGAGGAGACGGAGCGTGAAACCTGTGGCCTCCTCACAGGCTCCTAATGAGGCTCTTAGACCGAGCCTGATGATTACCTCGAGAGCAAGCTGTGCAAAATGTCAAAGGGGAGGGGGGGGGGGGGCGGGGGACGACGGCATCTTGGTTGTAATGACAGAAATATGCAGAAGGCCTCGAGGCACCAGATGAATCCAGAGGAGCTAACGAGTTTCTGTTTACTCAGCAGTGAAATAATCTGTGACATTTCAGGACAGGCTAAAGTGCAGACACCGGACTTCTCCCGAAGAGCAGAACAGAAATGTCCGATACAGAAAGCTTTAAAAGTACGTTTAAGTCGGCTTATGAACTGCGTGTGGAAAGTTCCTCCACATCCATCCCAGGAAGACGTATCCAGGGGCGACGGGATGGAGGGATGGAAGGGGGGGGGGGGGGGGGGGGGGGGGGGGGCAAAGCAAACGAAGCGCATCTTCCGCCTTTGTGGAAATACGTGTTTGGTGCCAGTGAGAACTGAACCCTTTTAAATATCTTAATGTCTGTGTTATATTATTTAAAAACCAAAAGGGCTTTTTTTCCCGTCAAATCAAGTTAATTGATTTTAGTCGGTTCCATCGCTTTGGACACGAGGCGTTAAAAACGTACGGAATCATCCGTTCCTCCGGCAGGACGCAGTGAGTACACGCGTGTGTAATGTCCCACACGCGTGTAGCATGTCGAGTGCTGTCATGGAGTGACGTGTTCAGAATGTGGAAGCTTCTCGGACTCCTCCTCTGATCGGGGGGGCGGAGTCGTCTAATGGAGGCCGTTGATTCGTTTTATGGGCCTCGGCCGTGTGTCGTGTGACGATTATTACAATTCTGCTTAATTTCGGTTGTCAGGCCCTTTTTTCCTTTTCTTTTTTTGTATCGCTCTCTGAGCGGCCGACGCCGCTTCCTTCTCACTGATTAGTCTGATTTTAACGCATTCAAACGCATGTCGGCGCACAAACTTCGAACGGTCCAAAGTCGAAGATGAAGAGGGAACTAAATGATCACAAAGTTGGGATGAAAAGCGTCGTGAGTGGAACCGGGCGGGAGGAAGTGAAGAGAGGAAGTGGTGAGTCGGGTAGATGACGATCACACAGCTTCAGCCTTCAACAAGCCGCTCATTCGATATGAGGACTAATGAAAGGATTAAATCCACCTCTGAACCCACCGACGACCAGCGAGACATTTGGAGCGTTTGACATATAAGATGCATCTCGGTGTGTTTTTTGTGCAGAAGCAGTGGAAGGGTTGAACACAGTGGAGAACATCTCACCTTGCTGGCTCCGGGCAGCAGATGCAACTTGACGTAAGGGTCGGAGAGCCCGTTGTGGTCCATCGGCTTGAGTCCCTGTGGAGGAGACAAGGAGACAGAAAGAGACAGAGAGGAGACACACGTCCTCGTTTTATTCCGGCGGAAGCTCGCTGCGCGTCTTCAGTCACGCTGTGTCTTTGTAGCTCCTTCGTGTCTCCTTGTGGTCGTTTGGAGTCCTGGCTGCGTCCAGCAGGACCTTCACTGTTTCGTCCAATGAAAACGTCAGTACGTGCTGCGTTTGCTGTATTTTTAGTTTCATCTGATCTCCGTCTCTGAGACGTTAAAATAGTTAGCGGCCGTCTTGATCAGATTGAAGGATTTCCTTTGTTTCTTCCTTTTTTGGGGGGATTAGTTTTTCTTCTTTCTGAGGCGAATGTTTTGATTTGTGGCTTTGAATCCTCTGCGCTCGCAAAATACAGCTGCATACATGACACATAAAACCTCACGACTTCGTCATCTTACAATAAAAAGGATTCCACTTCTCATCTGGCAAATAAATAAAACGGCCCACATCCCCGAAATTAGCCGCAAGGTCCAATTACCTCGATCCCAGTTCCATTAGTCTAATTGTTCCCCGTCTTTTATGGTTCTTTCTTTAATGGATCACAAAGAGGAAAACAAAACGTCCACAATTATCCGGCTCAATAGATGAGCTCGGCACCCGGCAGTAAGAACCGGCTCGTGGTCGTTCCGGCGGCGAGCGAGCAGACGCAGCGACAGGAAGCACCGACTCGATGAGGCGAGCTTCCTTCCTGCCCCTCTGCGATAAAACGGCACGCGTCCTTCGGTTGTGTTACATCACCAGCACAACGAGGGGATCATTTTAATCTGATCCAGAAGTCACGGCGTCGCCCTCACGCGCGTCACAGCGACGCCCAGCTTCATGGAGCTGCACGGACGCCGTTAAGAGGCCAAAGGTTCCGTGTGATCGGCTGCAGCCGCTTCGCTTTGGGGGGAAAATTGCTTAATTGCTGTCACTGCAAAGTAATTAGCTGCAGCGGACGAGCTTATCAACATTCTCATCAAGTCTCTTCTCTCATCTGCAGCGTTCAGAGCCTAAAAAAGAAATGGGAACTTTGAAAGGTGCTGAAAGTTTCTTAGAATAAGAAGAGCCGAGTCGGCACAACGAAGAGGACGCACTGCGCTTCCTGTTGTACTGTAATGATGGCGTCTTACACATGGGAGACGCAGCTTGCTCCTTCCTTACTACGTAAAGATCGTTATGGGGTCTAGGTGTAATGATCTGTTTCTCTGGGTTTTGGGGAGTCTCCCTGTGAGGGTCTCGGGTCGCAGGAGGTCGCATATGTACAGACTGTAAAGCCCTCTGAGGAAAATTTGTAATTTGAGATTTTGGGCTCTAACAAAATAAAATGAATCGAATTGACTTTGAGCCTGAACCCGGGCGCTCGCCGGGACCATTTTCTCGACCATCTTCTCCGTCATTTCCTCCCCCCTTCCGACCGCACGCGGCTCTGCATGACGCGCTCGATGCGAAATGCAGACGCTGGTTTGTTTGTTTTTCCCCTTTTGCAAAAAAAACAAACCAACCAGCAGCTGAGATTGCAGCTGGATTCCACCGTGATGCTCCTGCAGCCGGTTGATTGTGATTACCGACGTTTGGGGAAAATGGCCGGTGTGAAAGAGGCAGATGTACGTACGCACACACACACACACACACACACACACACACACACACTTTTTGTCTGAGCTGAGACTGAGCCGATGGTTCCATGATGGGGGGGGAACCAGTAAAGCAGTTTATCGGTATTATTGATCCCGGTTGAGACTTTTTGATTTGCACAGCGAGTGCGTTTTGCAGCATTCTCTCCACACAGGTGCTCGTGTCCCACAGCCGGGGGGGGGAAATGCGTCTTCATTACAATATCTGACTGGCCCGGTAACGGGGGGGCAGCAGAGGCCAGGAGGGATGAGACGGGGCATTGATCTCACCCTGAGGGAGCCGTGTTAAGGGAGGGGTTAAGGCCTCAGCGGGGGCGCAGAGGGGGAGAGGGGGGGGGCGAGGCGACCTGATGGAAGGAGGCGGTACGGAGGGCCGGCAGATGGGTCAACGCAGGTGATTGAGAGGCTTAAGTGGGAGTAGGAGGGGGGGGTCACGCTGGGAATCGTTAGCCTCGGCATCGTTATTGATCACGTGTCACAACACAGCAGGCTAATTCATGTATTTATATGTATTATGCCAAATTTAAAAATAAAATAAGAAAACGTAATGAGTCACAACGTAACAAAGAGGGACACAAAGTGTGTTTCAGTAAACCAGTGATGGCTGCACAGCCTCTTGTTTCTCTACCTCATCGTTTTCGTGTTGATTTGTTCGTAAAAATTGAAATTTCAACGTGGAATCGAATCGAGGGACGAATTCGACAGAACTTCGTTTCTGACAAACAAATAAATGGATTTCATGTAAACCAAAACTTTGACAAATTTAAAAAGAACTACTTGAACAGCCCGATTCACGCCGTGTAAACGCTTATTTATGGGTGTTGGGGGGGGGGGGGGGGTTCCCTTCTTAAGGAATCAGTCGATTAGTCGACCTTTCGGCGCGCAGTAATCAATCACGGCATCGCTTCCTGCTCACTATTCGTTCTCAGAGTATTTGCTGATAAACGAGTCGACCTGGTCTCATTTACAGCGTGCAGTCACTTACAGCCAGGAGAGACGGGGGGAGAACGGGGGGGGGGCGTCTACCGGGGTTCACTGGTGGGAACACACGTAAGCATTGATCAGGTGGGGCTGGTGGGGATTTGAGCTTATCGACTTAGCGACTTACCTTCTTGTATCTGGGGACCGGAAGCTGTTTTTTGATGCATGCAGGAGAAGAAGGAAGATAACATTGATCGTGTGAAATTTAAAGTCAGCGCAATCAAACAAACGTGCAGAGACAAGGAGCTGCGCAGTGGCAGCAGTCGGTGCAGCTGCTCGTTTGCTGTGGATAAAGTCCTACAGAATAGTATAATAAGCAAGGTGAGCATGCTAACCGGCTAGCCCCCGTCAGCTTGCACCGCCCGCTTGTACGCTGCAGCTTCAAGATGACGCGTCGGTGCTGAAGAAGAAGTTGAGCTGACGACGCACAAACTCAACAATCCACTGTTTGGACAAAAGGCCGACAAAAGGCCGCCGCTTCGGTCCGGGACGCGGCAGCAGCCGTGTTAACGGTTAGATAAGACCCGATATGAATCACAATGGATTTCTGCCGTTGCCATGACGCACCGGCTTCGTCCTTTCTTGAAAAGCCTCCGTTGGACTTTTCATCAATATTTAGTGACGTGCTGAACAATGGGAATAAAGTGTTTCTCAGTCGCTGCTTTTTAAAGAGGAAAGTTGCTGTTTGAAAGCTTTTCAATGTAAAAACCAGCGACAGAAAAAACTGATATGGAACACAAAAGAGAGCCTGTGTGTGTGTGTGTGTGTGTGTGTGTGTGTGTGTGTGTGTGTGTGTGTGTGTGCGTCTGCTCCCACACACTTGAGTGGGTGTGCCGGCACCGAGAGGCCAGTCTGCTGCTCAAGGAGGAAAGACGCCAGCGGAGCGTTGAGGCAGGTTGCAGTGGAGGCGGCGCAGAGTAAACAGGTCTGGGATCTGCCATTGAACACTGAGACGCCGTCTGATTCAATAATCGGGGGCGGGGGGGGGGTACGTTGGCGATACGACGAGGCGCCGCAACAAGCAACCGCGGCGTCCCTCATTTTCTACTTCTGGACGTTCAGATGCTCTAAAAAATGAATTTTACATGTCAATTGCACACAAAGAAAATGAACCGTCTTTGAACTTTGAACACCTTTCTATTTTCTGCGGAATCCAAACGGATCAACGCAGGGAGACATGAAACGGACCTCAGATCAGCTGTGGCCCGCCAGAACACACACACACACACACACACGCCCACAAACACACACACACGCACGCCCACAAACACACACACACGCACGCCTGTCAGCGGTTGACCGCTGCTGCTCATCGTGCGTGAAGCTGGAGCGGCTGCAGCTTCTTGAAGTAAGAGAGAAGTCCGATCAAGTGAGGCGAGACGTGCAAACCTTCCGCCCCCATAGCTTCTGCCAGGCTTTGTTTCTGTTGAAATTACATCGGGTCAGCTGGTATTTTTTATATATATATAAATATATAAATGCAAGTTTCCTGCCCAGACCTGTGTAATATATGTAGGGAGACCATAAAGGGATTTAATACAAGATATGAAGTGTATTTTAAGACTGAAATATTACAGCGGGGCCCCTTTTTGTGTTTCCCTTTGCGTCATTTGCGGGAACTCGGCCCGCCGATGTTGCCGTAGCAACAGAACGGCAAAGAACACGTCCATGGACTCCAACATCTTCCTGTTATAAACTGGCTGTTTCTTTTACTCGGGGGGGGAGCAGCAGAACCAGCTAGCTTGTGGTGGGGGGGGACCGGCTCAAGCATCCTTCAGTGTGCAGAAGGCCTGCGCACGTTCGGCTGCTCTCGCCTTCAGACGCGGAACCAGGATGGCGGCACCTTGATCTCCACGGTAACAAGGCATCGCGGCCATCGCGCCGTTTGGTTACCTCGGGCTTTTCGCCCACTTAGTCATCGACTGTCGATCTCGAGCTGCGGCCTCTCGCTCCCCGCCGCCTCTGCAGGGCGAGCGAGCCGCCAACAGGTGATTCGGTTCCGTCTACGCACAGAAACCGCGGCGCGATCTGAACCTTCCAACACAATCACACAGGGAGAAGCTGCACTGTGGAGGATGAACCCCCCCCAAAGGCCGAGCTTCAGACCAAACTCCCGTCATCACGTGTGTCTCTCCCAGCGACCACACGCGTGTGCTCCCGTTTAAACTCAAGGCCTATTTCGAGGGGCTAAATTGACTTATTTCCATCACGTGATGGAGGACGGGAAGACGTCGCCGCGGTGACGCTCGCCAGGTGACGCTCGCCAGGTGAAGCCGCGCGTTGAGGTCGTCGTGTAGCATGAGGCTGAAGCTAACGCGCAGCGCACCATGTGGTCAAACGCCGAGGCTTGTTTGAAGCGGGAAGCAAAACACGTAGTCGGGTCACATGGTTTCAAGCCGCGGGGTTAAAGAGAACCCCCCACGCTGACGGGAGAGGACACGAGTCGGTTGTTCTACCTCGTTTGTACCCCTCATTAAAAAAAAACCAACTAAAAGCTAATAATGGAGTACGTGTGGCTCTCCAGCTGTTGACACGTCGGGGTGAAGGATCTAATTAAACGTTAAGCAAGAGTCTGCGGGCTGTTTGTCCTCATGACGCGGCTCCGAGCCACATCTCCATTCCCGCCGACAAAGTGGACTAACCAGTCGGTAAGAAGCTCACAGAGCCGCCACCTTTTAAATGGCTCCACTGCTCCCTTAAAGGAAATGTTTAGAAGGCTTTCTCGGTGTTATTTGGAGGAGCGAGGCGCACGAGTCACACAGCACGGGGGCTCCGTTCCGTGTTACGCTGTTACGAAACCCGTCCTTCCCACTAACCGCAGCAGAATAATCAGAACTCGGTGATTAACTTTCTCTCTTTCTCCCATGAGCCGGGATCTGCGAGTTCCAATCAGAGGATTAACCGAGGTTCTCTCAATCACGGCCATTATTGAAGCCACTGCAGCGACGTGGTTCCACGCTGTATTTGAGGGAGGGAAGTGCGTTACTTTCTTTCTGGCTGGCTGGGCAGCAGAGCAGTATAAAAAATAACCGTCATGAATCAAGGTGGCACGATGCCCGCCTCTGCCGCCCGGCGCTCCTGCCAAGACCGGCTCCTCCGCTGCCACTTCCCTCCCGCTGCCGCCGCCGCTGCCGGGGCCGGCAGGAAGAGTTATGGCTGCCGGGGGAGACGCCGCTTCGTCACGGCAAACGCACGCGAGGGCCTCGAACTCCCCAATTGTTAAAAGGTGGGGTTTGCAAATGCAGCCCAACCCCCCCCCCGCCCCCCCGCCCCATATGCTAGATGTTTGGATTATGTATTTACTGAACAATTCATCAACGCTGATCTGGTTTTTGCATTTCCCGGAGGAAGCCTGTGAGCATTATTGATTGAGCGAGGAGACTAATGTGCTCCGATCTCCTGATACGCAGTCGAGCCCCTTCGGCCGCTCGCAGGGATCCAATGAAAAGAACAGTTGCTCTTTTGGATTTAATGTTTTGATAACTGTATTGACTGTTGCACTGTAATTGAACACGTATTGAATGTATGCATCCCATAATTAAGCTTTTTTTGGTTCGGTTTGCAAAGGAAAGGATGTACATAGACGCGTTTCACACCCTCTGTTGTGCTGCGACGCATGCAGAGTTCCAGCTCTGTTGCATGAACGCATTCACAGACTCTTCTTTTGTGGAGGAATCCAGGGAGATTCTGAATCTAAATATGCATCATCCCGCCGGCGTCGTGTGGTTAGAGCACCTCATCACGCTCACATTGTGCCACAAAAAAACCCCCGGCTTCCATGGTGAATGCCGCAGTGACCTTTGTAAAAATGATTGTGTTGAGTCGAGCTCCCGTCTACGTCGGCCTCGTGAATCCCAAACGTGTCTCTGCAGTTTGATCGTCAGAAGAAAGAGAGACAAGCGAGATGTGATTGGAGTTAATTATTGAGTGAGAAGAACAGTGCTGCTGATCAAAGGGGAGCGACGAGGGAATTGGTTGTGGACTGAAGAAATTCTGCTCTGCGTTCATGAGGGAAAAAAAGGAAAAACGCGTAGGTTATAAAGTGCAGCACGAGCAGGTTCACACCTCAAACTTGAACAGATGGTCTTCTCACTACGGTGTGAGGAAATATAAAGGTCCACTCTCATCATGTGCTGTTTCTATTAAAGGCCTCTCTGCAGTCGAGGTAGCCTCAGTCTGCCCAATAGTCTCTGTCCTTTTTGCTCGCTTTTGGTCTCCACCAATTCCAGAAATATTATTTTACATATAATAAATTGCCACACATGCCTCGCGCTTCAGAAATAATGAAGGCGGTATATTTAACCTCTCGGCATGGGGCGTGTTTCCTGTTTGCAGGTATGCGCGCAGGCTGAAACGGAGAGCAAGCGGCTGCTGGACCGTCCGTCGAGCCTTTTTGTCGGGTTCACCCGGATGCCACGCGGAGGTTTTTGCTTCACACACCGAACTCTGAAGTCCAGCCAGGCCCAGAGGTGTGGTGTCGGTACCGTGACTCACCTTGGCTCTGTTGATGGTGCAGTTCAGCGCGTTGTTCTCCTGGTCGTACTGCAAACTGAATTCCAGGGTCCCCAGCGTGGCTGTGGAGACGGATCAGGAGAGAGAGAGAGAGAGAGAGAGAGAGAGAGAGAGAGAGAGAGACGTTAGCGACGCGACACCCGGCTGGCGGCGGTTTAGGGGTTCTTGTTCTCGTGTGTATTTTGGATGATTTTACATTTTCACCAGTCCGACCGGTTACGGAAGCAAGAAGGCCAGTGCATGAAATGTAGCCGTTGCCGTGGAGATTGCGGCCGGGTGGAGGTGACCCCCCCCCCCCCCGGACCTCCTGACCTCCTGTACTCGCCCCCGCCAGCTGCCCTCGCAGCTCGCCAGCTCGCGCCGACAGCACCAAAGACGAGACGGCGAGCAACATGAATTAAGCGAGACGGTGTGATAGAAACGAGGCGTAGCGCGTCCTGCGCGTGGGCGGCTGCAGAGCGAGCGTCGAGTAGTAGAAATGGAAGAATGAACGGACGTAATTAAATGGTTACACTTGAAATGGGCTGAAGCTGTTTACCAGCGAACACATCAATTAGATCAGGGAGGGTTAAAGAGGCTTTTTATCAGATATGAAAGTTAGCACGAATCCCTCGCAGAATTTCAAGTAGCCGTCGGGTTTATTTATTTTTTCTTTGATGAGAAATCGTAATTCTAGAATTGGAGGTTGAATTATCTCCACAGCAACCTTTCCCCCGCTGGAAGTGAGACCCCCTTCACATCCCACTGATCTAATTACCCGTCTTTTCTTCGAACCCCGAGGCCTCGTGCCTCCGCTGGTGAACTGAGACGATTCGGGGCGCGACCTCGTCCTTTGTCCTTCCCGAGCGTCTCGGGAGCGGCGGTGTTACAGAGAGGACGCGTGGGGGCCGAATATCACACCTTGATGTTTGCACCGGCGATGAAAACACCCCTTGTTTTTATGGATTTGTAATTACACTTATGCATACTGTAATTAGCGCCTCCTCCGGGCTTTGGCTCCCCTGTAAGAACTTCCAAATAGAAGCGGCTGAGATGCAGCAGGGGAGCAGTGAAATGTGGGAAGAGGCAGTGGTTGCTTTATCTTTAAGCGTGTAAATCATCACATTTTCATCAAGATGAACAGAAAACTCACTGTGAAAGGATTAAAGTTCAAAGACAACAGAATAGTGGCCACCTGTCAGTCACACGGTAGCCCCGCCCTAAAGCACACCTGCTTTAGTCATTGGATTCTAGATGGTCCATCGTTTACCTGAATGAACATCACGTACTGAACTCCTGTTTACGATGTTTACTGAGGGAATAAATCAAGCATTTCACAGACTTCACTTTTTTTTAGATCTGGAAGTTGCCGTCTGATTTAGGCATAAAAAACACCTTGTTTTAGTGTAGATAACATTTTCACTGGTAGGAAAGGACAAAGCTTCTTCTGATGCGTCGGCTGGGTGGAATACGTTGATTACGGAGCTTAATCTCATCCGTGCTCGTCATATTTTGCTGGTTTCAACCCACCGACAAAGGAAAAGGCACATTTTCAAGTGAACTACTGGGGATACGGGAATGGTTCGTCCTGCCATTCATTCACTTTAACATGTGTTTTTCTGCAGGATTCTATCATGCAGTTGCTCGATCCATCTGGATTTGCCAGCAAACTGGGAATGTAATAAAGTGGAGTCACCGTATTTCTCTCCTGCTGTGCGTCCTAATTTCTGCGTCTTTCAGAGAACGGGTTTAACTCAATTTGGAGGCTGCTTGACAGCAGTAGTGACCCAAAAAAAAAGAATCCCGAAACACTATTTCTTTCAAAGAAAGTAATAAATGAACAGAATAATTACTGGGGCGAGGTCTTTTTTTACACTGTGAAACAAAGTGGGCAGCGAGGCGCCCGTAAACGCGTTGGACTCGTATGTCGAAATACTGTAAAAACACACAAGGGGAGACTGCGGTTTGTTAAAAGTGGGAGATAAATGAGGCGATGTGGTCGTTTCCCGGGGCAACGCAGGACGACAAGCGGCGAGACAAGGTGTTAAAACGCCGACCAGCGTCGCTGTTTTGACTGAACATCAGACGCCACTTCTGGTTAAACGTGTGTGAAAGCAGGAAGTGATGTTCTGCAGCGACCGTTTCAAACCGAGCCCGACCGCTGTGAGCGCTGCAGCGGCTTTGGGGGGACGGAAGGGCAATCAGGGGCCGCTGAATGGCCTGAAAGTCCGTGTTCGAGTGTTTAGGGCTTCACCTCTCGCGCCGAAGTGGGTTCACGCAGGGTAATTGCGTGAAACCCGATGGAAACTCTCCTGCAGGGGGAAAGCATTGGATTTTCAGCCAGTTGGTGACCTCACACATCAGCACGCTGTGAAGGACTAAGATTCCCAAAACACTGTTTTTAGATTGGAGTTCATATTCACTCGCAACCACTCCGACTTCAACACGACGCAGTAACGCTGCAGCAGCCAAAGCACCTCGCAGGCAAACCGAAGAAGAGAAGTTACGTTTTTCAAATATATTCGACATGTCACCTTCTAGATAGATAAGATCGCAGGATAATGGATTTAATTAACCGTAAGCAGCCTGTTTTTCATTTTCAGCTGAGAATCTTTTTTATTCACAAGAACAAACAAATGTTACATCTTTGAGGAGCTTTAAATGAGCGTAATTCAAGTTTAATACGCCTAATGAACCATAGAACTCCGCCAGGTTTATTAACCTGGAATCGAATGATCTGCTGAGTTACAACGCCGGTCGGTGGGAAATGTCTTTGGGCTCCTGAGGGCCTTCAACTGCCAGCTGAGCCGTTACCATGACAACGATCAACTTTCACTGTTGCACCAGTCGTGTATATTTCTCCCCCCGAAGCTCCGGATCTGCGTCCAGGTCACCTGAGCGTCACACAGCCGACCAGCACAATTTATGTTCTCCCAAAAACCACCAGCGGGCTTTAGAAGAGGGGGGCAGGAGGGGGGTGGGGGGCATCTCTGGATGGGAGCAGGGGTCGGCCTCCTGTTGATTACTGCGGCTGTTCCTCCCCGGGACGCAGTGCAGCGCGTCGCCGTGCCGATAACAGATAAAGGATGAAGGAAGACGGAGTCGTACTTTGAGCTCAGCCCGGTGATGGAGTCTCAGCGGGGGGGAGAGGATGGGGGGGGGGGCTGTGTCCTCAAGTGTCAAAGATACAAAGCCAGTTGTGTTCCGGCATCAGTACTGGAACTCGCACGCTTCAGTCGGACGAAGCGATGGAGTTTCTCCCAGTTGTCATGGAGACAGACGGTTGGTTCATACGTGACCACCGGTTGGTTCTTTGTCTTTTTTTCCCGAAGCAGAAGCTGGGCGAGTGTGGGCAATTAGGAGGGGGGGGCACATCTGTATTACAGCCGAGGCAGCTGGAGCTCAGGTCCGTCTACCAGGGCAAATGGCCTGTGAATCCCTGCGTGGCGAGCGCGTGGCGAGCCCGTGGCGGGTCATAACTCATCATAACTCGACGGCCCCCGAACGCCGTCTCTTTGTTCACACGAAGGCTGCGAGACTTTCTTCTCCGTCTCAGATTGCTTTTCTGTTGTTTTTGATGAAGCTGAGAGCCGGCAGCATCAATACTCCAATTTATCTAGTTTGGAGTAAAGGTCAGCTGACTATGGATCTGGAGGCGGGACTCCATCCCTAAAACCGACTCAAAATAAAATAATCTGTTGAAACAAACGCAGGTGAACAGCAGATTTAAGATGCTTGAGTGTCCCCTGATTAATAAATGTTGTCTTACATCGCCGGTGACCTTGACGGCCATCGAACGTAATCCGTCATTTCAAGTTGAGCCTTTATCACAGAAAGATGACAGTTTATGGAACAGACGTCCCACAGCTCTGTGAGAGGATGAGAAGTCGAGTGAGATCAGAGCAGGAAGTTCAGCGACACGAAGGCCTCCTGCTTATTGGAGGACACGTTGACGTGACGAAGCTCAAATCCTGATTTGTCGTTGGTTTCTTTGAAGATAACATCAATCAAGTTGATTGATTTGATGATGAAGAGTTGCCCAGTTGGCAAACAGACAATCTTTTTTATTTTCCATTCACCTGGTGTTTTAAGTCATTAACATGTGACACAAAGGAGTAAAAGCGTTGATGAGACCCGATGGTCCCGTTCTCCTTCGGATCGGCTCGCGTGGTAAATGCGCTTTCTCTCATTTCACCGAGACGTCGCGTCAGTCGGATTAAACTGTCAGCTCGTCTCTCGGCTCGCGGCTTTGAAGACGGCGATGCCGACGCGGCGCTGCGTTAATCCCCCCCAGCAGGCCGAGCAGGAAGCCCGCCGCCGCTCGTATCATCAACATGGTGATGCGCTGCTCCACTGCAGGCGAATGCAACCAAACGCCACCGAGGCTTCGGCGAGAGGAGGCCGAGTTTCACGCCCCGTCCCCCCCCACCAACTCCCCAAGGACGTTCCGCCGCGTTGGACGCCGCGATGATGAGGGACGTTTAAGGGGCGCTCCTCTGCTTCTCTAAAATAACAGCGTTCTGATGTGACACGTGGGAAACGTGGCGATGAAGCTCCTACATGCGACGGCTTCCTGGTGAACATCACGAGGGGATGAAAGAACTGCGAGGGGTCGCGTCATGAAAGGTCAACAGGTCACCAACGGGTCCCAGGTTGATAACGTGCAGGTGGTGATGATGATGATGAAGGTGGGCTCCCTGCTGTGTGCTGGGCATCGGTTCTTCTGGGGTTTCCTTACGCTGTGCAATGGGGGGTGTGTTTGTTTCTTTCTGTAATTGTCAATGAGATGTTTTCATTTGGACGGCTCTCGGAAGAAGAGCTCCTAATAGGATGATTAAATCAACAACAGATGGATCTAATTCCAATTTACTTTCAGTTGCAACAAAAATCTGTCAGTGTGAGAAATCTCCTTCTGCCATTCCTCCTCCGATCCCCATCAAGCAGGAGTAATGAATTATTGTTTTGTTCTCCCTAATCCACTTCTAAATCACACACGCACACGCACACGCACACGTGATCGAGCATCGCCAGCTGAGCTCCATTCGGAGGACGCATGTCGTCTTAATACAAATGCATGTTAAAGCCGTGCAGACGGGATGCGGCGCTCAATCGTTGAGTCTGATCAACGATCTGATTGAAATCGCTCTCCTCCTTTACGTTTCTTCTTTCATTTCGTCCTCTGGCAGACGTCTCGTGTGTGTCCTCGCTGAGACGCAGGGACCCGCCCACTTGTCTTGTGTGTTTTTTTCCCGTGAATCTGTATGGTAACTCGTGGCAACAGAGAGTAGATAAAGTCAGACCGCATCCGACATAAACGTCTATTTTCAGAGGAGCCGGCTTCCTCCACGGCGCAGAATATCTCCGCAGTGTGTGTGTGTGTGTGTGTGTGTGTGTGTGCGTTCTGTCTTTTCTCTGTCAGGCACCTGTCGCACACACACAAACACACACACTGGCTGCTTTTACCCTGCAGTGGATCAGCCTGTTTGACAGTAATCCCATCTATCTATCATCATGTTTCTTTTTTTTTCTGCACGCTTGTTGTCTCATCTCGACATGTTGGCGTCCATACTGCGGCTGCGGCGTGCTGCGGCGTGCTGCGGCGTGCTGCGGGCTCACTTTGCGGCCTGCTCAGGCCCGATCGCGTGGACCCATCTGATGAAGTGTGTGCGGAGGTTGATGAGGTTGTGTACTTTGTCATCACTAACGTGTCACTGAGGCGGCGTCCGTCTCACCAACCACCAGGACGCAAAGTCGTGTATCACTGCATCTTTTATCAATGCTGTGTATTTACTGTGTATTACAGGATTGTAGCGCACCATGTGTTTTGCAGGCAATGTCCCCTCGTATGAAATTGAACTGAACTTTTAAGAACCGCACACATGACCTCTCTGGTTGCGGTCAGCTGCAGTCGTCTGCTTTCGTCATGTACTGTAATCATCTAGCTGAGCGTGTTGACTTGTCTCCTTGGATGGACGCGTAAGAAGAACGTACGTGCAGCAGTCACGCAGGAGACGGACGGGTTGTCATGTCCTCGTGCCACCGGATTAATCGTAACACAACAGACGAACACATCGTGCAGGGGACGGAATCTCGTCCCCTGAGACGTTGTTGCGATAGTAGACGACGGCAGCAGATGATTGCAGAATGTTCTCCGTACGTCCACCTCTGGTTTTGAACTGGTTACTTGTGTCAGTGGGGGCGTGTGCCTGCGTGTGCGCGGGGACACGCGTGTGCGTCTGCCGTGCGTGCATTTAGTCTGCATAATGTGATTAAGGTATCTGCCTGCACTCCCGGTCTTTCCAAACCGCCGAGAAAACAGACTAATCCTGTTGGTTGCTAGGAACCGGGCGAATGGATGCGGCGGACAGTTTTGTATCCCCATCAAATAGCTTCCCACATCGGGCCGGACTTGATCTAATATCAAGGTGGACGAGGGGGGGGGGGCAGATGGGTGGTTGTTGAAGGGGGGTTATGCACTTGGCTGCACGTGGTCATTGTGTGGCTGGAGGGTTTAAGGCGAGCGGGGTTCAACAGATGAACAAAGGTGGGTTTTTTCATCCCTCTCAGAGTGACAATTACGCCCATTCAGACGTTCACAGCGATTTACATAATCGTTTGTACAGAGAGCTTTGGTGTGGGGAAGTCTGCAGATTAACCACCTATGTTCTGCTTTTTAATGTGAACGGACCCGGATGCAACACGAGCCGCTTTGTCGCGTCCACAGGATCTACGCTCAGAGCAAGCGTCTATTCTTCAGCTTACAAAGCGTGTTTACATCGTGCCGTCAGATGGCAACACGACCGCACAATCAAATGTCATTTCAATTTAATTTTTTGGGTATAGTCCAATGACACAAATGACGCATCAACATGAGGAAATCAGGAGGTGGCTGACTGGTCTTTATGGTCGATGCTGGAGATCCAGATAATCTCTCATCGGCTCATCGCCCCGTCCTGCACGTTTCAGCCGGAGCTCGCGGCTCCTACGAACATCCAGTTATCTGATCTTTTGACAGGATCACCAGCAAAACTAAAATGTAAGACCTTCCCCAACCAGCTGGAGCACGAGGAGCGATCCCTCCTCTGGGGTGCGTCTGGCTTCACGCGACGAAACGGGATTGCGGAGGATTAAAACGCGTCCCGTTATTTCTCTTTGCACCGGTTGCTCTTGATTAGCGTTACTGCTGAAGGCTTAACCGCCGCCCTGCAGAAACGTACCGAAACACAACGGAGGGTGAATCTCCACGTGGATTAAGCCGCGGTGCTGCAGTCCATTCAACCAACAACCTTTCTAAAGGAATATTTTGAATATTGAATATATTTTCGTCGTATGGTAACGCACTAACTAGTGAGTTCTGATGAAAACTCAAAGCATTTGCTGCTGCTGTTCTCAAACAGGTGCTGCAGTTCTGATGCATGCTGGGAAGAGACGTGCAGGTGGATTCTGAGCAGTTGGTGATGTTTGAGGACAGAATTGTGTGTTACGCCTGCAGGGCTTTAATTGATTGAATATGTTTTTGCCTCGTTGCACCAGTCAGATTACTATAACAGGAAAAACACTCTGTCGGGTCCCGGCATCAAACCCCCCCGCGCCCCTCTCGCCCCTCTCGCCCCTCTCGCTGTGTTTCCACAGAGTTCCACCTCACCCGGTTCCCTCGCCACCACAGAGGTGTAAATGAGCTGCACAGGGGATCCTTTGTTATGAAGCGAAGCAGTGGAGTAATTCGGTGCTGATGTCCACGCTGCTCCTCAGCAGGAGACGCGTGCTGTGTGCAGACGGACATGCACAATGTACTGATTCTGCATGGATTGCTGTGAGGGCCGTAACTCCTCCGGGCGCCTCGGCGGAGGAATCTCGGTGCCGGTTTAGGATTATATATAGAGCAGATAAACCTCTGTGATGGATGCTGGCGATCTGTTTGTTGTACCATAAAAGGCCGAGTGGGTTCCAGAGGGCTGGAGCCGACGTCAGCGCTTTCTGTGCATTTACAAAAAGTCATTCGTCGCCTCGACGTCCTCAACGCGGAGGCCGGGTTTCTGCAGGCGGGCGACGGCGTCAGTGCGTTTTACCAGCCGGCGGGCGACAACAACCACAACAAGAACAACAACACCGCCGCTGCAATAAGTGAGGCCGCTCTCGCCGGCTGCGAGTGACGGACCGTCTCTCCTCGCAGGAGGAGGAACGGAGGCCATTTATTTCACACCGACGGGTTAAAAAGATAAGCCCGGATAGACAAATCACGGTGCTAAAGTAAACCGCCACATCTCCTGCAGATCCAGAAGACCTGGAAGAGACACAGCACAGCCGGCCGTGTCTTCATTCACTGTCACGTCGTCAAACCGCACAAGCAGCACGTGCGGAGTTTGGCTTCAGTAGCGTCATTTAGAAGTGCTAATGCTAGTTAACGATGTGCTAACGTACGCTACGTTAGCTGCACAGATTTGAAGGTAAGGTTTTATATACTCGCCTTCCGGCTTCTCGGCGGAAAAAATCTATAAACAACTTTGTGTAACACAAAGTGTCACAGACGCTCACCTCACCAAACAGAGATTTATGGACAAATAAAGATAAAGAGTTCATCCGCCCCGCAGACATGACGACAAGCACTGTGCCGGCATCTCGACTCTGCCCCCCCCAGATTAAAGATGCGCTATGTCGATAGCATCCGTTCTCCTGATGGCCAGCTGTCAGTGGTCACGTGATGATCTCGCTCTTATCTCACATTCCCGTTCCAGGGCCCAAGAAAGCGACGTAGCCAACGAGAGGCTGCCGCATTGATGATGCTCTTCTTTCCGTAAAGGATTTAAGGCGCCGGCGGGCTCGCTGCCCCCGCGCAGGAGGTGCAAACCGCTTTGTCACGTCGCGGCCGTCGTGTCGTAAAAACATCGCCGCTGCGACTCGATGTGTTTTGTCCTGAAACACCGACGTGTCAATGAGCTGCCGCTCAGCAGCGCTGCGAGTCGAGATGTAATGACACGTCCATCTGCGATGCACCTGCCGGGGGGGGCGGGGGGGCTTTAGTTGGAATCATGTTCATCATTCATTCGGTCAGGTCTAGTGTTGATTGCGTAGGCGGCCTTTTAAAAGTCTTTGATAATCAGCGTGTCACGGGTTCAGAATACATTTAAATATCAAGTCAAATTCCATTTCACAGACGTGTGGGGAACCGAATCGCCGGCTGCCGTGTTTCTGAGGATGTTAGCGTGTTGGGGGGGAAACACAGCGGCACAAGCTGTTATATCGACAATGCAAATGATATGGATGTAGATTTAATAAAGGCCTTCCTGCCTCATCCCGGCTGTCTGCCACACTGTTGTTTATGTAATCCCTCAGTGGAGTGCAATGATAACTGCAGATGGTACATGACGCAATAATGGGTACATGCAGGCGCAGCGGATCAGCGGGGCGGCTCCCTGCGGTGAGAGGTCCACCATCCATCACCACACCCGTCTCACTTTCATTCAGTATCGATCGCACCAGAGTCCAGGCAGAAAATCTCTCAAACCGAAACTCCATCAAAGCCAAACGTCCTCGTGGTTGATAGAATCTGCAGTTTATGCTGCAGCATGACCTGCATGCGCCCGGTCTGAGGCGTGAAGGCGTTCATAGTTTGTACCGGAAATGGCCTTGTCTCTTTGCATCTTTCAACCCGTGTAAATATAAATTGGATAAAGTTGTTGTCCATTTTCTTCTTTTACACCGCCGGCACAGGACAACGGGTTGGTTCCCCATTGGTGGAGATAATACATCTCATCTGGCCTGAGTGTTTCCGTGTTACATCGCCGGGGGAAGAGACAGCTGGAATACTAAGCCTGCTGCTCCCCCCCCAGCCCCGGATAAGCTCCAGATAGCGGATGGCGGAGGCAATGTGGCCAAACAGCGACCGGGCGGCCGCAGCCCTGCGTCCCTCCTCGCTGCGTCTCTCGTGAAATGTGAAATCGGCCCTCGAGCTGGAAAAGCAGCGGCCCTCCTCGGGTTAAAGTGTCCTTCAGATTGATTATTTGATTGACCTTTGGCCTCGGATGATTGGACAGATCTTTGGAAACGCTGGGCTCGCCCTGCGGCGCCTGTGAACGCGTTGAATAACAGCGGTGCTCCTCTGCGGCTCCGCTGAGCGAAATAAGCTCATCTCGTTGATCGGCGAAACATTTCCAAGGCTTACCGAAGGATTATTCAAAGATTACATTTCCAATTCTCGCATCAAGCATTCAGGTAACGGAACTGATGTTATTCTTACAATACGGGAAGATTAACGAAAGGTTCCATTCTCACCGTGACCCCTCTAAGAACATCATCATCATCAGCATCATCATCGTCTGCGTCAATGACTTCTGACGGAACAATGAGGCCAAGCGGCCGAACGTCTTCGCTTCCTCTCCCCCGGTTTGCGTTCTCGCATTACGATGACTTTGTTCTACAGGTGAGGCGGCGAGGACGTAACGACATGTTGTTCGTTGACAGCGTTGTTTGAGAGCTGATGATGAAGCACGCGGGTCAGGAGACGTCGGATGAACCGATCGGGTCACAGTTTGAGACACTCGATTGTGTTGCAAACGTGAAATGTCTCATTCGCTGCAGCCGCTGACGCCTCGAAGCAGCTGCGTCTCTGGAGAAATCACGCAGTTAATTAGTTATCTAAATTCATAACCCAGAGAAATGGGTGTTCCTTTTTACCTGGCACGTTCCACTAAGCAGGATTAAAGTAAAGATGTACACTCGTTACTGGAAGTCCATTCGTTTCCATTCGGTTTCCCCGGAATCATCAGAATGAAGCCGGCGAGCTGCAGTTTGTGTCGGTTCTGTTTCTGAGGACCTGGAAGCCGAAAGTTTCACATCCAAACATTGAAGCTTGTTTGTCCCCAAATTTAGAACATTTCATGCACTTTGAGGAGGAGGAGGAACCAGGAGGAACCAGGAGGAACCAGGAGGAACCAGGATCCCCTGTGATCCCCTGAGAACCCGCTATCATTTATTCATATTCACAAGCTCTCTTGTCTCTTGGACACGTGGAACCTTTTGACACCTGTGCTTTTCATTCTCCCCTGAAGAATATCAAAGCAAAGGGTTCTGTGTGGAAACAGGAAGAACCTTTTTATTCGCTAATCGCTCTCAGCTATCACCCACACAGACGCGTCTGAGCCGCCACTTCGGACCCGTCGCTGCTCCTCTCCTGCCGTCGCAAGGAGCACGGGGAGGAGCAGGGGAGGAGCACGGAGAGGAGCAGGGGAGGAGCACGGGAGGAGCACGGGGAGGAGCAGGGGAGGAGCACGGGGAGGAGCAGGGGAGGAGCACGGGAGGAGCACGGGGAGGAGCAGGGGAGGAGCACGGAAGGAGCACGGAAGGAGCACGGGGAGGAGCAGACGGGGCAGCGGGTCCTGATTAAATGCGAGCGGACAGACGGATCGCATTATGTCAGCCAGCGGGAGTCTGCGGTGAGACGCTGCGCGGCCCAACGGGAGACGTCCTCCCTTCGTGTTTGTGCTGAAGCGGGTGCGCTCCATTTATCTTAACGGAGCTGCTTTCATAAGCGCAGGAAGGGTTCGTTCGGAGAGGCTGGTCCTGAGTCGGGGGGGGGGGGCGGCGGTCGCGTCCCCCCCGGACTCAGGACGAGCTTTAACGTTATCGGTGTCTGCTGACGTCCCCCGTCAGGCGGAAACGAGGAGGGACATGACTCACGGTTACTAATGCTTCTGTCACCTCGCTGGTAATAAATAAAAGCCACAGGAGGCCGGCTGTTGGCAGGAAGCAGCCGACAGGAAGGCTGCAAGTGGACGTTGGAGGGGGACAAACAGAGAACGCATAATGGATTCTCTTTATCTGACGGTCAGCTTGTGGGAAGAGCAAGTATGCAAAGAGGACGACTTAAAAACCCGCATGAGATGCTAAACGTATGCAGAGGCTCATTAGCGTTCGGCGGTTCCCAACGATTAACAGCCTGCAGGAAGGGAGGCATTTAGGAAACAACAGAGTCCCGTAACGGCTTTCAACGGCCGCCGGCCTCCTTCAGCTCAGCCTGCTGTTTGTTTTGCCTGCAGAGACGCTAACTTCCGTTCGCCGCTGTTGCTAAACTGCAGATTCTTTCACGCGTTGTGGCCTGCAGCAATAGCATGTACACACACAGTGAGGGAGGTGTTGTGAATCAGTTCACTATCAAACACGCACACGCGCACGCACTCCCGTCCGGGACTCCAGGGAGCGAGAGGACACCAGCGATGGGAATGAGGAAGTCATTCTAAAGCAGGCGGAGGGATGAAGATGAGGAAGAAGAGAGCGATCGCTCACAGGTCGAGAGGTGAACGTGAGAGCAAAGAGCTGCAGGTCGCGAACAGTCGCCGACTTCGCTTCTCCAACGTCCCGCTGCGACTAATTCAACGACGTCATTTCGGTCCGACGAAGCCGTTCGTCTGTTCGACTCGACGGGGGTTTAAATGAATTGTCGCTGGGTTTGAAGCGCGGAAACGAGAAATGTTGTGTGCTGCCAAACTGCACAAATCCATCGCGAGTGACGGCGTCGCAGCAGCAGAGCAGGAGACAAACGACCTGCATCGCATCCGCCGAATGAAAACGGAGACAAACACAACGAGAGCAAGAGAGACACAACTTATGAGGCCCGAGTTCATCCGAGCAGGACGAGTCCGCCGCCCTTTGATGAAAGTAATGGACGTTTAATGAATATATATATATATATATATATATATATACATTAAACTCGTCCTGCGTCTCGTCCTGCATCTCGTCCTGCGTGGGCGTCGGATTGTCTCTGGGAGCAGTCGGGACATTTCTGACCGCGTCTTTATTCGTCTTCGGCCTGACGGCCGAGTCGCCGCTGGTTTAACGATGCAGGCGGACATACGGCCGATCAGTCGGCGAGTCACGCAAACTACTGATGAACATATTTCAGGAGCGGAGTTAAGGATTAACAAATGTAGGATTAAAGGGGAAATCGTCGCCGCAGCGCTTCCTGCTACATGAACACAACTCGGCTTTCTGTGTCGACGTCCGTTCAATCGGAGACGGAAAAGAAAAAATGAATCCTAACATGACCTTTGGAGGAGCGCGATCCTCCCACGAGGAAATGTCACGCAGCCTGTAGGTGGCTGCACTCGTACCCGAGCCTCCCACGGCGCCTTTAATACCCCGGCTCACTCACATGCAGTCAGCGGGGGGGCAGGGTGGGGGGGGCTTCACATCACACATCACATATAATAATCCACATAATAAGCGACTCCACTTCCTGCAGCCCTTAAAAGAGACAAATGCAGAGCTGCAATGTCAGTCTCTCTTCTCGGGTTCTGACCCGGTGCTCTGGGCCTCTTTTGGTGTTTAGTGCAGGAGGGGAAGGGAGGGGGAGGTGAGGGGGGAGGTGAGAGGGGGAGCGGGGGGGCTCACTGAGGTGTCGCTCGCTCATTAGAGGTGGCAGAATCCGATCAAACAGCAGTCGGGTCTACAAATAGGAGCTTTTAAGAGAAACTGCAGTCTCTGCAGAGGGAGAGGGAAGCGGGGGGGGGGGGGGGGGGGGGAATGAGAAACATGGTCTTTCACAACAAAGCACACGGATTCTGTCTACTGACAAATGAAGCAACAGAGGGGTGAAACGGGGAAGAATCGTCACCATCAGTGCTGCTTTTTTCTGTTGCTTTTCATATTTTACCGCCCATCTCTGAAATTATCATAATATTACCATGATATTACCATGATATTATCATGATAATATCATGATAATATCATGGTAATATCACGACTGACAAATCACGCTTACGTGTGTGCAGTGAGGTTCGGACTTCACTGGGTTCGTCGGCGGTGGTCGTCCTGCATTCTGATTGGCTGGGTCCTGTTCATTTTAATGCAGAATATAATAATAGAATAGTTCGTGTGTTCATTTAAAAGACGTATTGGAGGAATTCCCCGGTCCTGCTTTGCTGGATGGAGGCGTTTCCACGTTTCGCTAGTTCTCAGGCCTCGTGCGTTACTCTCTCTACGTGGTTTCATCTTCCTGTCAGTTCGCCCGCCTTCAGCGTGTCAGGCAGCATTTGCAGTCTGCCGTCACTTGTTTTGGTGGCCGATGAGCACTTTGGTGTCTAAAGAGGAGCGGGCGTGTCTTTGGCCGACGGTCATTTTACATTTCCGATTGCGGCCGGAAGACAAATCCTTCGCGGCGGCGGATCACGGTATCGCACGATGCCCCGAGAAACGGCGACCTGCGGAGGCGTCACGAGTCGCTGCGATGACGCCGCCTTCTGAGTCATTGCTGGGAGCGATTTTTCTCTTCGTAACGGAGGCGAGCAAAGAGGCGCAGGCCTGTTAAGTATTTTGAGGAACCCGACCGCTTCGTTTCTTCGGCAGAACAAATGTATCAGATCAATGTTTTTTAAAATGTTGTTATTTCTATTATTTAGTATTATTCCCGTGGCTTTGACCCCACTTGGCTGGAGAACAATGGAGGACATTCTCCACCAAAGAAAAGGCCTTTGCCTGTGAAATGAGGGAAGCAATCGCGTTCGACAGACGTTTTCAACAACAAGCGCCATGTTCCATCCACCGTTCACTCACATCCATCACAAGGGCTGGATCTTCACTCCGAGCTGAGGATTTACATTCTAAAGGATTATCGATGTGTTGTTTTCATGATGCACGGGAGGAAAGCACGAGGGCTTCGTCGCCTCGTCGGCCCTCAGGGGAGTAAAAGGGATCAAAAGGTATCCACGGTATATCTGTCCGTCCATCAACCATCTTTCCATCCATCCACTCATCCATCCATCCTTCCATCTGTTTATCCACCCCCCATCCATCCATCCATCCATCCTTTCAGCCACCGATATATTCACCTATCCATCCACTCAACCCTCCATCCGTTAATGACCATCCAGATTAGTGAACATGGAGCCGCAAAGAGAACAGCTGGAGTCCCAGAGTCAAATATTTAATCTCAACAGGCTGATAAGAATGCACTTAGTGGGATTTGAGAGGAAGTCACTCGTCACTGGGTAAATGCGTCATTAGAGACAAACGGGACGCTGTGCACCTGCAGAGATATAAAGAGACAATAAGTCAGCATTTGCGGGGTCGATTTCTGCCGGTTCCCGAGTGCACTGGTGGACAAACTGCGCTAAAAGCTGCTTTATTAGGAAACAAAACTAGCAAACACGTTTGTATGAGCCGTTTCCTCTTAAGGGAAACCCCTTTCAAAAGAAAAGCATTTACATTTTAACGACGGATACACGTTCTGCGTTGAGGTGAACCATCACGGACGTTCGCTCCTGAACAGTTGAGTGGAGCTCGGCTACTTTGGGCTGCCGGACCTTCATGCAAACCTCGCCGCTGATATCTGGGTGGATTTTATTGGAGACCCAGTGTGCATGTTAGACACACTTTCAAGGCTCAACGAGACTTCTAAATGTCATTCGATGCTGTGAGAAGTGCTGCGCTTGGTACGCAAGGATTGTAGCCTCCCCAAACAAACCCTTCATGGAATAATAAATATAAGGGGGGCTTTTGGGGAGTTGCCCCTTACTAAGCCCATTCGTGCTTCTTATGATATTTGGTTGCAATATTTAAATCACCGCTCCCGTATTACCTTTCATGAACAGGTAGTACTTCGTACCTCCACTCCAAGGAAATCAAATGCAACACGCCAACCAGAGGAAATCCTCCCGCCCGGCTGGTTGTTGTGTGCAGGTGAGCTCAGCGTTTGCAGCCCCCCCCCCCCCCCCCCCCCCTCCGAGGACGGACATTGTGGCGCCCGCGGTCGTCCCCCAGCAGCGCTGCATTGTGCCGCTCTCTGGCTCCCCCCCCGCCCCCCCGTCTCCTCCCCCCCGGGGGGCGCGAGAAAGCGGAAGAGCACAAGAAGAGCTTCCAGAAGTGGCGGTAAAGAGGCCGCTCATCGATCCGCCTCCGGTGGGAAGCCGAGGCCCTGAAAGGACTTTGAGTTCTGCTGCTTCTCGGGGAATAGCAGGAGCAACCGGGGGCAGAGAAAGGAGGCCTTTCAGGCCCAGACCGTGTCGGGGGAGGGGGGGCTGTGACTCACAAAAAGCTTGAGGTTACAAAGACGTTTATTTATTTGCAACAGAAAGATGTGTGGTGCTAAAAGCAAAGACGCAGTTTGGATATTCAAGCGTCTCAAACGATGTCTAATGCCTAATGAGGAAGTGGAGGGGAAGCGGCGGCGTGGATGTTCGAGGTGTTCCACGCCGTCCTTCTGCGATGCACCGGGGAAAATTCCAGGAACAATTGATTTCTGTCTGTTTTTAACCTGCGGCGCTCGCAGCGGCGGGGGGGCGCGGCGGGCAGTTGGGGCCGGTCAGCAGCACTTCCTTACTTAGAAAAAAAAAAAAAAGGTTGGGCTGATTTCGTCGGCTAAAAAAAACAACAAATCATATTTCGTAATAGTGCATTCCGGACCTGGTGTGTGGTTTTGTTTGTTCTATTTGAGCTGCTGCGACGCAGCTAGCGCTTAGCTAAATGCAGCTGCAGTTCAGTTCACCAGGCCACCAGGGGGCGGCTCCGAAAGAGGCCTCCGCCGGTTTGTGACACAGTGGTGAGCGAAAGCTGCAACACGTGCTTGTTAGGACACCGGTACCGAAAAATCTACAGACTCAACATCACTGCAACATGCTGTCTGTCAAAGCACCTTCACACGGGACGCAGAGAAACTCAAGCCCAATGTTTAATCTCCGTTACGCTCTGATTCTTTCCGACTCTAGAATGCATCTGAAAAGTGTTCTGAGTCCCTCCAGTGACAGAAGCCTGACGGTTCTGTCTGAACGTTGGAGGGATGAACTTGGTCATGTTGTGTATGACGAGCCGTTTTCTTCGAGTTACTGGACTGCAGATGAAAATCAGATGTAACGCGTTGAAAGCTCTGAACCGGCGGATATACCCACGTCCCTCTTAACGCGGCCTCATTACGCAGCACAGCTCGCTCTGCTGCAGGTGGACCCGAGTGCCCACTCGCTGCAGTTGTGGTTCAGTTAGTGGAGTTTTGATCCGTCGCACGGCGTGGGCAGGGATCCGATCCAATAAAGGCAGTAAGGGGGGGATGAGGCACACGCGTGTGGTTCTAACCACCGGTAACCACCAATATTCCAACACACCGCCTCAAGCCAAAATCCTTACTCCCCCCACCGGTGACACTGTGCGCGATGGAGCTGTGTAGAAGCCGGCATTAGCGTTACATAATGTGCTTAGTGGGATGAAGGGAGGGCGGAGGCGGAGTTGGGCTCTGACGGAGCAGCGCGGCGACCAACTTAACAGCACTCCTGCTGAGAGGCCCTGCCGGCAGTAACAGCCCGTAATGGGAGAAACGGGGCCCAGTTTGCTTCGTTCTCGGGAACAACGTGGAAAAACCACAGCGAGCCGCCGCCGACCAAGAGTCCACCTGCAGCTCGGGGAGGGGGGGGGGGGGCGTCCTCCGGTGGACTAATGGCGGCCTTCTCTCTTTTTGGCCTGGAAGGGTCTGAATAATTTACGAGTGTCCCAGTAATGAATCTCCAGCATCCTCAACTGGTTTTGTTGGTTTTAAGTGCAGGATGGTGCTGAGGAGATAGCTGAACCCGGCCGCAGCGAGATGTCTCAGAGGAGACCTGCGTGTGCATACATTACCCAGCAGCCCCCCCCCCCCAGGGCTTATCTCCCAGAAACACCAGGCCCCCGATGCGTCACGCCTCCACACCCGGCTACACGACTCCATGTGGCTGAGATCCCCCCCCCCCCCCCCCCCCCCCGCCCGGTCGCCGGGACACTTGGTGGGTGATGCACTTTTCGGTTTCAATTACAATCAAGGTTGAGTCACAATGAGTCATGAGATGCTGCTGCTATGCAGATGAGCCAGCAGGTTGTTAGCGAGGATGGAGACATCCCCCCTGTGATTGGGTACATGGGTACAACAACCCCCCCAACGACCCGAGGAGCCACGCAGGTACTGGATCCAGTCCCGCCGGACCGGGAGGAGCTCATTCGGGGCGGCACTGGCTCCCAAATCACAAACAGGAGGAAGAGGGGAGAAAGTCAAACCGCTTCGCTGTGCAGCCGACAGGAAGGAACACAGACAGAAACGGGAGACGCGAGCGCGGCCCGGTGACCCGGTGACCCGGTGATGCGGCGCTCTTCCTCCTCCTCATCCTCATCCTTCTCCGCGGCCTACGGGCGCCTCCCTCCAGCAGTCGGTGCTGCTGCAGGATTTGGTTCCCTGAGCAGCAGCAGCCTGGGATCATTCGGGACGTTGCGTCAGAACCAAACAGCCACTTGTTGTTTTACGCTTTATTTATTTGTCTGTTTCAGGCGCCTGCGTTCATTAGGCAGCTGCAGGAGAAACGCATGCAGATGACTCAGACTCTGCGGAACCCAAAACACTGTTTTTTTATATACAAATTATTGCTACCATGGTTACTAGGACGCTCCTTCCTCATTTGGCCTTGTTTTTTTCCAGGCGGTGTTTAGGGGAGAGGGGGGGGGCAGACATTGCAATCATCCTGCATTACTGATGACTCTTCAAGTGATTGTAGAATCATTAAAATGATGCTTCGGCAGATGTTTGGCTCTAATTGGCTTATTACCGGGGAGGAGGGCGAGCAGCCGGGACGTGAAACCTTCAATGTCACCGAGCACCTTGTCCAATCGTGCAAATATATCATTTGAATTGTAAATCGATCAATTTATTTGCAATCCAGCAAGCGCTCTTTTCTTTGTAGATGTATTGCGTTAAAAATCTACAAATTTGCTTCTTCAGTCCCACGCTGGGTCGAACCAGCAGGTTCCTTCACCTCGCCTCATGGACCACAGAGTGACCTATCCAACCGTTTGCTCAGCGCGTACGAAATGCAGAGCGACGCCCTGGCGAGTTGATCGGCTGTTTGTGGCTCTGAGAGGAACCCAGAAGTGTCCCGTCGTGAATCACGTAGACTCTTCGGACTCGCCGAGTTGTGATTGGCGGAAACGTTCCTCAGAAAGGTCGAGCGCCGCGTCCCCGTGACGCCCCGGTCGCCTGTCAGAGGCTGTAGACCAACATCTGCCAGGCCTGCGTCTGCTCCCTACCACCCCCCCCTCTTTCCTGTGCAGCTTTGGATTAGGGATGGCCTAAGGCCCCCCCCTCCCCCTCGTGCATGCCGCTCTGCACGGATTAACTCAAAGAGGAGCTGCACATTAACCTGCGATCACAAGTCTCTCGCCCAGAGAACAAAAGGGACGGAACCTCCCGAAGAAGAGCCGCCGGATGCAAACGCAGCGCGTCACCCCCCCCTCCCCCCCGTGCAGATGTTTGGTTCTCCCATAGCGATGCTGCCTGCTACTAATCATGTCATTTAATTATTGTTTATCTAACAGGTTGGAGCGGAGGGGGGGGGGGCGGCTGTTAGATTAATGATCTAAATGTAAACCTGTTAGATTAACGGAGTGACATTTAGCAAAAGAGACAGATGTGGAGGAACGCACAACCACGTGCACATCTTCATGCCTTGGAAAGCCACACAAAAAACAAACCGACAGACGAAAGATGCCCCCCCCCCCCCCCATTAGAACTTGCCGGGAGCCGAAACATGAGCTTACTGACGCCGTCGCTCTCAGCTGAGCGCAAAACTGCGACTAATGTGAAGCTTCGCCAAAAAGCCACGAATGATTCAGCCCGATGGACGAGACGCACATAGGGGACGTGAAGAAATGCACACAGGTCGACACACACACACACGCACACACACACACGCATGCAGTCATTCGCTCCGATGAAACGGCACACATCATCTCTTCAGTTGGAGGAAGAGGAGGAGGAAGCTGTGCTCTTTGGATCAGCAACAGTTGGCTGTGTGTTTGACTGAGAGGGAAAGAGTTGGCTGCCGCACACAGACGCACACAGACGCACACAGACGCACACTGCAGGTTGGGGGGAAAAGGTGAGGGATGAAGCCACGCGGCTGGAGGGATGCCTGGCAACCGGCGGCAGAAAGAAAATGGAGATGCGGTCATAAAAGAAAGGGAGAGACTCACACACACACACACACACACACACACACGTTGGAAAACACAGCAAACAGCAGCACGGAGACGACCGGGGGGGGGGGGGGACGGGACCTTCACTCACTGGAGTCGTCCGAGTCGTATCCCTCCACGTCGGGCTCCTCGTCCCTCCTGCTGGCCTGGGAGCAGGCGGAGGCGGAGGCTCGCTCCGGTTTGTCCTCATTGGGGCGGTCACTTTCGGCGGCGGTGGAGGAGGCGGCCGAGGTGGAGGTGGAGGTGGAGAGGGCAGGGCTGGGGGGCCCGGCGTGGCCCGCCTGCTGGGGCGCTGCGGGGGGGAGGCCCCGCGGGTACCGGGGGAAGTAGTCGGAGATCTGCTTGATGGGCTGGATGGGGCCGGGGCACACGTCAATGGCCATGTGCTCCTGGATGCTGATGGTGGGCTTCTCGCCTTTGCGTTGTGTCATGCATGCGGTCCAGCCTGGAGCCTACTCCACAAACCCCCAAAAACTGAAGAGGAAGGTAAACAGAGCCGCCCCCCCTCTGCTCCCCCTCCCACCACAAACCCCCACCCCTCCCTCGTCTGCGGCTCCTCCCGTCCTCCTGTTGCTCCTGCGGGGTCGGACGGGTCCAGGTGATCTGTGGACGTCTCCACGCGCTGCTGCTGCTGCTGCTGCTGCTGCTGCTGCTGCTGCTGCGTCTTCCACTGGCGTCCTCAGACCCGGACCATGCTGCCTGACAGCCTCACACACTACTACCTACCCGCCCGCTCGTCCTCTATGCCCCCCCTCCCCTGCCCCCCCCACACTGCCCACGTCTGCACCGCCTCTCTGAGGGAGAGAGAGAGAGGGATTAGAGAGGAGGGAGGGATCAGCTGATGTCACTGCCTAGCAACCGAGCAGTAAACAGGAACCCGTCGTCCATAGGCGCTTAATTATGTTATTAACCCCATCCATCTGTCAGGGGGGGTTTGGAGGGGGGGGGGGGGGGGGGCTCCTGCGTGCGTTGTGTTTACCTCTGGTGAATGAGTCTCTGATCACTTTCCAATTGCAACCAAAACTGAACCACATCCTTGTGGGGGGCAATTGGCTAATGCCCCCTGCCTGCACCCCCTTTGCGTCACACCCCGCATTTACCCCCCCCCCAGCCAAACTGCACACTTCATTCATCCTTTCCTTCGTGCACAACGGTCCGTTTGCCGCCACGCGCGTTCACGCGCCCTGACGTCATCGCACGGTTCCTGATTGCGCTCCGTCTGTTTCGACACTTTTCACACTCGTCTAATGCGCCCCCCCACCCCCCCCCCCCCCCCCCTCCGCCCGACATAGACCGCGTGACACGACGCGCGTGCGTGTGAGACCTTTTATGCAAACAGACTTCAGACCTGAAATCCGTCCTCTGACGCGGCCATTTGTTGCTGGAAGACGCTCAGGCTTCAGAAGCGAATTCATTTATATTCACAATATGTCCAACTCCGTGTGCCCTCCCCCCCTCCCCCCCTCCCCCCCCCCCCCCCCCGTCTCCCCCCCCCTCACACCAGCAAGTGCGCAACACTTGTTACTCGCGTTGCATAACAAAGAGGCTCCGGGTGTCTGGGGGGAGGCTCTCCCTGCGGACCGGAGCCTCAACCCCCCCGCAGCTCCCCCATCACGTCCCCCGCGCTTACAGACAGCGGAGAGGACGCAGCGCCCCCTGGTGTCAGCAACGAGTCACGGGAGGAGGAATCTATACATTTGATTAACCCTGTTACACGCCAACTAACCGTAATATTTAAGGTAATAATTCCTTTCTCCTACAGTTTTTTAAATGATCCTTTGGGTTTTTGGGAGTTTTATTGACACACGTTGACATCAATAATAATCAGGGCCAACGAGGCCTCATCAGCGTCGCATTGTTAGAACTGTAATAATCCTGATAATCGTACGAGTTGATAACCTGCAGCGGATCCTCTGTGATGGATCGCAGGCGAGAGAGACGGCTCGCGCCTCTAAACGCTGAGCATGAACGGATGAACGGATGAATGAGACACTTTCTCTGAACGTTCCTTCAAAGACGCCTGCGAGGAGCGCTTCATTCAGCGGCCTGCTGGGGACGAGCGACGACCACGCGGCGGCCTTCGATTCCCACGCCTTCTTATAATGACTTTGGTACGTTCAGCGAATCATTAATACGGATAACGACCCAGCAGACACGCTGAGCTGCTCATTCGTTCCTTTTCCAAGCGACATCCTCCATCATTAGTTTGGAAAAGGAGAAGAATCTAGGGGGGGGTTGCCACGCGACCTTTAGCCCCTCTGCTAATCGCTGTTAGCTGGCCATTAGACGCCGACAGGCCGCTGGGTTCACACATCAGTCTCTGTGGATTCAGCTGCAGCATAAAAAAAGGATCAAGTCTCCACCTAACTGCACGGAGACACCCGATTAACAATCTCCTAACGAGCCCCCCCCCCTCCCCCCTCCCATCACTCAGGGATTCAGTTTAAACGAGGGAGTCCAGTGACCTTTACCAATGCGCTCATTCATAATGACCCTTAGTGCCCCCTCTGCACACCTCACGCTCCCCCACCTCAGAGCCTCCAGTAGACGGGTGGGCAGGAACTAGCTGCACCCACGGGGGGGGGGAGGGGGAGGAGAAGAGAGAGACTCTAGGGCTAGACGTCTTTGAGGGACAAGCTGCATCCTTCTGTCCTCTCGGTGTTTCTGGTTGGTTGAGGTGTCAGGTGACGCTGCCCTCTAGTGGTCACAAGCTTCAGCGGCTGCGTTCGTCTGTGAGTTGAGTATTTCCACGTGAACCCACAGTGGTGCTGTGCGTTAAATACTGTGTATTTATAGTGTACACCTGGGCAATGGAAGGTCACTTAACAAACGGGGCCACACCCCCCCCCCTTACCGTTCAATAGACAGTAATAAGTGTCATTACACCTTTTGTATTCTATTTGAGAGCTTTGCATCTCGTAATCCAGCCGTGCCACACATCAGATAATCCCATGTAGCTGAGCCCCTTTATGGTCTAAACAGCTGATACACGAGGGGCCTCGCGTTCTCCTGTGGGCTGCGCCTCGGACGTCTGTGGTTGAAATGGGTTGCTGGGAGACGTTCTTACTCTGTGACTCCTGCACACACAGCTGGACTCCCGGCGCCTCCGTGACATTTCACTCCCAGCATCAGATTAGCTCAACTAATTAAAGCGTTAATCTCCCCGTCGAGGCGGCGCAGAGAAAGAGGCTCAGGGACAAAGTGGTGGTGAACTTCTGAGACGGTTTATTTAAGTTCAGTTACAGCAGTTCCACTGGGGGGGGGGGCACAGAGTCGGCGTAACACTCGCCTGTAAGCGCTGCCAACAGGACGGAGGGGGGCTGGAATCTGCTCCGTCTTAGATATGAATCCATCTCTCTGAAGGTACGAGCGGTCATGTGACCCTCACTGGTGCTAACGCAGATGTATTGTGTCGAGCTGGTGTGTCACAGTATGAGATATGTACAACGTTAAGGCCTTTTTGCAATCAGAGCGATGCACTTCTAACCAAAGCATAAATCGCATGAGGGGGGGGGGCGTAATAATGCCAAACTTCATTCACTTTTCAAAGCTTACCCACTTCCCATTATTTGATTCAATAGTTTGACGAGAGAAATTAAATGAAAACCACTGGAACAGAAACATGATTCAAGTAAAGTGTCTTTAAAACTGGCAAAACTACGAAATCACTGGAATCTCAGATTCAGATTACGCTGCTTGTAAAAAAAAAAAGAAAAAGTACATTCAACAGGTACGTCCATTAATGTAATTAAACAATATGTAATTTCTAAGAGTTGAACAGAAATATTAAAAGGCGGCGTTGGACCGTTAATTCATCCTCTACTTTTAGATTTTACTGCAAATCTCACATTTGTTGCACAATTGTTTTATCTCATTAGAACACTTTTTTTTTTTTTTTTACTTGACCTTATAGTCCAAGTCACAACCGCTTCATGCGATAGTGGCGCTTCGGCGGGGAGGGGAAAGGTGCGTTTGTTTTTTGTCACTGTTCCCGGTTGTGTCTTTGCTTTTTAGTCTAAAGCCGCCTTTTAATTAAAAAATTTCTCCCTCAACACACAAGCTGAGTTTTGCTGGACTACAGAATAGAAATTAAATGATTTAATCATAAATATACTAGCATTGTTGTACAAATATGATTTATATACCAATAGATAATTATATATATATATAAATATATTTTTAGTCCAACTGCAACCAGGTTTATACAGCTCAATATGTTTCATGTGACCTTGGACATTAAAAAAAATATCATGTGAGAAATAACAGGAGCAAATGACAAAAAGGTGCAAAATAATCCCAAAGGTGCCAAAGACTGCAAAACACTCGACGCCTGAAGAAGATCCACTTCAAATAAAAGCACAGCATTATTTCACAGCGAGCAGAGAGGAGGGACGGAGAAGCTGCAGGTGGGCGACGGAACCAGAAACTGCTCGTTTACCGAGAAGCTCAGCGGGGAAACAAAGACGAGTGGACTCATCGCTTTTCTCCCGGCTGCGCATAAATGAATGTAAATACTTGGCTTTGTTTATTGACGCTGCAGATGCTCAGGGGAACATGAAGGGAACATCTACAGCGGAGACCCGCGATGGACGCTGACGCAGCGTTTCCCTGCAGGAGGAAAACAAACGGGGGCTCCGGCCTTCTGCTGCTTGTTGTTGTTGTTGTTTTTAACGTGCTGCGTGTTGTGAACATGGCACAGAGGGGACTCAGGCAGAAAGAACAAAGAAAAAGAAGTTTTGCACAGAAAATCAGAGTTTTAAAAATATGTACAGGACAGATACAGGCACTTGTATATCTTTGGTTGGAAAAACCCAACATTGCAGAGTAATGCGTTCAGAGAGCTTGCGTGTCCCTTGTAGTACTTCCAGGGTTCACGAGGCACCTGGTTTATTCACATCGTCCACCTCACAGGTACGTTCTGAGGGAGTCGGGGGCCTTTTTAACCCTCTGACAGCGCCACCTGCAACGCGAGGACAACTGGTAGTGAGGACACGTCGCACATCAGATAGTCCATGTAAATGAGTTGCAGAGTGTGTGTGTGTGTGTGTGTGTGTGTGTGTGTGTGTGTGTGTGTGTGTAGCAGGACACAGAAAACAGAGCGGCGCTTTAAGAATTAGGCACAGTCGACTATCAAATCTCTTCAGTAAACGATGAAGGAGCTCCGCTGTGATCAAGAAATCTCTCCAGAAATAACCCTCATCCAGTGAAGGACTGAAGCTGTAGCACAGCGGCGCGCTCGCAGCTGCTAAGCTAAGCTAATTCAAGCCAAGCGATGCTAACGAAACATTTCCTGTTGCTGCCTCACAACAAGCAGAAAGCTTTTATGTGGCGCTCGCAACCTTTTACCTGAGCCAGTATCTTCAACTTGAGTAAAACGACTGATAGTTACCAGATCCATTAGCGAGGCGGGTCAGAGTCAGAAGCCGTCTAACTACCGATATCATTTTTAAATGGTTCACGGGTGCACGGAGGTGTGGACGGGCGGCTGCAGCTACCTGTTCTCGTCATAAAGCACTGCTGGTGTCGGCTGTACCTTCTCGGGACACAAGTCGGGGTTCGGCTGCCGCGCTTTGCCGGGCCGCCCCTTGATGACCGCGTAGCAGAACATGGTGATGACCATGACAAACAGGAAGTAGCTTGTGTGCATCAGGTGCAGGTTGATGAGGGAGCGGTCATCCTGGGGGGTTGAAGAGGACAGATTTAGACGTCACTGACCAATCGGTGGTTGTTAAAAACTAAAACTTTGAAAGGCCTTTGAAAGACAGACACTTGAAATACTGTACATTGGCTTTGACAGTTGTAATTGAGCGAGAGAACCAGGATATAAATCAGCTTCCCTGAATCTATGAATTTATTTATTTTCTAATTATATGAGCGGCAAAGAGCAAGACGTTAGAGCGGTTGTGCGGATGCAGACAGCTTGAAAATGGCGGGCTAATTTTAGAACACATAAAAATAAAAGAAATCCAGAACAATCCAGCAACACGTAAAACAGGAACTCTTTCTCTCTTCACGGTTGGCCGCGCGGGGGGAAAAGGGGGCGGAGACTCACGTCGGGGACGATGACCGTGAGCTTGGGGTTGAGTGCGTGGTACAGCTTGCCGACGGCTCCTTTGTAGCACCAGAAGGGGTTGTAGTCCTGGCTGTACTTGGTGTCCGAGTCGCGCACCGTGGTGAACACCTTGTACCAGGACGTGGCGTTGGTGTACGTCTCTGGCACGCAGTGCGGCGGCTGCCTGCAGACCAGAGCAAAGACGCGCCGTTAACCGGTATCCATGACGACCGAGCACCATCACGGGGATATAAAATGAGCTCAGTCGGTCCAACTCACACTGTGACCGGGAAGACGTTGCTGGCCGCCGCGATGGTCATGCAGGTGCTGAACACCACCTGCTCGCAGTGGCCGTGCAGCACGCACTCGTCCGAGCTCCAGGATGCCGGCAGGGTGAAAGTGATGTTTATCTCTTCGTGGGCTTCCCGGCCTACGCACAAACAAAATAAAACTAATTTTAAAAAAGACACGTGGAAATACAAGAAGAGCATTGCAGGTTGTGTGCCAATGAACGCAATGACAAAACGTTTGTTTAGTCTCCTCCACTCGCAGATCCGTGTCACCTGCATTGTCAGTGACATGGGATCAACCCGCGGGCCTGAGGAACGCCGCCCATCGGCCCTGACGGGTAAACAACCGGCCTCCAACCCCCCGGCGGCGGCACGTAAGCAGCAGCGTGCAACAACAAAGGGAATTACAAGATTATCCGTCTCACGCCGGCGTGGGACTAAATAATGGAGTGCTTGTGTCAACATGATTGCTAATGCAAAAAGGGGGACAAACGCAGACACAGAGTCTCCAAAGCAAAGTCAAACACCGAGGAGGCCGGGACATTTTCAAAGGGATCAATGTGTTTGTGTTAAATGTATCGGGGGGGGAGTAGCGGTATTAGCAATGTGACCACGTGGTGTGCAACGTTCATGTTCATCTTTTCAATAGTCTCAATATATAAAAAATATTTTTTAAATGTATAGAATTGTTATTTTCAAATGTTGAAGTGGACGTGGAGACGCAGCATTCGCTCATCGAGTCGAGTCGGCAGGGATGCAGGTTGTTTGCAGAGAGCTGACGTTAACACGCTTTGTTTACATTGGGCTCTTTACAACCCGGACCGTCGCCAAGATTCATTTCAAGCACAAAGTAAAATGAGCCATGTTGACAGTAAGGTTTGTCATTTCAGGTTAATAAGTGCACATTTATGCTTTTTAGTCAAAAAGTAACCGTTATTGTGGAATGCCTTTAACCCTTACAGCGAGGGTGTCAAATATAAATTATACATATAAAGTCTTGTGACCCTGAATTATTCAGGAAGGGTTTCTTTTCAAATAGGAATATAGATATATCGACAATCCAATCCCATCTGAGCAGGTAGAAGAGTGCAAAATAACTGACCAAGGGTTGCAGGGGGGCGATAACTAACACACACATTAATTAATAAGGGTATTAAGCACAAAGCCTCTTGATTTTGTTCTGCTTTCTGAACCTACAGGAGGAGCTTAGCGTTCCACAGCGCTCACCATGAGGTCGTCCCCTCACAGAGAGGCGAGTTAAAAAGAAACTCCCCGCATGAAAAAGGTGGAGAATTACCACCGGCTAGTGACTGAAACACAATCCCAACGGGACAACAATGATTGTGTGAGGGGAGCGCGTGCGGCTCGGTGGAGCAGAGCAACAGAAGCTCGGTCCGTCTGCAAGATGGAGGCAAAACCACCTCCCAATAATGGATAACCAACTGATAAACCGCTCCGTGCTTTACTCGAGCCAGTATTGATTAGCATATGAACATCTGTTTCATATTTGCATTGAACAACACAAAGCTGCCGAAGCAAAAGGCCCCTACCAGAGAGGCCCACCTGCTGCCCGAGCACCGTGGCGTACAGGTGGGTGATGTTGCGAGAGTAGCCTCCGAACGGGCGCTGGGGGTCCAACGTGAGCGTGATGGGGACGGAGACGTTGACGGCGCCCGAGTCGTCCAGCAGGAGGGGGACCTGGGTGCTGGACCGGGCCTGGCCGCTGGTCACCACCGTGCTTTCCGGCGTGGTGGACTCGTTCAGGCCGTGCTTTATGGTTTCGTTCTCGGACACGCAGAGGTCCAGCTCATTGAAGCGCAGCAGGAAGGTGTTCCAGTCCTGAGGGGGGCGGGGGGAGCGGGGGGGACAGTAGGCTGTTAAACGGCTGTCAATGTAGACGCGTCGATGTCCAGGCACAAAGCTTGTGTTCATTTGATTATAAACCAGATGATATTTGAAACTAATTTCATGTCCACCACCATCATCATCATTACAAACCACCAGGGAAGGATACTCCCTGTATCAGACATGCTAAGTATTTAGAGCCAACACCAAGGTTAAAGTCTCTTTATTTTACATAAAGGTTGCAGATTTGAGTCCCGTTTTGCTACATTACACGACAAAGAAACGATATAAATGGATGCTGAATGAAGGAACCTCTCAGCCACTGTGAAGCAGCTGGTCTGAAGTCTGTCGTGACGACAGCTGATACTTGTGTATATCTCGCCAGATGGCAGCAGGCTGCGGTGGGAATCGTCTTTTAATATTCTTTGATCTAGTCGCAGGCGCCTCATATCACTGATGCTCTGTAGATGGGTACCAATGCAACGCTAGATTCACACCTTCGTGTGTGTGTGTGTGTGTGTGTGTGTGTGTGTTATAGCCAGATGGAAAGGACGGAAAAAAGACAACACAATTTGACTTACCTCTGTCAACTCTGGAGACCTGATCTCCTTAATCTTGAAGAAATAGCCGATGGTCAGGAAGGCGATGGCGACCGCACTGACGCTGATCATGAAAATGACCAGCGGGGGACGGTTGTTGATGTAGCTCCTCAGGTTCTCTATAGGATTTAACAGGTACACCTGCAGAGGCACAATGTGCCAACATTTCAGCAATTGTCTTGTGCATGAGAGGGGTCAATTGTTGTAATTCGCCTCAACAAAACTCTTTTTAAAATTACTTTTTTTATCTCTTCAGGTGCAACGGATAATAAAATGAGGATTTGACTCACGGAGCAAAAACATTTCCTTGATCGCGCTTTTATATTGACAATCATTATTGTTTGTTTTCCTTCAGTAGCTCCACAAGGCTCCGGATGCACCACCGTGATGTCATTACAAACGTAGTAAAGTATCGGAATTCAAAGTCAAAAAGCATTTCAATGTGAGAACATCTCCCTTCCCTCCTCACAAATACTATCATTTTAGAAGACTACCTTTAAAAACGTCGTAATTCCCCGCTGACTCAGATGTTACCTGAGCGATGGATAATAAATACCTGGCCAGGGACTCAAAACCAACCGATGTGATGCAAAGGTGTGTAGAAGGCGAATCCAAGTGACTCGTTTGCGGGACAAACACGCCTCTCACACACACACACACACACACACACACACACACACACACACACACACACACACACACACACACACACACACACACACACACACACACACACACACACACACACACGGCAGGAAAATCCTATGGCTCTTATGGCTGAAACCAATCCAGCACTCTTCCAGTTGTGGCACAAATAGGTTACGGTTCTCTGCAGCGATGCATACATTCAGACAGTTTAGTCCTCTGCTGAAACTGTAGTAAGTATTCTGCGCGTATAAACAACCACATAACGAACAAATCATTTTACATTTTCTTCTATTTTGTCACAACAGTCACAGAATTGTATGTAGTCCTGCTTTTTTAACTATAGAGGGAGAGTTATTCTATTGAAAAAGGACACAAAGCTGTTGGATTTACGAACTAGAGAACTCTGTCAATCATGAACCGATTCCACTGCGGCCAGTTTCACACAGTTTGAGCGTTAACTTTTCGCTCCCCACCCGGCTGCAGGCTCGTGATGTATTCAACAACGTTCTCCTTCGTGTCAAAAAGGCTCCATGTTCTAAACTACGCGTGGACACAATGCCGCTTCAAATGCGGTTCGAATTCCAAAAGGTTCCCAAAGGTTAGGCGTCTTTCGGAGGAGCAAAAAGGAGGCCGACGCTTCCGTTGTGGTAGCCGAGGACACACTGTGCTTCCTCCTCATCCAGGTGACTCGAGCTGTCAGCCCCGATGAGCCAACGTTAGCCAAGTTACCTGGGACAATTACTCCCGGGAAGTGACAGCAATGTGACCTCAAGGGATCAAAGCGGCCCCCCGCCCCCACTGCAGTAACGGCGAACTTCACCAAACCAAACGGCTCTTACCATTTTTTCGACGGATGCTAGCCGGGCGGTCCGCAGTTAAAGGCAGCGGTTGTTGCTAACAAGCTAACGCTGCTGCGCGCTAGTAAGCTAACCGTAGCTCCTCCGGGGAAAAGCGGCTGAAGAGCACAAGTCGGTGTTCGGCGGAGACGGCCGGGCTTTCAGCGTGAGGAGCACCGCGTGTCCTCCTTCCCATTCTCCGCCTTCGCGGTTCGCCTGCTGCTGCGACGACGAGTTGCCTCTCGCGTACACAGTCGGGTAAACACAGCGTCAATAGCGCCTCCGGATCGTCCCCTCCGACATGGCGTCCGTGCACCCGCACTGCGTAGCGCCCGGGACCCGACGTTCACGCGTACGTGATCTACGTCGTGTTTACAAACGTCCGAGGGCTTTCTGTTGCGTTCAGGGACCGTCGGAAATGTAAAGTGCGAGAGGGGTTGGCGGATATGTTATTTGTGTTTGTTACATCATTTTGATTTTTTCAATTGAACGTTTATTTGTTGATTTGTCTCTCTTGGAAAACAAGATGAAAATACTTATACACGAATGATATGGAAGTATTAAATCTTGTAGGTGCTATACTGTTGATTCACCACATTTAGGAGTCCATGAAGGCAGCATTAACTCGGCATTAACTCGGACCAAATAAACCAATGAGAATTTAGCAATGGCACTTCTTGGGACTAGGGAATGCTTTTAGTTGTTAAAGATTCAATTTGATAAAATATATATATAATATATATATATATATATATATATATATATATATATATATATATATTTAACTCGTATTACAAGAATATTAATGGCATCAAACGCTTCGGATTCACTTGCGATGTTAGATTCAATGATTTATTATCTTGGTAATAGGATCATTTTGTATCGTATGTGTATAGATGGATGTATTCAAGAGAGTTGTGTAATCATGTATCAGCAATTTGACCATGTTTATTCAAGGGAGAAATGCAAATCAACTGTGGGTACTCTTATTACGTGAAGGGCTCCAGTTCAGCAGATGGCGGTAGAAACCTTGTTTAAAAGTCCCCCGTTTTTCAACGAAGGGATTTCAGTGGGCATTGTGCAGCCCATGCTGTAGATCCGGGGAGCCCCTCGACCATTTACATCAAGGTGCCTGAGAACAACCGAAAATAGAATTCCTACCCTTCCAAATAAAGGAAACGAATCACCTTCTGCAACAGTAACGTGCCCTCCGCATGGTGTTACAGTTGGAGAAACAGTATGTTAGTACTGCATTGCAATTGTAGCCCCAATACGTTATACATTAAAGGAAATGAACACATTCTTCCCGGTGTTTAAACTTTTACTTTGGAGACCTCAACCGGAAACGGCGTATCTTTAAATAGTAACAGCCGCTCCGCCGACACTGGTGAGCTCTTGGCTAACAACAATGAGAAGTGCTAGCTGTTATAATCCTGCAATTATTTTTGACTACGCTTCTGTGAGGTAACTGCAGGAAAAGCGTCATTCATCCGCAAATATATTCGCTCCATGGCCCACTAATCGTTGGCAGCCGTAGTGCACAGTGTTTGCTAGCTAGGCTAGCCGCTTACGTGTGCTACGTGGAGGCGATGGAGTAACGTGGCTAAAGCGAAGCGGTGCTTTGACAAACAATTGACTTCGTCGTGTAACGTCGATGTTCACAGTAACGTTTTAAACGATGTAAAACGTAATTGCAGCGAATATGGCTTCAACCAAACGGGCTGGTTTACCTTCAACGTGTAATTGATGATTCCTTTAGAAAAGTGTGTTTCTTTCTTTCGTGCTGGACAGAAGATCCACCATCTTTGTTACTTAAAAGCTAAACATATTTAGTTCATCAGCATTTTAAAGACATTCGGGGAGTTGCTTGCCTCAGAAGTTCAATTAGGAAATCATCGCATATTTACATAAAAGACTGCAATAAATTAACAATTTTGCCTTTTTTTTTACTATCGATTAAAAAAAAAGTTTCCTTTTAGTTGAATATTGTATTCAATGAAAGTTAACTGATGCGTATAATTTCTGCTGCATTTGACACCTTGTTCTTCGTCCTGTTGAACCACAATCCTCCACCAACAGACTGTTGGGAGTCTGAAAGCTTATTTATGTCACCGTGTTCAGCAGTTTCAATGTGGCCGGCTGATGACGCTGTGCACGTGGGGACGAGTCCTGATAAATCGCTGCAACCCAAGCTCACTTTCCACCTCTCTCCCCTCTTTGCCTCCTCCCAGGTTGTAACCTGCCCACCGTCAAATCTGGATGCAGAGAGCCCTGATTCTCTCAGCGCACACGACTATCTGCGTCGGCCTAAAGCGGCTCCGGACGGCGTGCGGCTCCCTCCCTGTCGCTCGGAGCTTTGAGCCTCTGCCCCCGTTTGTCTCCCGCCGGCGACTCCTCCGCTTCCCCTCCGAGCTCCTCCAGGACGAGCGTCCGCATCGGCGTCTCTCCCACCGGCCGGACATGGCAGAGCAGAGGTTCATCGTGGAGTACGCCAAGCGCGGCACGGCGGGCTGCAAGAAGTGCAAGGACAAGATCCCCAAGGAGGTGGTGCGCATCGGGAAGATCGTGCCCAACCCCTTCAGCGAGTCCGCGGGCGAGATGAAGGAGTGGTACCACGTGAAGTGCATATTCGAGAAGCTGGAGAGGGCGAGAGCCACCACCAAGAAGATCGAGGACATCACGGACCTGGAGGGCTGGGAGGAGCTGGAGGACCAAGACAAGGAGGTCATCAATAAACACGTTTCAGGTACCGTCCCACCCTGCTCTACACTGCTCATGCAACCCTGGTCGTCTTTTTGTACATGTTTTAGTTTTAAATGTGGATTCCTCGCTGGTCACCATCTTTCCTCCGCTGAGCAGAATTAAAAGGAGTATTTATTATCCCCAGGTGACGTGATCGATGCAGCGTTGAAACCCCCTGAGCAGCAGTGCTGATGCAGCCTCATTTCTGCACACTACACCAACCTGTAATATTGAGTCAGAGGGCACCGCTCGATTTGATTTACTCCTCCAAAGAGATCCATGTCATGGTCCAACTGACGGCTAATATAAGAAGAAGCAGAAGCCCCTCCCCTTTCTGAGGGTCGGGGGCGTCTGACCTCAGCGTACCTGATTATCCAGCACTCGTAGATCGTGTTCTCGGGGTGATTGAGCCGTGTGACCAACGACGCATCAAGGGAAGAAGTCAACGTTGAGTGAATCGCTGTGAGCTCCGGACAACGCAGAGCTCACAGCGATTCACTCAACGATGACTTACTTCTTCCCTTGATGCGTCGTTGTTTCACTGCTGCACTGAAGACTCCTGGTGCTTCGTCAGCTGACTCAGCAGCAACGTTTGCTGTGCAGTCGCGATCGTTTCTCCTGTTAAAGGGTCCGTATCTGTTTTTCAGACCTGATGGCTAAAGTCAAAGCCAGTCCAAAGAAGAAAGTGTCGGCCAAGATGAACACCTCCGGCCAGCTGATGGCTCCTCCCGCCGACCCGTCCGCCAACGCGCCGCGGAAGTTCTCCGGCTTCACGGGTGAGATGAAGATGAAGGCAGAAGAAATAAGAAGGGATTAAAAATGACAGCAGGTCCGCGACGCTCCATCGGCAGCTTTGTCGACTCGCTCTCACTGCTGTCTTTGTCCCGCCAGCTGCCAAAGCGAGCAGCAGCAGCGCCGCCGCTGGCGGCCCCGGACCGTCCCCTCCCCCTCCCCCGGCCTCGGCCAGCAGCCCCCTGTCCGCCCAGCTCTGCGACCCCCGCCACAAGGACTGCCTCTTCAGGGAGTTCCGCAAGTTGTGCGCCACGGTGGCCGAGCACAACAGCTACAACGTGAAGACGCAGATCATCGAGAAGTTCCTCAGGAAGGGCACCGGAGGAGGTCTGTGTGTCCGCCGGGCGACGCCAGGTTCCCCCCCCGCTGGGTGTTTATTCTCCTAACATCCCCCCCCCCCCACAGACAAGTTCCGCGGAGATCTCTTCCTCACGGTGAAGCTGCTCCTGCCGGGCGTCGTGAAGAGCGTCTACAACCTCAACGACAAGCAGATCGTGAAACTCTTCAGCCGCATCTTCAGGTGCAGCCAGGAGGAGATGGTGCGCGACCTGGAGCAGGTGTGTGATCGGGGGGGGGCGGAGGGGGGCGCTGCGAGGACGACGACGGCGGCGGCGGCGGCTTATCCTATCCATGTGTTTTTCAGGGCGACGTGTCTGAAACGGTGAGGATGTTCTTCGACGACAGCAAATCGTTCCCCGCGGCGACCAAGAGCCTCCTGACCATCCAGGAAGTGGACGCCTCGCTGACCCGGCTGGCCCAGCTGACCAAGGAGGACGAGCAGCAGACCGAGCTGGAGGAAATCAGCAAGAAGTAATGACGGTGTTTCCGTTCCACCTTTCACCCACAAACATGAGCAGAGGTTCGGCGAGTCTGCAGCCGGATGGGAGGAAGGAGGCAGCGCAGCCTCGCGCCTCGCTGCGTGCGCAGAATGAAGAGACTCACTACTGATGTGGGATGTGCGTCCTCGTGTGCGCTCATAACAACGCGTCGGCTGCAGCGGAGCCGCGACCTCGTTCCAACAAGCCGTTTACCACAAAATGTGTCTGAGTCATGAAGGCTTTTTTGTCATCTCGCGTCTCTGCATGTGTTGCTGTTTGTTCTTGTTTGTTTTTTCCTTCTTCTTGTTAGTCTGCCTGAGGCATTTCTAACACACGCGAATCTGCCTCTGACATTCCACGGTAGCAGTTGTCAGAGTGGGACCTTGTTTATTCTGCATAATAGACTCCAAAGTGACAGAAGCAGCGTAACCTGCTCTCTCCTTTCCTCACAGATGCACCAGCAATGACCTGAAATGCATCATCCGGCTTATTAAACACGACTTGAAGATGAACTCCGGAGCCAAACACGTGTAAGTGTTTTTCCTTCTGGGTCTGGAGGCAGATCTGCGTGACGTTACATGATCCTGTTTGCTTGTGTTCCGTACCGCAGCTTGGACGCCGTGGATCCGAACGCTTACGATGCCTTCAAGGCCTCGCGTAACCTCGGCGACGTGATTGAGCGGGTGCTGAGGAACCAGCAGGAGGCGTCGGACGGCTCGGGACCCAGGAAGCTGCTCACCGTGGAGGCGTCGCTCATGACCCCCGTTCAGCCCATGCTGGTGAGTTTCTGTTCCCGCCGCACTGAAGCCTGAATTATTGGTTATCTGTGGAGGTCACATGACGTGCTTTATGGTCTGTTTGACTATAAATGGACCATATTTTACATAATAAACATATTGGTTTATTGAGGAAGAGACTGAGACCATAAACTCATGTTTACTGGGGGAATAAATTGAGAGAGAAGCAGAGTCATTTCATCAGACGTCTGTGGGAGCAGAGGAGTCGCCCCCTGCTGGTCACTGCACAGAATGCAGCCAAACCAATGCAGCAACTCCTGAAGCGGAGGTTTGATGGCCGGGTTCCTACACGCGTACAGTCACTCGGGGGCGGGACCATTTAGAGGAAACCAGATGAAGAGAATATCTTCAAACCGCAGCTGCACCTTCCAGATAACTCGACTGAACACATCCCTGATCCCCCCTTTGCAGACGCAGCTATTAATCCAACATGATTTAAGATGTGTGGACCGTTACGTTCCACATTACACAGCAGAGCTTTGATTACACGCTGTTGAAAGTAAATTGGAAAATGCCCTGCAGTTTTAGTACAAATGACAACCTTCCCGACCGACGAGCGCTCTCGAGGGACAGTTCGGCCGCTCGCTCATCACTGTGTGTTTTTTCAGGCGGAGGCGTGTAAATCGGTGGAGTACGCCATGAAGAAATGCCCCAACGGGATGTACTCGGAGATCAAGTACGACGGGGAGCGCGTGCAGGTCCACAAGAACGGGGACCACTTCAGCTACTTCAGCCGCAGCCTCAAGCCCGTGTTGCCACACAAAGTCAGTCTACACGCGCACGCATCGCACACGCACGCACGCACGCACACATGCATCACAGGTTTGGCCCTTAAAGGTGTTGAAGCAACACCTCCACTTAAGTGCACTAGTCATTTGCGACCACAAGAGGCCGCAAATGTGCTGGATACGAACACCTCGGCGACCTTTGACCCGAGCGTCTCTCTCTCTCCCCCTGGAACGTGCGTCTGTTACAGCGTCCACGTTACCCATCAGCAGTTTATGTTAAAGGTTCACATGCTGACTGTTTGTAATAACATGTAAGAAGCTTTATTGGCTCCTGGCGTCAGTCTGCTTCTTTAGGATGAACCTCGGCTTCGGGCACGTTGTTGTTTAGTTGGAACGCTGTGAGGCGCGGATCAGGTGTTCCTGCTCGCCGCCTAAAGCCCGTGCCGGTGTTTCAGGTGGCCCATTTCAAGGAGTACATCCCGCAGGCGTTCCCCGGGGGCCACAGCATGATACTGGATGCTGAGGTTCTTCTCATTGACACAAACACCAGTAAACCCCTTCCCTTCGGGACTCTGGGTGTCCACAAGGTGAGAGGACGCCACGGCCAACGTGTTCTTTGTGTCTCTTTGGGCGGGTTGTTGTTGTCTCACCTCACCTCCCCCCCTCCCCCCTCCTCTCCTTCCAGAAAGCCGCGTTTCAGGACGCCAACGTGTGCCTCTTTGTGTTCGACTGCATCTACTTCAACGGCGTGAGTCTCATGGAGAGGTAACGAGTTCTCGTCATACTTTTCAAAATAAAACGGAAATGAGCTCATAAATCCGGTTTTCATTTTAACACAAAAAACAAAGCACATTTAGTTGTTTTATCGTACATTTGCAGTATCTATTTGAGACAGATCACGTCCTATGGACACGGTTGACCGGCTGTCCTGCATTTGTCCTCCAGGCCTCTGTGTGAACGCAGGAAGTTCCTTGATGACAACATGGTGGAGGTGACCAACAGGATCCTGTTCTCAGAGATGAAACACGTCACTGTGAGTCAGACGAGAGGAGGAGGCGGCGTTCTGTTGTGTGAAAACCTCTGTAATGGCTCGTGTGCGTGTGCGTGTGTGTGTGTGTGTGTGTGTGTCAGAGGGCGGGCGATCTGGCTGAGATGATCACCCGAGTCATCAGGGAGGGACTTGAAGGCCTGGTGCTGAAAGACTTGAAGGTGAGCTGCTCTTTGAATCTCCTGATGGCTCCGTGTCACCGGCGATCGGCCTCTGAACGTCTGCGTGTTTCAGGGCTCCTACGAGCCGGGGAAGCGCCACTGGCTGAAGGTGAAGAAGGACTATTTGAACGAAGGCGCCATGGCCGACACGGCCGACCTGGTGGTGCTGGGGGCTTTCTACGGGAAGGGCTCAAACGGTACGTAGCGTCCTGTAAGACAGACGTGTGTAACTGGGGGCCCGTCATTCATCACTTACTTAGCTTTTGTTGTCTAAACAAAGAAACAAATATCATCATTTTTCTTACTGCAACAAAAACGAGTACAAATCTAGAAACAGCGACACCCGATAGAAATGTAGGCCAGCAGACAAATGAAAACCAGCCAGTGCCAGTTTTACTTTTGGCAGTTCTGACACTTGATGTGTCCCTGTTGTTGTTTTTATTTACATGTAATGAGCGTAGAATGTGATGCAGAGGAATAGTCGTCCCATTGGTAACAATAAGCATGTAACACAAGGATAAGAAAATGCAAACCTCAAAAGCGCGACTAACGAAGACAGAGACGCACGTGAGGAGGCGGAGTCATGATGTACACGCAGTGCTTTGATTCGTCGTGCCGTCTGCTCCTCCCTCCACCAGGGGGCATCATGTCCAGCTTCCTGATGGGCTGCTACGACCCACACTCCAGGAAGTGGTGCACGGTCACCAAGTGCTCCGGAGGCTACGACGACGCCACCTTGGCCCGCCTCCAGAAGGAGCTCGACATGATCAAAATTAGCAAGGTGAGAGCGCACCCCCCCACCTGTCCCCCCCACCTGTCCCCCCCACCGGATTATTCAGCTTGTCTAATGAATACCAAAACGTCCTTTGTTTAGGAGCCGAGCAAAATCCCAGGCTGGCTGAAAGTCATCAAGAACTATTATCCGGATTTCATTATTCGTGATCCTCAGGTGAGGATCGTTCGTATTTCCCAGAAGTCTTTGTTCATGCAGCCAATCGCGTATCTCTGCGCTGCAGACCTCCTTTGCTCCAACGCAGCGATGAGGGGGAAGCACCTCCTGCATATTTATGTGCAGAAGTGCAGATAACGAGCACAATGAATGCGTAACGACCCTCTGCCTCCTCGCTGCAGCGAGCGCCCGTCTGGGAGATCACGGGCGCAGAGTTTTCCAAATCAGAAATGCACACGGCCGACGGCATCTCCATCCGCTTCCCCCGAATGACGCGTATTCGAGACGACAAGGACTGGAAAACCGCCACCAACCTGGACCAGCTGAAAGTAGGATGATCAGTTCGGCGTTCGCTGAGGTGTCGCTTCGTGTGTGTGTGTGGTTTCCTGATGCAGCCTCTCCTCCCGTCACTGCGCAGGAGCTGTTCCGCATATCGAAGGAGAACTGTGACTTTAATGTGACAGCCGGACCGTCCGCGATCAAGGAGGAGAAGAGCTCCTCTGGGGGGGAGAGCGGGGGAAGCTCCCCGGCCCCCCCGGCGCCCCGTGGACCCCCGCCCAAGAAGACCAGTAAGTACACGGACGCCGTGGCACCAATTTTTATTTAAAAGGTTTAACACAATAGACAAGACAGGACGTTTGCTTTTAATTAGACGTTGCCATAGGAACGATTTACCTTCACATATTAAATACAGGCATTGTTAGGCCTGTAACGATAACAGATTTTGCTTGACGATTAATTGACGAAGAAATTATTGCGTTAAACGATAATATTGACATTGAGACCATTTTCAACTAATAAAATAATAGAATAATGCAAATACACCCTTTAAAGATCAATAAATTTTACTTTCTTAAGAACATTTGACACAGGAACCGCAAGACAATTAAAAACAAGAATAGCCTAATGTAGTCTTATTATTCAAGTTGCTAAGTACGCCAAACAATCAATAAAATGGATTTATTGGACACTTCATACACGAGTCTGCTTATTCAACGTTGCAGCTGCTCTCACATTGAACAATCATGATGCGTTTCATTCACAGCGAGCGCCCCCAAAACCAAGGCAGTAAAATCAGAGCCTCGCACTCCTGGCTCAGGGCCACCGAGCGCCAAAAAGGTATTTAGTGCAGCACACACACACAAAGCAATGTGCGACAGCGTGTGAACGTGTTCCGTCTCCTTCAGGGGAAGAAGAGCGAAAGTGTCCAAAGTAACGGACAAACCCAGACGGCGGCCGCGCTGCTCGAGCCGAGGGCCGACAAGGTAAGAACCGTCCGCACGCATTCGTTCGTTGCAGTCGACGCGCGTTTGACGAACCGCTGACTCGCCTCCTGCAGACGCTGCTGGACATCTTCAGCGGGGTGAAGCTCTTCCTGCCCGCCTCCGTGCAGGATTCCCACAAGCTGCGCCGCTACTTTGTGGCGTACGACGGCGACGTGGTGCAGGACTATGAGGTCGCCACGGCAACGCATACGCTGGCCGAACCCGAAGACGACAGCCAGGCGGAGAGAGTGTCACCCGGCTGGATCTGGGAATGCATCCGCAAGCGGCGCATCGTTCCTCCCTGCTAACAGCGGAGACGTACTGTGGGGATTCAGGGTTGTTAAAGCAGCTGTAAATCATGAAATGTTTTGAACACAACATTTACACTGTGGCTACAAACATGTTTCCCATCATGAATAAACAACTCCAACAGCATGTATTTGTTGTGACTGTCAGCAGGAGGCAGAGTCGCTACGTCAAAGGTTCATTTGTCTTTACGATACTTGATTCTGTTGGGAATTAGTGGTTTGGATTTCAAGGAAACACTTCGCCTCTTCATCCCAAGGCGGCTTCAAACTATGGGCGTTTAATTGAATGTGTCAGTATACTGACGCTGGAGGAGAAGCTCCACGTACCTTCTGATCAGGTGCTCATCATGAGTCGGTCTCAGCCAGCGGTCTCTTTCCTGAGGGTTTTTCTTCGCGGCGACTCCACCAGCGCAGATCAAAGTTCTCCCTGATGTGACACGGCTGCGAGGTGGAGACACTCGTACTTCTAAATACATCGTCTAAAAAGGAATGACGGGAGGCCGATTGCACACATGGCCTACAATGAGACAAAGGCCCCCCCCCCACCCCGACTCAGCGTACCCGTCGGGACGACTTGATCAGCGTGGCGGAGCGGACGCTCGTGTGGTCGACGCCGCCGTCCGGCCGCTCCAGTAGGACCCTGGTTCTGGGGACGGGACCCCAGGAGGCCCCGAGGCCCGGCTGCAGCGCCCCCCCCAGGCCTCTGCTGACGTGGTTTGTGACCTGCAACATTGTCTTTATCTTCAGACGACTCATCGTCAGACATCCGTAACCTTTTGTCTTGTTTTTTTGCCAAAGAAAAGAGTGAAGACGAATATCTGACTTTTCTGTCTCCTCACCAGCGCCGCCACATTGAAGTCCTTCGCCATCGTCTTGAGAATTCCCGCCACTTGCATCATCAAGGACATGCCTGCAGGCAGAATAAACGATGTCCCGCATTTTAATTACTTTGATGATTCCTTAAAAAAAGGGCTGAAATCTGTCAATAGGCTTTTTGGGGTGTCGTCTCCATTCATGCATTTACAACCAGGTTGTTCCTTGTTGAATGCAGACCAGCTATTCCACTTTAAAATGAAAGAAATGTTCATTTACAAATCATGACCAAACATGATTCACCAACTGTTCTAATGTTCTAATTAACTCTGCTGGTCTTCTTATTTAATCTCCAACTTGTAGAAATAATTTGCCGAGCTTTGGTTTGTTTTTGAGATGAACCAGTGTTTCCCCCAAAGTGTCCTTTCTGTCCAGTGGTCATTTTGAACCCAACTACATAGAAGGAAATCTAATTAAACAATCATTCAATGTACCAACGTTTTGCAATAAAGTGAAATTGAGTTGTTCTGGATAAAGAACTTTAATCTTTTAACTCTCAGGAGGTCACGTTAAAGGTTGAAGTGGCTGCGAGACGACTGATCAAAGTTGTTACTTTAAATGTGACGTGTTATTCTCACCCTCTCTCATGATTACGTGTCACGTCTGCAAAAGCCTGCTGATGTTTATCGTGTGTTTTTAAAAGGCACGACCTCGGGCGGGCGCCGCGCAGCGAGATATATCACCTTCATTCTGTTTGCCTCCCAGCAGAGGAGCGATAACCGCCGACACCGAGTCCACGATCAGCGCCTTGACGGAGCCGCCGCCCACCGCCGCCTGGCCCCGCAACGTGACACAATTAGATTAGGGAGAAATTGGATCCCTCGTCTCCCTCGCTGGCGTCTGTCAGGAGCAGAACGGACCTGCTGAAGGCCGCCGGCGTGCAGCTCGCTCAGACAGTCCAGCAGGTGGAAGACGCTGAACAGGCGGAAGACGCGGATCCTCTGAAGAGCCTCCATCTGTGACGGAAAGGGGACCGGTCATACCGCACGCCATCGGTTACGTGGCTCCACCCCCCCCCCCCTTCGGCACGGCGTGGGCTCACCTGCTCCTCCGCGCCGCTCGTCTCGGCTCGCAGCATCTGCAGCAGGCGGCCGGCGCTGAGCCCACCGGTCGTGTCGATGAAGACGACGCCCTGTTTGAGTCGGCAGGAAACGTGCACCGCCACGGCGAAACACACCTGGGGGGTGGGGGTAAATAAAGGGTGCATAAATATAGGTGTATATTTATTTGATGGGTCGTGATGAAGCGGCAAGGCGGGAAAGGCCCACCTGTGATTTGCCGCTTGCCGGACCTCCACACAGCTCCGTTATCTCTCCGGTGTACAAACCCGAATCCAGGAGTTTATCCAAGCTGCAGGACACAGAGGAGGGGGGGGGGATTTATTACTCACAACCGCCCCCCACACTCCTCTACTTTATTTACATGCTATTCCAACAAAGCATTAAGTGAAAAGTCTACTTGTTTTAACATATATTTACTGTTAGAAGGTTAAATCAAACTGCTGTTCCCATGGCAACGTTGATAATTGAATCCACCTTCCTTCAGGGTGATTCCTCTGGACTCCTGCAGATGAACACCATCTTTGTTCAGGAGTTGTTGTGGCAAAACCTCCCTGAGCTCCACCTTTGCGCAGCCCTGAAGCCCCCAAATGCTCCAAATGCTCCACCTCCTCCACCTCTCCACCTCCTCTCACGTCTTCACACAGAAACGTGAGCAGTAAATCCGCAGAGGTCAGAAGTGGGCCGCAGGTTTCAGGGGCCAACAGCCAATAGCAATGCACCTCTTCAATATTACTCAGATGGCACGAAAACACGCAGGAACTAAAAAAGTGTGTCGGGCCGCCGCCACTCCGTGCGGACCTCCGAGTATACGCGGAGGTTCGTCAACCGTTTCCCCCCCCGGTCAGACGTACTACTCACCCGGAGGAGTCCCATCTTGTCTTTAATAAAGAAGCAACCTCTGAACTTCAGCTCACTGTGGCGCTGTTACAAAACAGCCTAAATCAAAGCATTTAAAGTTGGGGATAAAACACAGGCTGATTATATTTAGATTACAGTAATACATAACTGCTTATAAAAGGAATAAATATCAAGGAGTAAATCAATGAACATTTCTTTAAAAAATAAAAATAAAATAAAAAGGCATCTGATCGACCAATGAGACCGATTAGTCGACAAAACGACTAAAGCTGACAGCCCCAGTGCTCGCTGCTCGCTGGACACAATCATTGTTGTGCTAAAGTCGTACAAGTACATTAGGTTTGCTCTCATGTTGTGTAGACGCTGCGTCTCACTACAGTCTGATGTCAGAAGACTTTACTGGTCGTTATTTAACAGGGTTGCGGCTGAATTTTATCACCCGATCGCACCCAAACATTTCTACGAGGAGTCTACACGCCGCCGTTACATCAATGCAGCATCACACCATCAGAGCTTGATAAAAACATCATTTTGGCAACACGGTACACCAGCTGATGACAGCAATAAACCTTTATCTCCGCTTATCGTGCAGCGATAGCTTGACGAATCACCGCGGCAGAAGGAAATCCGATAAGCTTTGTTTCGTTTTTTGTTGCTTTCTTTCCGTTTATCTCTGAACGCCGTCTGATTCGCTCCCTGCATAAACAACAAAATGACTGCCATTCATCATCTGTTATTAAGGATTATGCCGCATTTTGTTTTTGTGCCGCCGAAGGCGTGTTGATGATGTTCAAGGAGCATAACAGTTCAACTACGTTACGGCAGTTCAGGAAACGAGCCCCACCACTTAGAACAAGGAACGTAGGCGGAACAACACATGCAGCGCCTTCTATCATATTAAATATGTATTAGGTTTTCTTTTGATTTCAAATGGACATTTCTATTAGTTAAACGGTGGAAGAATAAAAGCCCCTACGTCCATCACCTTCTCTTTATTGCTCTCTGGGAACACGGTGCATAAATCAACGCAGCCGAGAAGAAATGCAAATGGACATTAGAGTAATTTTCCAAAAAGGAGCCTGGCAGCCGAGGTGACTGAAGAGACGTCCAGGGAGCCGTCGGGGCTTCTGGCTTCATTTCATTCAGGCTGCTTTCGCTCAGAGAAAAATATAAAATCGTCACAGTTATCTGCTGCTATGATGAAAAATGTTTCCCTCCATCCAGCTCAGTGGTTCTGCAGCGAGATCGTCTCCTCCGTCTTTGGAGCCGATCAGGCTTGAAAAACTATTTTCACACGCAGCTGTAGGCCGGATACAGATCATCCTGCATCAACAGACAACAGAGCTTCTACTTCACAAAGTACTTAAAGCACCTCAGTTAGAAGAGCTGCTTCCACGGCAGCGTTAGTACAAGCTACTGGTCAGTTATGAATAAATATATAATGAAGAACACAATAAAACCGGCCCTCTTGGGCCCGCTGCTATGGCAACCGAGGCCATCAGCCAACCTAATTCTATTTTCATCACAGGTGAGCGTTGGGTTTCATCATTCGCTCCCATTTTTCCTTTTTCCATCATTTGTCCAGCTTCATGTTTGTGGTCTCCATCTCTGGTTTGGTCACAGCAGGATGCTCAACACTTCCATTCACTGGATGCAGCGACAACACGAGGCTACGAGAACATCCGTCCACAAACCAATGGCTGATGCAAATTACGACTACGTCCACTTCTCCTGATGACCCATCGCATTGCCGAGCGATGCCAAAGGTGCAAACAAGATTACACGTCGTAGCTACTGGGCCCTTGATTGACACTTGAAACCCCCTGAAAGCTTCAACCGCTCGGGTGTCGTAGTGGTGCGAGAGGCTTTGGTGGGTCAAACCGTCTGAAGGACTTAAGAAGCTCCCACACTGGGAACACAGTGCGTTAAAACACAAACCCTCTGGACTGTGCGAAGTGAGACCCTGAGCATCACTCAGCAGTTCACCTGCTCACCAGCAGAGCGCAGCAGAGACCCGCTCGCTCGCCACGCCGCCTCTGCTCCTCCGTCGTCGGCACTGCTCCAAACCACTGACTCATTTATGAAAAACACTCAAAAGGAGCCACAGAAAGTAAAAAAACACAGCACCTGTGGTCATTAATTATGCCGCAATAGTTAGTTCTTAATGCAGAAACGCTGCGCTCTTGTAAATGATGCCACGCAGATCCACCCGGGGTCTGAAACAGGGCTGAAGATAACTGCGGTCAGCGCGCGCGCGCACACACACGCACACACACACACACACACACACACACGTCTCCCAGCAGCGCCACGGTTCAACGCTAGAACCTTCAAGTGGTCACATTTGGATGTTGAGACAGAATGTTTAACGGGATTCTGTTTTAACGGGATTCTGCAGCGCTTGTAGTAAAAGCCACTTTAAGGCTTCCTTGACAAATGGAAGAGACGCTTCACACGTGGCCATGTTAAAAACACTGCTTGTTAAATGCATCTGCCACACTGGACTAGCACAGGTGAATGCACTGAAACCATTTTAGCTTGATATAAACGGATGGCTGGATGGATGAGGGGGGGGGGGGATCTGGTTACAGAGCGATCTGATGCGTTATCTCGTCTGTGCGAGTCTGAAAAACATCGGCACAATCAAGCGCCCGACTTAATCGCACAATAATGCGGCCGACGCTTCAACAGTGGCAGCTGAAGCACAAAAGAACGAGGTGCAACATGTTCATTCTTCTGTTTGCATCAACTGTGCCTTTCAAGACCCACTAAACACAGCTGCTACGACAACCAAACGAATGACTTTAATCTGACGTGTAATCCGGGGGCAATGGGGATTAAAATTAACCTCACCAAAAATAAAAACAACTCTAAACTGGCCAACGAGGACGTGTATTTTCATTAAACACGTGGGGAGCCGCCCTGAGGGAAAGGAACTTGAGTCTGGAGGATCGTGGTTCGGTCCTCTTACCCGGGGCTTCCGGTGGAGACGATGGCCGTTGAGCTCAGGAGTTCTTCGTACAGGTCGGCGCCCGACACGGGAAACGCCGTGTGTTGGGCCAGCAGCACCCGGCGGATGGCAAACAGAGCCTGCAGGGTAGAAAGGTGTATTCAAGGATGTTTTATTGCCATTTTTATTGTTGGTCAGGGAGTCTGGCTCGGGCCGCTAGCGAGAAGCTGAACCCGCTGCAGGCAGTGGGGAGGGGGGGGAAGACAAGAACACTATTTGCGAACTCTTTCCCTGCATGTTCAGGCAGCACTTACAGACGCTCTCGCTCATCTTTCCACCAAGAAAGCTCGGGTTGACTTCCGAACTCTGTCCACCCACACGATTATTCACGGATACCCCTTTTCATCTGCGAGGCCCTTCCGGGTCACTTTGCTTAATAACGGCCCTTTCTTGGCTCTCGCTCGGCAGTAAAACCTTAAACTGAAGGAGTTGGTTCTCTCCTCGCGGGTTCAGGCTGATTACAGCCATGACTGTGTGTATATGTATGTATATAATATATAATTAATATATTGAATTATAAGAATCAGGTATCAAATAAAGCAAGATAGTGATACGTGTAAGTTCTGAGACGTTTTATAAACACAGTTATTTAATTAAAACTAAAGTGTCAATGATAAATCAGTAGAAAGTCATATTGCACATTCAAATGTAAAAGAGCACATGACGTGATTATTACCGTCGGGTCTCTGGTAGTTGTCAGGCCCCCCCGTCACACCACACACAGTATTCAATTCACACATGAGTAATAAATACCTTATACGACACGTTGCATCTCTGAGCGAGCTCCTCGATGTCGGAGGACACCACGTCCTCCACTGTGGGAACAGCGCACCGCCTTATCAGCCTTACTCAGACTCACGATGACGCCTCCTCGAATACAACAACTCACCTGTTCTAATGCCGGCAGCGCGCAGGTCACCGACTAAACCCTCATCCAGTCCAGGACACATTCCTGCCCTTAGAACCACCATGTTGCGTTTTTTACCCGCTCGCACACCTGTAACTTTCAAATATTCGCGCTCAACGAGGAAGGAGGACGCGGATAGGCTAACGTTAGCTAGCTTGACAAGACGCTAACGTTAGCTAGCTTGACAAGACGCTAACGTTAGCTACGGTTGTTTGTAGCTTTGCGGCTAACGTCCAATTGAGGATATAACGTGAGCCGGTTTTGGCGTCGAGGAGGTTAATAAATTACTTTGACTAAACTTCGCGACGTTAAAATTCAGTTCGTATTTACTTGTGACAACTTTCCTAAACTTTTCGCCGTGTTTCACTCGCGACGGGGCTGCAATCAATGTGCGAACGCTTTCATTTCTTCCAACCGCTTTCCGTAGTAAATTAGTCTCGCAATGCATTCGGGGTAGTGTAGTACATATAGTGTACCAAAGTGTGTTAATTCCCGTCTAAATGCTTGTAATTCACTTTATTTAGCTATATTTTAGTTGCTCTATGTCTTCAATGTATTTTTATTTGTATGTATTTTATTTTTGTATATTTATTTTTTGCTGCGGTATTGGCATTCCAGTCATCAATAACTCTGGACACCGAGGACACTTATCTCAAAAGAGACGTCTCACTGGATAATAGAGTTAAAAATCAAACCCGCTCACATACTGATCCTCACCAGCTTCAAACCCTGTGTGCCTCTTTCGGTTCAATTTGGAGTTCTTCTGTCCGCAGACCTTTTCAAACCAAAGTGCCACTGGAGCCACACTGACTCCTACAAGCAATCGTTTTTATTCTTCACTTCTAATCTCCTCTTATTTTAAGGTCCTATTCCCAGATGGCTGCAATGCTTGTTCTGATTATTTGAAGTTGTTTACAACACCTGCTTCATAAATAGCATCAGATTCATTAGATCCCCTGTGAAAGAAGAGAAAATTGTCCAGGGATAAAAAACACTGTAATAAATGCATATATATGCTAATATAATTCAATTCAATCCAAACAATTAAGAGGTATGGATAAAGAGCTGATATCATGTTTATCATTTGACGCCATGAACATGGTTGAAGAAGTGATTCTCTGGTTCCGCTGCTGAATGCAAAATTAATGTAAAATGACTATTTCCCTCACAAAATGATTTGCTTCACCAAAAAATAACCTCCTGAGTGGGGTAATCACGTCATTGCAGATGAAAAAGGTTCAGGTGAGTCATCGGCGAGTCGGCCTGTTTTTGTGCCTTCTGGTTTTGGTGCTTTTCCCGTCGTGGGGCATTATGTCCGGATGACGACGCGTTCATTTAGTGATTAATAATGATGCAAAAACAAGTGAGTCGTCAACGCGTGAGGCCAGCAGAGGAACAACAGCTCGGCCACGTGTTTGATGATACGAGGGAATGTTGGACTGGAACGTGGATTTTTACCTTTTGAATCCGACCCGTGAAAGGTTCTACTCGACCACCTCGAGTAGAACCCGCAACCATTTGTTCCTGTGAGTCTGTTCTCTGCTCGCAAAGTCAGAATCCAGATGCTCTAGAGCCGCTTCAGGGACACGTCTGTTTTTATATGGCGTCTGACCAATGACAGAGGACGAGGGGAGATTCTTCCAACACAAGAAAGCAATAAGCGGGCAGTTAAACGCCTCCCATATGCCTCACTCGAGGACTTCAGGTGGAATCCTGCAGTTGTCGAGAGACCGAGAAGAAACAGAAAAGGCTCAACGGGAAGTATCGTAAATAGTTACTGCTCATTTTGCTGCATCACTACAACGTGAGCGATGTAAGAACAGCTTTCGCTCCTCCACCAGCAGCTGCTGACGACCGGGTACGTTCACGTTGGAGTGGAGCCGCCAGAGATCTCCAGTGTTCAAGGGATGCAGAACCTCTTCAGGTAGCAAACGGGAAGGTTTTCATTTCAATAAATGTCCGTTTAGTTTCTGTTCTACAACACTAATATGTGGCTGAGCCGTAATCTATTTTACACACGCGGAATTTAAGACACGAGACTGCGAAACTCGACAAACATAAATAAACAGAGTATCTTTTATTGATCCGGATGGGAGAAATATTCTCTGCATTTAACTACATGGTGGAAAGCAGGTAGGCGTCTCGCTCAGAGGCACTTCGACATGATCAGTGGAGCCGGCGGGGTTCGAACCGTCAACCCAGATAACAAACGTGAATGAAATCTTAATGTTTGCCACAAGATAAACAACGATGAGATAAAAAGCTGCTTCCCATCCACGATCCGACTCTTCGGACGGACTCGTCTCACGGGTCCAGTTTTGAGAGGACATAGCGATTGTTTCCCCATCGCCATGGCAACGCAACATCACATCGGTCCCGGCAGGCTTTGTTCAGGCTCTCGAGCCTAAATGTTTAAGAACAATCGCTTCTGTTTCTGATTCATTACCTCAAACATGATGGATGTTTAGCATCTGCAGGCCAGTGAAGATGTGTGCATTGTCCGCTGATAGTGATCGATGATGAACTCAATGTACTACTGCTGAAGTGATTGATTGTGATCCAAAGAGTGATTGATGTGGTCGAAGGCACGAAGAAGCTCGCTGATCAATGACAGACAATGTTCACGTTCTGACGTCAGCTTTGTTAACACATCAAGCGGCTAAAAAATATAACAATTATGACCAAGTTTGATGACTCTTAGGAAGGTGGAGAATCACACAACACTTTTTGGCTTAAGAGGTTTTTTTTCAGTGCAACAAGAAAGAAAGTAAACCTCTTAAGCCAAAAAGTGTTGTGTGATTCTTGTTGCACTGAAAAAAAACCTCTTGAAGAGCAGCTGGAAAATCTCCCAAAGGCGGCGTGTCTCAGGTTCAGTGTTCCTGGAAATGATTCTTATTACAGCAGCAGGATTATCATTATTCATTTCTTTTCATATTTATTTGGAACGGAGCCGTTCCAACAGCCGCCCCCTCAAAGGCCCTTAAAAACACATATAAAGCCACAGGGAATTACTATTGTTATTGTATTAAAAGCAATTCCTCATTATTTTGTGTGTAGATTTCTTTATAAAATAGACCTACAAACGAGGGCTCTCAAATCCTGCATTGCAAACGAGTTGCGATAACATTATTTTTCTACCATTGTAACAACCTCATTCCTGACACCACATCAATACCACTCGCATCGATTTCATTTGTTCCGTCAAATCGGCGACGTGCTTTGTTGTGTATCTGCCTGCCGGGCAGAGACAGTCGATGACCTCATCCGCTCGCCGGGGGACGGGGGGACCCGACGCCGGGCGCTCAGAGCCTCCACGAGGCAGCAGAGTCACACGCTGAGACGACGTGTCGGAGCCTGTCGCATGAATCATGCAGGAGGAATGAATAATAAAAAGCATGTCTTCTGTAACACGACGGCTTCAATCACAGCAAGAGTTCATCTTGTTCAGAGGGCCGGTGAAAAACGGAATCACCACAGATCAACGTCTGAAGGCTGGTGATGCGCCTTAAGGCCACTGAAACCGAGTCAGAATACGGGGGGGAAAAATTCATTGTTGATATTTTTAATTGGTCTATCGTCGTATTTCACCAATAAACAGCTGGCAGCAGTTCTTTAAATGCAGAGGATCTTTCCCCTGTGAACAAATGGTTATGCAATAAAATCATGCATTTCTACGTTTCTAGGACACCGTTTCGCTGTCGACCTGAAGCCTTCGCCTGAGCAAAACGTGTGTTCAGGGGGCGAAAGCTGCACGTTTGAGCCGCATGAAGCCCAGAAAACAGAAAGGAAGCCGTGTGAATTCAAATAAAGAGGTAGTGTGTTTGTCGTGGGTCGGGCTCCGTGTTTGCTTTCTTTGCATTCCTGCTTCTAAGGTCAGACTCTCTTGCTGATGATTACGTTGGACAAGTTGGCTGGAATAAAAAAAAATAAAAAACCGCTGGAGGTTATCACCCTCGTGCAGAAGGGACGCTGCCGATGGGCCCTGACAACATGTTGACTCCCACAGAGACTGTGTGTGTGTGTGTGTGTGTGTCCACTGTAAGATGAAGCATTGAGACAGATTTCCTTTTTCTTTAGGTTCACATGAATGCAACCTCACTTTGCTTTGCACTCTTGTATCTGGGACTTTGAAGCCAACCGTGGATAAAAAAACCAGCCGGAATGGCTCAACATAAATAAAATGAAATCGCACTCCGATCACTCGTAGCGCGGCGCGCGCCGGAAGCGTTTTACTCGCGATAACACCTCCTTCACAGTCCACGGCGCTAAGTGGCCGACGCTGCATGATGAGGTGATGTCATGAGACGAGCCCGTCTGCGACATCAAAGCGGCCCGCTGCGAAAAACCCATTTCCACCGTCTGAGGGCCACGTTTGCATTTCATCACACGCAGATCGCCCCAAAACAGTTCTTCCTGCCATAAAGCAAGGAAACATGTCCAATCACAGAGAGCAGGTGAGCTGTCGACACTAAAGTCAAATGAATACGGACTGAGAAGTGTCCTCCCGGTTTGGACTGCAGGCATTTCCGGTTGAGGACACGGTGACGTCCGTTGTCCAATTGCCACGTCTTGATTGTTGGGCGTGTTGCCGACAGACAGAATGCATTTAACAATTCTTCACACATCGACCCAATAGTTCAGGCAACAAAGGCTGTTCACAATAAGTGGACATCGTCATGGTGACGCAGAAACCCCTCAGCGAGGTCGAATCACACAAACACGCAAAAGCTTCTGCCCAGCAGACACGAATGTCTCCCAACCAACGCAAAACAAGGCGCCTTCAGCGTCTCCCTGACGTCAATGTCCCGCCGGGACTGACAGGGACGGACAAGAATGAGTGATTTTATTTACATTTCAAATCTGTTGTCCATTCGTGAAGATGATCTTCCTCGATGTTCATTTAGATTACGGTATATTTGGAGTCAAACAGACAGTAAGTGGGGCTTATGATGATCGATCAGTCGCTGCCGCATCCGGCGTCACTACGTCACGCGCCGTATTCCAGACCCAAAGCTTCCACACGGCCGCCCACAAACCAACGGGTGGCGTCACAACGGCTTCATCCACTTCCTGTTATCGGTTATTGTGCCGTCCATTATCTTCCTTTCAGCACAGAGAGCTTGCAAAAATAATAATACTGCTTACACAAGGGCTTGAAGACATGTCTTTTATTCCTTTGCATTCACTTTAATTTAAAAAAAAAAAAACTTGAGCATTTACAGCCGCACACAGAATAAAGTTGAAAAACTGTAATTATCTTATTTGATATATACTGTATTGGCTGATTTCTTTGTGATTTAAAAAGCCGATAAAAACTTGTTCAAGAAAAGAAAACTTTGCCAATTTTCCAGGCTTTTGTGCGCCGAGGTTGAGGAGCGGACATGACACTTTAAACGGCTGTCTCGCCCGCCGTGATGAATAGTGGCTTTGTTGTCCTTGGTTGTAAACAAAAAAACATCTGGACCTCAGAAAACAGAAAAGCATCCAGATAGATTTAATTTAACAGCCACCGGGACGCTGGGGCCTCTGGTGAGCAGCTCTCTGAACGCCGATATCGCTGCGGACTGATCACGCGCGTTTCAACGGCTGCTTAAAACTTGGACCAATCGCCTCGGTGCCGACCGGGCGGAGAATGTTGGAAAGACTTGAGACGGACCAACAACCTGACATTGATTTGGCTACATGAGATAAGCACAACGCTGCCATGCGCACCCTCTTTGGAACGCACTGGGCTGCAGGAAGGAATCTTTGGCGTCCATCTTTAAATGGCGGTTGGATCTTCTCTAATCATGAAGTTTCAACCGTCTGCTTCTGCTTCAGTGGCCCCCCCCCCCCTTCCTCCCTCGTCTCTCACGGGGTCGTTGTGTTCGTGAGTGAAGAGGATAAACAGACAGCACTGCTGGAGCAAGAGCTTCCACCAGTCACATGAAGAGTCGCAGCCCTCGCCAAAAGATGCGACGTGCCTTGTCTGGGCGCTGCGTCGTGGCCTATGGAGGCGGCTGTCAGAGCGGAGCTGTTATCTCTGCCGCTGCCAGATGGATTTCTCCCGGCAGCATCGCTGAACGCCTGTGAAAGGAGTTCGGCTGGAAAGGAGCCTCTCCTCTTTGATTCCGAGGGGCTGACGCCGAGGCCTGACATTTGCTGTTGATGTTATATATAGTTGGAGATATTTCTGCTGTCAGGCTTCATTGTAGCTGCTCTGGAAATATCTCAACACAAGATCACAGTCTCCATGGCTGCGCCCTGTTATCCATAGAAAAAGAAAGAGCACGTCACGCGAAATGGGACCAGATATGTAGGAAGCATCAGCTGCTTTGTTCTTTTTTTTCTTCCCCTATGTGGTTTTGACATTTCACGTACAAACTATGACTGAAAATGTCATTAAACTGCTTATCACATGCGGTGTGCACGGGGTTGCAGAGCAGCACCGGTGCAGCGTGACCCTGGTTGCGGGATGTAAGGCATGCACGGCTGGCGTGATCACATGGGGGCCGGCGTATTGACCCACTGTGTGAAAGAAATGACCACTGAGGCGGAATTCTATCGCAGTGCTGAAATGCCACTGACGTGCGGCATCAGAAAAACAATCCGTTAAGCCGGAGCAGTGCTGTTATTACCGGAGGTGCACACGCGGCCTGTTGAGCGTCGGGTGAATGAAGTGGCCGGGAGGGATGAACACCAGGGTACCAAATGGCAAGATGACACGGCTGCACGTCGTTGCCCCTGTGGAGAGCAAACAGCTCTGTGTTGCACCTCCAGTTGGGTTGAGATAATTGATTTTTTTGGATGATACGTTCGTTAGAATATGCAAAGGGAGCATTATCCTATTATGTATGTGGTATTTCCCAATGTACGTGGTCCCAATAATGACTTTCTAACTTTTTGCATTCTCCTATTTGTTACAAAGCCTCAGTCGGCAGTGAGCGTCGGCCTCCAGTGATCGTGTGCTGGTGGCCTTTCACCTCGGCTGCCCACATGAAGAGGACCGGAGGAGTAAACACTTCAAGCGGGCCGCGGCGCTGCCGGTATAGATTTTGTGGCTGAGAGCTGCTGGATGAGTGGCTCGGGCGCGCGGCGTAGCACCGTCGCTCAGCGAGGGTCTGCAGGCCGACGGGTCAAACAGCAGGGATGCAAACACCGCCGGGACTCCGGGTCTTTTCTCGTGCGTTGTTTTTTTTTCCGGATTAAATGTAAAGTGGCAGAAACAAGAAAAAGAAACCTGAAACTTCATCTCTTCGTGCTGGCCAGGAGGGCGCTGCCTCCTCGGGCTCTCAACATGGCCGCATCTTAGCTCGCAGCTGACCGCGGCTTCGCTAGCAGCAACGCTTCGAATCCCGTACGTTGCACCTTTCAGATCAAATTCAAACGGTTGGATGTTTTAAATCTCGTCTCTTAGAAATGTTTAAATACGTGGTGGTTTGAAGAAAGCATCAGTTCCAATGAAAGTTTAGTGAAAGAGAACCGTTGACTTATTGTCACTCACATAATCACTGAGTAAATATGACACAATGTCATTCTGTGTTTTGCATTTTCTTTAGTACTTTACATATAACGGGAAAATACAAGGTTTATTTTCAGAGAATACAGGAGGTTTAACAGTGCTCTGTACATGAACATACCCTTGTGAGTGCCGAGGCGGCTTGGCACAGCCGACCGAGCCGTGCAGTTTTCCATCGGGTGGCGGGAGCAGTTAAGGGTACAGTTCAAAAAGTTCAGTTACATGTTGTAAAAAGACTAAGTCTCTATTAGCAGCTTGAATAAAATACAAAATGAGCCATATGTGCACCACACCGTCACCAAAGCAGCAGCACAGAAAAGACTTTAAATGCACAGAGGAGGGAGGAGTGGGATGTCAGCGCGAAGCGAGACGTATTTACACAGTGTCAGTAAATCAACGGGAAAAACAGAAAACCCATCAAATCGGTGCGTGAAGCTGCTATTAGATACTTAATCTGTCGTCGTGTTCAGTTCCTAATCCTACATTCATCCTGAGAAACCTGTCGCTTAAAGTCGCAACGCGAGCTGCTGCGACTCCGCAGGAAGTCCCGCCGTGTCGTTAGATGTCACGTAATCAAACAGCAGAATCAGGTCGTTGTTCATTTCACCACGGGGGAACAAAGGGGGGGCATGCGGGAAAACCAATCCTTAAAGCCCCAATCCAGGATGGAATCTATACACGGGGAGAGAATTCCGTACGGAAATCTCAACCTGCGTGTAAGCGACACGAGGCCAGATGAGGAAACAGATCAGTTTGTTGGTCAAATAGAACGCTGTGTTTTGGCCTCAAGGAGAACAATTCTGGATTGGTTCTCTAATTTGTTCGCGGTGAACGAAAAAGCAGTAAGGATGTTGACAACATGTGGAAGCTTTGAGTGACATCGCGTCGTCATCACCAGAGGGGCCGAGTTAGTTTCAGCCCCCCAGCGTGACACAACAATGCGAGCCCAATCCGAGATGGTCGCTTCAGGAAAATAACATCAGAGCGACTTCTTACAGTCATCTCCAATTGTCGACTAAGAAGCAAATGAAGCATCATCCTGAGTCCCTCCCCCCCTGCCCCCCCTCCTCATCGCTTAGCAACTGCCCCCCCCGCCCCCATCTGGGTCCTCCAGATGTGCGTTTACTGCTGTGGATCGAACATAAATATGGACCATATATATATATATAGTTCTGTGTTTCGGAAAGCAACAAGAAAACATGGGATGGCCGTGATTCAAAAGATGGAGGAAAGTCAGTAGTTTATTCCGCGACGTCCCAACTGGCACGTTTACAAGTGTCCCAAAGAGCAACGCGGATACGCCATCGACGGACACGATCGGTCGCAGCGGCTGATGCGTCGTTCCAACAGTCAAATGTGACGCGACCTTGCGAAAAGCTACAGTTCTACGGCCGCTACGTTGCCGGGGGTAACCGTCTCTCCTCGCCATGGTCAATGCGAGGTTCCTCCCCTGTGATACGGTATATACACATACTAGGGAGGCCTGATAACATATCTGTTTTAAGCCGTGTGAAAGCATGATTATATAATTACGATACAAACATTTACAAATTTGGAGAAAAATAAAAGTTGATTGTGCCTCAAGATCCCCTTGCATGCAAAGAAGGTAGAGATCCAGTAGCTCTTCCATCCTTTGCTCTCGTGCTGGAGATCCCTTCCTACCACGCGGCCTCGAGCCTTGGTGAGGAAACAGGGTGTCCGATGCGCTGATACACGAGGTGACCTGTGACCCTTTTTATAAGGCATTCGATTTGTTCGGGAACCAAGAGGAGGAGCCGCTGCGCTTTGACCCCCTATGAAATGTAGAAAAACGTAAAGAAGGAACATGAGTACAAACCATGAGTGTGCTGCACCGAGAACCACGAGGAGGAAGAAGAACAGCTTTCTACTTTGGCAAAAAACAAAATGATTATTCTGAAGCGCAGCTTTCACGAGAGTCTTTGACAGTTTGTTTGTTGTGTTCATCAAAGGCATCTTTGTTTGGAGTAGGTTCAGTACTTCAGAGTCCCAGCAGACGCGCATGCAGGCCTCCTTCAAAACCCGACCGTGAGAATAAAAGCAGCGGCGTTCAGTCCGGCCGCGGCTCAAGCCGCCGGGCGGAGCGGCTTTTCCTCCTGCGGCCGCCGTGTACAGATTCGCCCCAGCGAGTGCGACCCTCCTCGTTGGCCACAGTGCGAGCGCGTGTGACATCACAGCGCTGTGCAGACTAAATGCAACGCAGCCCAAACCCAAACAACAACTGGCCTGTTAGTCCGTGAAAAAAAACAAAAAAGGGAGAAGGATCTTCCACTGAGGTGAAGAAGAGAAAAATAAAAAGGAGCGTTTCTTTAGAAATCGCCCGAGAACCGCGCCCCCCCCACGCCCCTCCCCCCCGCCCGCCGCGCCTCCGCTCTCAGGCGATCTCTTTTATTCTGCGCATGTACTCGTGCAGTTCCTCGGGGTCTTGGAAGCCCATGTCCTGGCACACCCACTGGATGTCCTCCTCGTCGGCGACGGGGATGGAGTTGTAGGGCAGCTCCTCCGTGGGCAGCGTGCTGAAGGTGGTGAACTTGACCCTTTTGCGCTTGGAGGTGGGGGAGCTGGCGTCCTCGCCGTTCTCCTTGGTCGAGCCCCCCGAGCTGCCGTCGCCGCGCCCGTGCACCTGGCTCTGCACGCTGGTCTGCGAGCTGCCGCTGCTGTGGTGGTCGCCGTGGCAGCAGGTCTGCACGGCCTCCAGCGGGTTGCCGGGGCCCTCGGCCTGCTGCGGCGACAGGTCGCACTGCGCCCGCAGCGGCTGGCCGTTTCCCAGGAACACCCAGTGGTGCGAGTGGTCCATGTTGACCTGGCCCTCGGGCGGGATGCGCTTGTGGCGGTACTTCAGCACGAAGACGATGCAGTTGATGAGGAAGACCAGGATGGCCAGGCAGAAGACCCCCAGGAGGGCGTACATGCCGATCTCCAGGTCGGTCATGTTGCGAGGCGAATGCACAAATTCGTCTTCGTCCTCCTCCTCCTCCTGCTCCTCGGCCTGCTCCTCGCTCTCGGCCGGTCGCTCCCGGTTGCTGCTGGTGGGGAAGTTGGTGTAGTCGATGGGAACGCTGGCCGGCTGCTCGTTGGACGTCTCGTAAACCCTTCCGCCGGCGATCGGACGCCTGGTGGCCGGCGCCGGCTCCGCCTGTCCCTCCGTGGTCGCCTCCTCCTCGGAGTCCTCCTCCGGGCCGAAGCGGACTTTAACGTACACGGCGGCGGACGCGATGACGCTTTTGCGCTTGGTCTTCTGGCAGGCCTCGCAGATGGTCATCTCCAAACGCACCAGCTCACCGGAGCCCTCCCCTTCGGCCACCAGCACGGGCCAGCGCGGCGGAGGCTCCTGGGACACGGACACCACGCGGTCGTCCAGCGTGGACGCGTTGAGGTTGTAGTCTTTGGGGTCAAAGTGAGTCAGAGTGGCAGCTGTGTTGTCGCTGAAAAGCATCCAGACGGACAAACTGGCCTCCTGTCGGACAACGAGAGAAGAGCACAGAATTATCTCTGACCTTTCTGAACAGTGGGTTGATTACTGTATTAATCCAGTTAGAATGATGCTGGTTGATGCTCACTGAGGAGAAACAAGTTTACATGTCTTCAATTTAACCGTCCTGAAGCTACCAGGCTTAAAACGATGTCTAGCTGACGTGGAAGGATCTCTGAACGCCACATTGAATACAGCAAGACAACAAAGAGACAAAAGCAGACGCAAAATAACCACGAAAAGCGACACAAAAGGACCACAAAGAGACATTAAAAGACCACCGAGAGACAGAAGAAGACCACAGAGAGACACAGAGTAACGACACACGACCAGGTGGCGCAGAAACAAAGGAGAGGCGCCAGGAGCCCGTCAGGTGACCGCGGCTCCTCGTTATCAGGACCAGAGAGACAACATCACAACGACTCCCTCAAACAGACGCTGCTCGTGGTCACAGCTCCGCGCCGACGTACGGCGTTTCAGATGGCCATTGTCTTTTTTTTTCTTCCCGCCATTGAATTTATTTATTTGAATATCCGTCTCCAACTGAGTCAAACTGCGATCTCCTCCAGAGGTCAGCGCGGACCGATGAAGCGTCAGAGGAGGAGAGGGACTCCCGGTAAACCTGCGACGCGGGACTCGTCCTCTTTGTTCACGCCGTAAACAAAAGCAGCCGACGAAGCGGCGACGTCTCCTGGGGCTCGGATGCTGACGCAGAACAAACCCCCCCCTCCGCCCCGCCCCGCCCCCCGCCCCCCCACGCTCCCTCTGTCCAGTTAGAGAGAAGCCGACTCAGTGGTGACGATCTCCCGCTGAGAGGCGAAGCTCTACCAGCTCAACGCAGAGAGGCCTTTGATATGGACGATGTGAATAATGCATTGAGCCGACACTAGAACCAGAGAGGCAGACATGTCCGTCTGTCCGTGGACCGGATGGACTGACATCATGAGGCACATAAGAGGCATCAAAAGTATATATATATAAAAAGAGCTATGCGTTGAGATGATCTTGTTTATTCCGGGTCAAAGCGTTTCTAGAAGGAGAAGCCTTTTCACTGGAAATAAAAGGTATCAAAGCCCCGACGAGATCCGCCGGGACGCGTCGGTGCTTCTAATCTACTCTGCCAAGCGACGGGAGGAAGTTTCCCACCTTTGATTTCCCTCTCACATGTGCTCCGGCGCCTCGGGGGAACGTACATGTGGATGTAAAATTGAACATTAAACAGCTTGCATTATAAAAAATGCATATGCAGGAAAACACTTCAGGAAATATTATTCAGAGAAAAGTTGCACCGACTTGAGACGTAATAATGCGGATGCATGAATTCCTCACCGAGCCTCTGATTTAAGCAGAGACGCGTGAGCAGCTCCCCGTTTCATTCATCTCTAGAGCAGCAGAGGGTAGTTATGCGCTGCTCTAAGGGGGGGCATACGTTTCTCCCACAGAGCAAACGGGGGCCGAGGGAAGAAGTTGACGCATCCGACGGAGGGTTGTTGGTTCGCCTGACAGATACTTATATTACTTTTATTATGGGGGGGGGGGGGTGCGAGCAAACCGCTGGAAGAAACAATTAGAACCCAACGTGTCCAAAGGTCAAATGAGCACATATTTGAGAGCACATCCAGCTGGCGAGTCGGTAGAATCAGAACTTTACATGTTTAAATACCTACACATTCCATTATGCTAATTCAAGACGCCGCTGTGGAGCGTTAGAGATTAAATGTATGAAATTCATTTAAATGAAGTGAGCAGAGGAGATAGAGATGCTAATGGACTCCTGCAAACCGTATATTTCTTTTACAGAAAATGGAATTTTAATGCTCAATGAATATTCTGATTTATGAAAAGAGAATTTTTCGCCGATTTTGTTTTCATTTCTTTTTGGGGCCGAGCTGTCGACAATCAAAAGAAGGACTCTGCAACATTTGCTGTGCAGTTTCATGTCCCGAATCAGAGCCTCACACACACCGACACACACGCACACACACACGCACACGCACACACACGCACACACCAGGTGACTTGTTCAGCCGAGGGGCCCAATTAGGAGGCGGACTCGTTATCGTCCGTCCCAGTTCCAGCTTTGATGCTCTCGAGGACTCTTTGAGCTGGTGATGCACCTGAGCTTCACCGTCACGCAGCGCTGCATCAATACGGACACCGAGCTGTTTGTTTTGCCGCCTGGAATATTCACACTGCACCTTCAATTTATCCCTGAACCTTAAATCTGCGTGTCTCGTCTCCGCCGGAGGACCAGCGGGTCCAGAGTTCAGATGTAGCGGGGAGTCTCCGTAAAACCTGCCCAGTCTGTGACTCATCATAATGTCCTGCAGCGGTAACATGTCCTGCATGCATCGAGCAGCTTTCCGGGTCCTACCTGCTTGGGAGTCGTGAGGGTCTGGACGCCGGTTGCCTTGGCGACCATGGTGTGGCTGTTGCCGGGGCTGGGCTGCAGCGACAGGGTCAGGCCGGCGACGGCGTGCACGCGCATCTCTGCGACAGACACCTTGTCGTCCGTGACCGAGAAGGCGGACTCGCCGAGCACGGCGTCCACGGCCAGCGGAGACTCCACCTGCGGAGAGACGATTCGTTTAATTATGTACTGTACCAAAGCTGTTAAGTGACCATAATCACTTTCCGATAACATTGATGAACGTAATAAAGATTCTACCCTTTTAAATGAATAAATAACTTGGGAATCATTAAATACAGTAAACTGTGAATGAAGGTTTTAGGGTGGACATGCAGCTATCCGAAGGCTGAGGAGCGTCCAGGAGCATTCTGCAGCTCATCACCACGCTGCCTGTGGACCTGCAGGACGGTTTAACGCTGAGCGGCTCCGGGGGAACCATCGGTTAGTGGTTTCCCAGCAAAACTCGTCCCGGTGCTTTTGGTGCCATTTGGATGCATTTAAATGCGGGAACAGGAAGAGTTTGGCTAAACATGAGCGGCGGCGTGGACTCTGCACGGAGAGGCCAAAAATGGGAGAACAAAATCCTTCAGTCAGGTTCCGCTTTTACACACACACACACACACACACACACACACACACACAGGTACAAGTGTGCACGCTGCGCCCTGAGGCGAGCTAGTAACGGGATGCACAAGTAAACTTTGAAAGTTTCATGAGGACAACTCTTACAGCACGAGAGGAGCCTGTTCTGATGCAGCTTGAATGGGGAACTTTAGTTAATGGAAGCGAAGTGACCAAGAATAAGACTTAGTTTCTTTATGGAAACTAAACTAATCCAATGAGGTGAAAAAAGTGTTTTCTCACAATTGATTTTCTGCAAATACTGCGTCTGCCGCGGCTGCTGTTTCCACGGGCCAATTAAACCAAAGAAGACAATGTAACGCTATGAAAACCAATACCAGCGAACAGGTTCAACGTGTCAGAAACACAGTTCACAAACAAAAGCCCATTGTGGCTTGATTGTCTAAATAAAAAGATGTAATCACAGAAAGTAATCTTGTTCTGCGTTGTGATCGTTTTTTCTGAGCTGTCGTGGATTCAATATGAGGGATATTTATAAAAATCTCTTTGTCTCTAAAGGGGTTCAGGTTCGGTATCGAAGCTGGAACTCCACCGAAACCTGTCATTTAAATTCAACAGGTGAAATGATGAAAATAACCAAACAAAAAGACTAAAATGTCACGTGAGCGTTTTGTGTTTCTACAATGGAGTGAAAGAGGAATGCGATGCGTAACCACCGGGGAACAGCCCCCCCCCTCGCCCCCCCTCGGCCACGCAGGGCGACTTGAGAGACTCACTGAGGAGGAAACATCGCTCCACTTTGAAGCCGTTGCCACTCGGCTTCGGTCCGCAGCAAAGAAAGTTTCGTCTCAAAATAACCGTCTGCAGAGTGATTCTGTTCTTCTGGCGGCTGAAGCTTCACTTTGGGGGGAGAAACAGAGCCGGAGGGCGGGGGGGGGGGGGCGATCAGCGTGTGATGTTTGTGGCGTATTTACACGTCGAGTGCTGCAATTTGCTTCTTCATTTCCCCTCCTCAGATTGCCTCATTTTCTGCCGTCGAAGTGGTTCCGTCCGGACCGAGAACGTTTCATTTGCACCACGAGGGGCTGAATTCCACCGTGTAACAGATGCATACGAACGAATGACTGATTACTGACTTCAAGGCAAACAAAAACAAATCCTTTCCTCAGTTTTAAAAAAAGGGCGTCATGAAAACAAGATTGATATTCACATTGTTTTTGTGTCTCCCCTTTATTTACTGCCGACTCGTGTTCCATCACTGCATCCCTTTATGCCACCTTCATTCGTCAATGTGACTCCAACAAATATCCCTCAACTCCCGTGTGATGGCGGGAGGTTATCAGCACGGAGCTCCATCCGTCCATTACGGAGACTCTCTGGAATATTTAGCCTGAGAAGGAGGTGAGATCAATCCTCCGCTCGCCGGGAAAGAAGACAAAACAGCCCCAAAACGTCTCGGCCGGTTGATGAAAACCGGTGTTTGTGCCCGAGGTGTCCTTCGGTAATATCACCGTATTAAAGTGCATTCATAAGGAGGGTTCACCTTGACGGCTTTGCCCCCGGTTCTCTCCGCCTCACCTTTTCCCGGGATTCATTTTGTATTCTGCGCACGTCGGCGGCGAGCGACAGGCGCGTCGAGGAAACGTGCACGTACGAACACATCGACTGTGAACTACACATTGTGGACTTACGGCAGCTGGCCGATGTCTTTAGCCTCCTCGCCGCGATTAGCATCGCCGAGCTCGGACACACGGCGCGGCCTCGTGGTTGGTTTGTGTCTCTTTGTGGCCTCTGAGCTCACTGGTCCATCCAGTCATCCACGCGCTGCGCAGACACACACTCTGCAGTTTAACACTCTGCAGTAAATATTGGGAGTAATATTTCCCAGTTTGACTCCATTCTATTTCCATTCTGCCGCGTTTCCTCGGACCGGCGGTTTGTGGCTGCAGATTTTAGTTACGTGATATCTGACGGGAGAATGAAGTCTGACTCTCAGTAATCCTCCGAATCCCGGCAGGTTTGCAGAGTTCTTAGAGATTCGTCCGTGTGGCGCGTAAACACGGGGACGTGAACACGCCACACGTCTCTACCGCGCCTTCGGTGAAACGGGCCCGTGCGACGTGAAGACGGTGAAACGTGCCCTTAATTCACTCGGTAATCCTCCGTCCAACCGCAGGCTGAAACACAAAAGCTGCTTCTCCTCCGTGTTCATATTCATGAGCTGCTGGAGAATTTGAATCAGACTCTTAAGACTAATTCAACCTCTGAAAAACGGGAGACCTCAGCAGGGGGGCTCATTGTTGCACCTCCACGCCATCTGCATAATAAGAAAACCGGCTCTTTGTGAAACCGACTCGGGCAAACTGGAGAAATGTACCTGTGACTTCGATAGTTCATCCATCGGAGGTCTGGTTTCTGTTCGCCTGCGCGTGTTTAAAGGATGAGGCTTTTCCCTCGTTTCTTCACACCTGCAGGACGCGGCTTCACTTTCCATTCAGAAGAAAATCAAATGTGGCAATAGAATGTTTTGTGCAACTAAATACTAAACATTCCTCTCACATCAGCGCATCATCTCGCGATAATATTCAGATATGTGTTTTGTCTCCAGTGAGTAAATTGTTTACTGTGTGTTTGAGGGATTCGGTCTATTTCCAGTTGCTATGAGTCGGGTTGCATCTGGTGTTAAAGGGATGTAGAATTATTCACAAATGATCCATTGCACATTTAAAATGATGGATCGGCGACTTGTATCTCTCCTCCAGACTTTGCCGTCAGTCGAAGCGTCGTCCATCACGCAATCGTTCCTCCTCCCGACGGCCTCAAACTGTGGTCAGAACTCCCGGCGACTGTCACGCCCCCCCCCCCCCCCCCCCGCAAAAACAACGACCGGCGCCGCGTCAGTAAATCACCGTGACTTCAGAACCGCCGAGAGAAGCGGACGCCAGAAGCGCGACACTGACGTGGTGCCAAAAGGCATTTTTCTACTTTAGAAGCGTCCGGCTGCTGCGTTGTGCTCACAGTTTAGGCTATTAAATTAAATTAAATCGAGAAAAGGTCCAGAGCTCGATGACGTCTGGCTGGATTGATGAATGCGTTTCTAACTAAAGCGCCCTTCCGTGTGGTTCGACCTTTTCTCACAGCGACGGCGTCGCATTAGCGATTTGAAGGAGCGCTTTACCTTCAGCGAGGTGGATCCCAGCTCCAGGCCCACCAGCACCGTCCGGTCCAGCAGCTCGGCCACGCGGGGGTCGCCCACCTTCAGCGAGTCCTGCACCAGGTCCGTGACGTCCACCTGCCAGTCGGGCCCCAGCATGGTGATGACCTGGTCGGTGCCCTCTGTGGACGTGGTGTGGAACTGCGTGAGCACCTTGACCTGGGCGCGCTGGTACTGCAGCGTGCAGCCTCGGCTCACCCGCCGCTCCTCGTCCTCGTCGTCCGCGTCGCTGTCTCTGGTGCTCCTTCGACACGGGGGGGGGGGGGACGGGAGAGAGGGACGTTAGCAGCTTCCTGCAAACCGGCGCAGCGCGCTCTACAACGAGAAACACGTCCTCGCTCAGCGGGACACGACTCGCCCGCTTCGCCTGGCCTTCGCCTTCGATCACGTGACCGGCTCGAGCCTCAGCGGAGGACACCTCCCGCCCCCCCTCCCCCCCGATCCCAGGGACAGGTGGTGCGCTCGGTAGGCGAAGACACTCCGGCCCCGAGGCCTCATCGGCCAACAGCTAAGTGCTCTGCACCTCCACTGGGGTTGATGATTAATTCATTCTGCTTCCTGTCCTCACCTCATGCCCCCCCCCCACTCTGCCTCCCCCTGCCACAACACCCTTATCGCTTTTCCGCCGGCTGGTTGAAGGTGTTACTTTAGGATGAATAAAAAAATGCAAACGCCATGGAAACGATTGGCTGGCCGGGTCAGGAGCCTCAGGCGTCTGATGCTCAGCGACGCGTCGCTTCAACCTGCATCCTGTCAAACAGCAGCGCGGCAACGCGACCTACAGCCGCACAACCTGGTCTCCCCGCAGCCACGCAGCCATTTGGGGGGGTTACAGTACTCTTATTTTATAAATATTATGAGCACTTTATTAAAGGTCATTTAACTCTGATCTGATCTGGTTTCCTCCCGTTTCTGACGTGTGTTCCATCCGTCCGTCCTCGGCGCTGTTGTTCTCTTAAGTAAGCGAGTTACGTCCTCTGCTCACTCACTTAAAAGTGGAGGAGAAACCGATGACACCCGGGAGTTCGGAGCTCTGGGCTCGGGTCGGGGGAAGTTTACCTCCGGGAGTTCGTACCTGAAAATACGGTTGATATTTTTGTTCACGTTGTCTGTTCTCATCAGTCTCTGATACGAGCGTGCGAGCCGAAGCTCCGCTGCACACGGGCCTCCCGCCCGATTACACTCTCCTTCCTTTTTTAGAGCACGTCGCCGCATAACGCAGCCAGTGAGCAATTCTGCTGCTCTGTGGCGACGCGATGTGTCACGCCGCAGCGGGGACGCAGCAGGGACGCAGCGGGGACGCAGCGGGGGACGAGGGAAGATAACACGCGGCGAGGAGGCGAGCGGAACAGTGCGGGAGGTCAGAGGGGGAAGGCAGTAAGGCAGTAAGTCCATGAAAAGACTCACTGGGGTTCTATTCACGGCGCTTTGTGATGGCAAACGTCCAGGTTGTTGTTTTGGAAGTCAAAAGGACGTCTCAAGTCTCGATGCAGTGAGAACGCCGCCCCTCAGCCTTCCTGCCTCCTGCAACAGCAACTTCTGCTCGTCGCCGCGTGCAGATAATCTCTGGTTTTGGTGATTTCGCGCCACTGAGCCGTTACTTACAGGAAGTCAGGAGCCAAACGGCAAATGACCGTCTGTGTACTTCCACGGTTACTCGACTACACGGGTTGGATCCGCGATTATATTGCATGAGCCGGCTGATTGACATGATTCACGACAGGCTTAGGGATGCATGTGCATTGCAACAAAGCAAACCCAATTCACTGACGATGACCATGTGACGACGTCGAAACAATAGAACATGTGATTAAATGTGGACGGGAACAATTACAGCGACAGGAAGACGAAGCCTGCGAGACAAATCGATCGACCGAGAGGTGCCAACCAGAGAACAAGGCCGAGAGCCGCCTGTGTCTGCAGAGAAGGGAGGACTTTCCCCCGGTGAGTCCAGATGAGATCACCAGCAGCAGATACGGGTTCTCGGGTGATTACGGCTGTTTGGCAGCGTGTAGAGAAACGGCGCAGCTCGCGTTAAATAACGTCAGTCAGTGAAAATAAGTCAGTGTTGACTTTTAGTTCCGCGCGGCCTCCGACACGTCTTACACTACTACGACACGACTTTAATAAGCCGGCGCCTCCACGAAGGAATGAATGAACGCCGCTGAAGTGGGAATCCGAGACACATTTTCATGCACTCAAAATCCAGTGAAAGATACAACCTATCGCGCGTCGCGGCCCGTCGGGGATCGTTGAGAAACACGGCTACGCGGGAGCTTTTCCGAGCACTCGTTTGCGATACGTTCATTCTTCAAAGGACGCCGTAAACACGCCATTTGTATTCAGGTTGGGTAGAAATGGATCTGGCCGACGGTGATGAACTCCAGCAGCGACGACAGCCTGCCGCCCGCGTTAGTGTTAACGCTCCCATTAAACCCTCCCTGAATGGAGGGCGCTGCGCCCGTTCCTCGCTGCTGCATGCATGACAAGAAGGCTGCAGCCCTTCAAGGAGTCCAGGCCGCTCGACCCCCGAGGCCACGTCTTCGTTCCTCATCCAACAGCTCATTCAGCTTTTGATGCTTTCTATTGTCAAAACCGTCTTCTATATATTCACATGAATGTCTCATTCCTTATTCCGTTATAAAATATGTTCCATCCCGCTGTGGCAGAGCAGCAACAACAACTCCGACCGTCCTTTTATAGTCCAGTGAAAAGAGTAAAACCCCTGAATCACCTACTTGTTAGTCCAAAAACATCATTATCTCTCCGAAGGCACAACCAACAGGGCCCAGGAAGCTCCATGTGCGCTTCATCAAAAGTCAAATTAGCTCTGCGTCCTGGTCCTGTTGTCTAAAATGGGTTCATAAGGGTGTGACGCAGACATGACAACCTCGTAGATCAAGTCCGCACAGCAGAGCCTCGTTTCTCAGGGCGGCCAATCTAATTGGAGCGAAAAACCAGCGACTACACACAAACAAAGAGGCGGCCGGGCGGGATGCATCTCGGCGTTCCCCTCTTCCTGGATTCCCCTCTTCCAGGATTACGGCGTGCTGCGGCCGTCGCGTGCGAACGTGGCATGCCGGCGGCGCCTCACCTGCGGTCGGGCAGGATGGGGACCCTCCAGCCCCGGATGAAGCTCAGGTTGTTGTCCGACAGTTCCACCTGCAGGGGCAGCTTGGGCACCCACACGGTCAGCTCCAGCGGCGCGCTCAGGTGCTCGTAGCTGAAGATCACCCGGGCGCTCATGGAGCCCCGCGTCTCCTTCCCGTTGACGAACACGTAGTCGCAGTTCATGGACACCTGGTAGAGCGGATCAGGGTTCAGGAGTCAGAGACCGTCTATATGTTAATGGTGGCGCCGGCGGCGAAGGGTCTCCGAGCGCCACAGTTGGGATTTACGGCGCGGAGGACGTGGCTGTCGATTCATCACGGAGCGTTTCAAGGTTGACATTTTCAGCAGAGCAAACATGCAGCGAGGCCCTCCGAGGTGTTTGGATGTGAGGTGAGAGTTTGGGGCACATAAAGCGTCGCTGCCAACACTTTCATTTGGTCCTAAAGTAAATGTTAGAGGGGACCTTGATGGAAAAAAGTCAGTGTACTTGGCTTAAAAAAACGAACGTCCACAGCGGACGCAGCAGCAGAGACGGATCGCTGTGATAAATGACCTGTAATGACAGACAGACAGCTAATATAAGGTTGTTCTTTTTCACATTAAGAATACATCCATATTCTGGTAGAAACACTCTACACCAGCGTGATATATACTGTGTGTATATATATATATATATATATATATCGTACTCATCGCCTCCGCACGTCTTCATTCCATCCAAACAAAGCTGCTGTTTCCAGGGGGAACGAATGAGTGGAAATCAGCTGCTCTGACGGCTCCGTGCTGCTCGTGCTCTCGAATTAGGGCTCCTTAGTAACCCGGCTACGCATGTACAGCGCGCGCGGTGCAAATTAGGCATGCAAAGCGCGCCCGAACCCGACCACCTGGCAGCATAATGATCTATGGACAATTACACGCCACATAATGCAGCAACAACAGCTTCAGTGTTTGCGTTCCTGAGGGCTGCAGGAATATGGAGCCGAATATCAATTCAGTATATGGACTTTTCCAAAATTAGGTCTTAAGTGCCATTTTTAACTGGAAGGCCATTCTTCAGCTTCCCCGTCCACTCAGAAATCTCCAGCTTTCCAAACTATCGTGAACACGCGTGGTCCTCCAACGCTGAATTATTAAGCGCATTGGAAGTGGACGGCGTCGCTGCTGGGCTCCCGTTGAGATTTATCTGGTGTGGGAGGCGGATGGCATTGTAATCAGAGGACCTAATCTCCCGCAAATGGAGCTCGGGCCGGCCGCTCTTCTCAGGGCTGCGGATTCATCATAACTGGGAGGAGGTCTGGGTAATATGACTCCTCCACCCGGGAGCCCCGAGTGAGTGTGTGTCTGTGTGTGCGCGCACGGACTCCTCAACATGGCAGCCTCTCCCTCTGGTTCCCTTAATGCAATTCTTCAGGGGGCTCGACCTCGTGGGCGTCCGCTTCATGCGTGTTACTGTTGCGTCTGCTGGCGTGCGAGTTGCCCGAAGGCGCCGAGGAGGAGAAGTAACTCGACACGATGACCCCGGCCACCTTGATTAATCACCGCACGGCCGGCTGTGTGCAGAGTGGAGAACATCTGCCTGACATGTACTCCCCTCCACCCTGAAGCCACGCGCACACATGCACACACACTCACACGTACGCACACAAGCACGCTCACATGCACGCTCACATGCATGCACGCACGCCCACGCCGTGATAAAAGGTGGCCTCGCTGCAGTCCCGCTTCAGCTCCCGCGGCTTCTGCTGCGGATAAACTTGGCCCGGCTAATTGCGAGTCAGAAGCAGTTAGCGGCGGCGGGTGTCAGCGGCCCCGCGGGGGCTCTGCGAGGAGGGCTTCCACGCGCAGCGCCGCCAGACGCCGTCGCAACGCCGCTGATGCGTTGTGGCGTCGTCCCCGGTGCCAGCAGATCGCCTGGGCGGGGACGGGCGGCACGTGGTCGGGGCCAGCGGGTCACGTGGTGCGGCGCGTTAAGGCTGAGGACCCCCGAGGGGCCGGCGCACATTCACTCCGTTTAGCCGTGATGTGGCCGAGCCGGCGGCGGGGGAAAACATGGCTTCTGATAATCCGCAGTCAAACGGGTTGCAGGTGTAAAAGGTGTGTTTTTTACTTTGTTCCCGTTAAACAGATGCATGATCATGTTTGTTTCCATCTCGCTGCAGTGGAACCGGCTCATTACTTAACTGCTGGGAACGAGCAGATCTAGTTGCCGGATTTTATACGGCAATTATAGTAGATCATTATTTTACAAAGGCACAGTTGATTCATTTAGTGGTTATTTAAACATGATGTATCGCTGCCAACATGTAAACAAACATGCTTTGGATACATAACATGTTAAGAGTGTTTACCATTATAATTGGGCTCTTAATTCTAACCCATCATGAAAATACTAATTCTGACAATAATAAATACAATGAGTGTATTTAATAATAATTGTTTCATAGTGGGACACTATAGTGGGACACCAGTGTGCGGCAGCATTACGTCCCTTTGCGTCGCAGCGACGCGTCCGCGCGCCTAAAGAGAAGGAAGCAGATGAAAACAGCTTCTACGTCGGGGTCGTAATCGTCCTGAAGGTGGTGAAATTAAAACAGCGTGAAAGCCGGAAATGCATCAGCTCGGCTTTCATTCCGCTTCAGGGGAGACCAGGGACGAGAAGAAAAGACATCGTCTCCCCCACGTTTCAAAGTCAAAGCGCGTAACAAAGGATGCATCGATGAGGGAGAGAAACGGAGCCATCTGACCGACATTCAGAATCAGGCTCCAAACCGCCTGCATTTCATCCTCAGAATTTAAATATTCTCAGAATTAATCGGGACACTTTTCTGCCAAACGGGGTCTTCACTTGGGACGCCGCGCGCGCTAAACGGGCCGTGAGTGAGCGCTGACATATGGCTAGCATTACTGGGACTGTGTCCCGGAGCTGCTGCGACGCTCTCCTTGGCGTGATGGATGCGCGCTGGCTTCAGCCGCGGTGCAACCAATCAGCGCATTCAGCCCCGTTAGCTAAATGAGCCGCCCCCCATTAGCCTGTTGTTGGGGGGATTAATGATACTTTTGGAAACAATTTGGGTGTAATGACAAAAAAAAAAAATCCCCATCTTTTCATTTATTTCATGTGTGTATGCTTTAAAGATGATGTAATTGAAATGCGAATGAAAAGCCGCACTGGTGTCCTTTGTTCCCACGTGACCCGGATCAGAACGGCGGAACCGATAACCGAGGTTTCCTGTGAGATCCGTCAGGCAGTTCAAACTCATCAAACAGACTTTACGCGATTCACTCGGTTCCGTCGATGAATTGGGTGGATCAAAACGAAGCGATGCGACGTCGTACTCCGTGAAATAAGGACACCGTCTGTCCATCGGGGAACCCGCATCTGTTCAACAGGACAACATGCTAATGGCGCCCGGCGGGCAACGGACTCCCACGTGTCCCTTTTGGGGGACGAGGGGCTTTTTGTCCTCTGGATGACGGGACGCTTTTCAAACTGCACATTTTGGGGATTTTTGGGAATTCTTGACCGCTGGGCGGACGGGCAGAGATCAACCTCAGACGTCCACGGTGACGCTCGACGCAGACGGATCGGATTTGGGGGGAAATATTATCGGAATTGAGTCGAAACCCCTTTAATACGCGGACGGCCTCCTGCCGCAGTGAGGACAGGAGGCCGGATGTAATGTGCAGACACGAGGGCTTATCTCTGCCTTCAGATGGCTTCCATGAGCCACAATGCCAGAGGGGGACAATGACCAGCGTGTGTGTGTGTGTGTGTCTCTGTTACTTATAGTACTCCCTGACACATTCACAGGCTTTTTCCTCCATCCTTTCTCAGCTTGTACAGTACTTGCCAGTGTGCATTAATGAAGCCTGCTGCGCGCACGCACGCACACACACACACACACACACACACACACACACACACACACACACACACGGCTTATCTGCTACAGGCTGTTGATGCAGACTGCAGTTATTTCCAAAGAAAAGAGCCCTAAGTTACTCAATGAATAAAAGTAAAGAGAAAACGACGACCTCTCGCCGGTTTTTGCTCTCAGAGTCGAGAGAGGAAACATGGGGTCTATCGCAATTCAAAGTGAGTTTTAGTACAAGTATTTTGACAATAAAATAATGCAAATGGTACTTTATTAATCATGTTTTTTGGGGGGTTATTGCCTCAAAATACAGAATTCCGAGCTTTCTGATGCACCTAAACGCACCTTTGGATGTTTGTTTCCCATTTAGAGACACACATCTATATCTATAGTTTGATTTCTGGCATCTATTTATTAGATTGGAACTGTATCAAACCGTGTGAGACGATGACAACCAGGATCCGCGTTGGACACATTCTGAGCAGACCGGTGTGATTAAGTCTGTGAAGCTCTGCTGCTTCACCAGGAGAAGGAATCCGTTCGCCTCACGTGATAGAATAGTTTTCACTGTGGAAAAGAAAGCTTTTACCCTCATTATTATTAATTCAGGTGAGTTATGTGAAGACTCACTGTCATGAATCGGGAACTTGGCTACAGAGCCGAACCGCACGCCGCGTGCGTCTTGTGAGTGCACGTCTCCCGCTGCACCTCTCGTCTTCACCGCAACACCTCTGTGTGCGTCCTGTACAATTATGCAATCCGCCAATAGCACAATCTATTACGACTGTAATTGACGGGGGGGAAGGTGGGAGGGGGGGGGGGGGGTGATCCCAGCCTCTAAACAAGCTCGGCGAGCCGCTGTGATCCCACGTTAATTTAATTTAATCAACCGACGAGAGTTGACATTGTGCTTTCTCAGCGCGGCTTCGCTGCGAGACGGGACACTGGAGTTAAATCACTCGCAGCCGGACGCGCTGGGCCGCCAGGTGAGCGGGGGGGGACTTTAGGACGAGCAGCAGGTGCTTTGGTTCGGAAAGGCCTTTCACTGCTCCCCTGCAGCCGTACTGATTCACATGCAGAGTTTTTATGGCCATCCATTGAGTTTGTTGGAGGCACGCGGGCGTAATCCAATCACGAGCACATGCGGTTCTGCAGTAATGCTTTCCCGATGTTTGCGACTGTGCAGCCGGGGCCACTCTGCGGTATTACTGGAAGAGTAAAAGGGATTGGATTTTGTAAATTGACATCTTGAGTTTGGGGAAATGAGGTTTACTGTACCTTAACGATGTCCTCGTTGGAGGACTTGCACTGCACGAAGGCCGAGACGTCGGTGACGGCTCCGTTCATCTCGATGGAGACCATTTTGACGGGAATGGCCACGGTGCGTCCGGTCAGGATGGCCGTGTTGATGATCTCGGTGTCCTGCGGAGAGAGAGGAGGAAAAAGGCAGACAAAATGTTCATGAAACTGTGGGAGGGAGGGAGAGATTTTCTTTGATCTCGTATCCTAATGTCCACTTTCACGACCATTACCATGGAGCCTCAGGTGCAGGTCTGGTCTCATTCTACCCAGACGTCTTTCCCTGGATTTCATCAACTGACCTTTTCATTTTGAGTGTGCTGTTCTGCAATGGAGCAGCTGGAAGTCACTGAAATGGGTCTTTGCTTGTGGTAAAGTAATAATCTTAACCTTAAAAAAACTATTTTCTCATGTGGTGAGTTTTTAAGGCGACATAGAGTACGTGACATGTTTTCAAAAGGCCTGATGAAAATATCAACTGGGCAAATTGAAGTCGAGCACAAAAGTGGTTTCTCTCATTATAGATTGATTATGCGTCATACGGTTGGCTTTAATCAGACCAAATAAAGACAAAGAGGAACGAGAGTTGCTCCCGTTAACGGATCTGAATGACGGCTGAACTGATACTGAGCAGAATACGGAACCAATAAAAATATTCCTGAATACGACAATTCCTAGTTATGTTCACCGCTAAAGATAATCCGTGAACTCTGATCAACGAGGCCAACATTGTCGCGCCATCTGCATTTTTCTTTTGAGGGCACCGGAATGCACTCAGCCAATTAAAAAATACACACCGGGCCTTCGGTTTGTGTCAATTCATTATTTATTCTTCAAATCTTTAAAGCCGCGAGAGGCTAACGAGCATTCTCGTTTGCGGCGCACGAGCGGCCCAGGAGAGAGACCGTGTATATCTACTGAAATCAAAATTAGCATATTTAAATAACTGCCACCCGCAGCTTATCTAAAGGACTTAATGAGGGTAGAGAGCATGGGAATACCCCCCCCCCCGCCCCTCCCCTCCCCCAACCTCCACCTCCCGCAACTCACCGGGTCCAATTGTTTGTTTATTCATCGAGGGAACGCACACGCAGACTCAGCATTTGTGTACCCTTAAAGGTCGTCTGTTTGATATTCCGCACAGTAATAAATAATCAGAAGTATTTTCATGACTCGGGTTTGTTCGGAGCTCCTCTGTGCTTCGTTGCTGCTTCTGCACAGCGGAGCTCAGACACTGGAACACTGTTCCCTCGTCAGCAACGGTGCAGTAGTTTGACCTGTTACAGCAACATGTCAGCCTGGTTCATCTGCTAAAGCAAATTGTGACTACGTGCAAACAGACGTTAACATAAAGTAGGCATGTCGAGAAAAACAGAGGAACTAGTATAGAACCTTGGGGAACTCCGCTTGATACAGTAAAAGCTGTCATTATATAGGTGCACACAGGTGAGCTTCCTCACACCAGCGGACAGAGAGCTCGTGACTGATCAAGAAATAAGGATGCAGAACTCAGACTTTTATATTGGGAATCAATAGTAATATTATTAGTGAAACATATAGGCTTTAAATAGGCAGCTACTTTGAGATAACACGGTTCTAATCTGTCAGGGCCAATAGATGTGATCTAGTTTTTCACTTCAACAATAAAATCAAGGGAATTAAACTTCTGGAACTTTAAACATGCCCTCCATTCCACGCAAACTGGGATGGATTTTTTGGGATGAAAGCCGCTCCTCTGTGAGTCCAATCGGAGCTTCACACTTCTGTGTAATAACATGTGCTTTATGAATCCTTTGAAAAGGGTCAGACGCGTCGTTGTGCTTGATCACCACAGCAACGTGATTCAGTCGGACATTTATTTGACGCAATATCTGTTCCGTTAAAATCTGTTAATTCGAGTTTTGCTACTGAAAATTGTCCGAGCAGCTTTGTTTCTTTTTGGGCGGTTTATGAAACGTGGGCTCCTCACGAGCTCAGCAGACCTCTGGGGCGACATCACCCCTAAGCTGTACTTCACTAAACTATAACTATTTCATACAAAGGTGTGATCATTGTCTCCCTAACCATCAAAATAATGTATATATAAATATATATTGGATATAAGTAGATTTATGTAACTATTTATGTATACACCATCTGTGGAGTTTGCACTTTATCTCAGTTCTTCACTCATTCGCAGGATTTATTCGACCATATTTGACGTTTTGTCTAAACTGTGTTTACAAACGGCAGAGGGTTCGTTCACTGTTGGTTCTTGTATTCTGCGGAGGTTACTTAACGCGCTACACGCTGTTTCACACTCAGATGCGCTTCGAAACTTTCCACCTGCTTGTAAATAATGTAAGCGCCGCATTTTGCCAGATGTGTATCTTGATGAACGCAGGACGATATTTGCGTGTAAACATGTGACCTCAAGCTGCGCGGTTCCTGCAGCACAGATCTGAATTTCTTATTTAACATCTTGCAGCTGGTGATGCGGCGCAGAGCCGCTGCTTCCTGCTCCGTGGATGAGAGTCATCCGGCTAAACTGTGTGGCGAGCCTTAGGGTTGCTTTAACCCCCTCCCCTCCTTTTCTCCCCCCTTTTCCTCCCCCCTTTTCCTCCCCTATCTGCGGCGGGTCAAATCCAGCTGCCGCTCAATCTGTGGTTCGCCAACCATGAAACCATCTCCCTCGTCCTCTTTACCGCCGATTTACGGGCTCTTTTTCCAGCGTCTCCTTGCAGGTTCCTTGCAGGTTTCAGTCAAAAGGAACGGGGGGGTCGGGAGGGGGGGCGTCCATTCAAGACCGACTTCTCGGTTGCTTTGATGCTGAGAATATTGAATGCTGAATTCTCACTTCACTTTTGCATTGAGGGGCCATTCTGTGTTCTTGTTAGGAGATAAGCACCAGCTGGGGGAGGCAATCCTCAAAAGTCAGAGCCGACACAGCAGTTATCACTGTTCTTCCATTTAACAATCCATCATCGTTATTAAATCATTCACTTCTCACAGAAATGGCCCCAGGTGAGTGCGCATCACTGTCGATATTGATATTTCCCGTAAGTGTCGTTACTGAAGTTTACCAACGGGTTCTGCTGCCTGAACCTCACTGAGCGGCTTCCTGTCAGGACCCAAGTCTATTTGGAAGAGACGGGAAAAATCAATGCGGCGCTTTAAACGATAGTAAGTTGACGCTCATCCTGAGGTGAGCGAGTGAAGTCATTACTGGTTCGCCTGGTTTTACATCACGCGGCCTTGACATCGAGCGCCGACCCGTTAAGCCTCTCAACAACCACGATAAAGTCGCCCTGAGCTCGGTTATCACTTCGATCGATCATGTTTAATGGGCTGGTTCCATTGTTCGACTGAGTCCATTCTCCTAGTGGGGGGGGGGGGGGGGCTGAGACGTCCACTTGTTGTTCTGCTTTAATTCACAATCCAATTAGTCACCAGAACCAAAATGACGAATTAATCCTCATCTTCGAACCTGTGGGACTCCATCATGTGTGGAAATCAATAAAAGCTGCCGCGTGGTGGAAGTCTGAGGGTCACTCGGATTCAGCGTTCCTCTCTTTTGAATGTGATTTATATCACTGGGCAATGTCAGTGCCGTCTGATGCATTCTGGGGATTCCTCGGGCGTGAATACATTTTGAAAGGATCAAAACTGACTAGTTCTTTAATAATTTATTTCTACATTCCAAACAAACGAAAGCCGAATCCTATTTTTACAGCGACCCGGCGGACTTTGTGTCCTTGACATTCTCCGGCAACTAAAAATGATCGGAGACGATAAGGCCAAAAAAAAGAGCGTCACACAAAGCTGCCCGATGTACAATTCACAGGTGAGGTCACACAGGCAGATGTGCAATTTGCCGGCGACGCTGAACACGCCCGGCTGTCGGATGCACGCCACTCGCGCATTTCCAGGGGAGGAGGCGGCGATTAGAAGGGGAACCGTATGTCGCAGCAGCTGCACGCCGCACGCAGTCACAACTGCAGCTTAAGTGTATTTAGTGACGCTTTAGATGGAGAAACGTAGTCATTATGCAAATGACCGGCGGGGAAAAGAGCACCTGACCAAACGCTTCTTCCTGAAGGGCCTCAGAGCGACGCCGCAGAGCCCTGAACCGCTTCCTGTCAACAGCTGCTATAAATGTGTGAGGTAATGTCTGCGTTTAAGACCAAGCGTTCCTCACGGCAACGCTTGTCCTCCTCCAGCTCGGTGGTGGAGACGTGCAGTCATGTGACCTTGGAGTAGTTCTTTTATACGTTAGCTTTTTAACGTCATAAGAGCGGCGTTCACGAGTGAAGATGATTCTGATGAGCAGAAAGAGTCAGTGTCATTCTTCTGTTGGAGGGAAGCAGGCTGAGGAGCATCTTTAATGAGGAGGTGCTGGCTCGATTCCCTTCCCTTTGTTCCCGCGATCTGTTTTCTACCGTCACTAATCCAGACGGCGAGAGGAACCGACCCAATTAAAAGGGAAACGGAAACCCGAGCGCTTTGGCGTGCGGTCGACTTTTCCGAACGATCGGCGAGTCGAGGTGTCGATTCCCACGACGCACGCCGAGGATCACGAGGAGCGATGTTTAAAGGTGCTGCAATAACCTGCTGAGGATCCTTCAGATCTGCAGAAAGACGCTTTAGTGCTTCCTGGATGTCCTGACCTGACATAAAGGTTGCAGCCTGTCGCATCCACTTCACCAAGGAGCGGGAACAGACTTCCCCCCCGCTGCTCTCTCTTTAAGGACCTAACTGTGTCCACTACTCTTCCCACCTGTAAAAATACATTAGAGACCGATTGAATCTTGCTTTTAAATTTGGGTTATTTTAATGCTGTTTTGGTCAAAATAAAAAATGAAATATGCAATAAAAATTAAAAAATAAAAACTATATATTTATTTGAATAATTTTAGTTACTTATGTTTTACTTATTATTAAGTAAAAAATAATAATTATTATTATTATTAAATTATTATTTATTTTTAAGTTAATTTGTTGATTGTATTAGTATTATCACTATAATTAGCAATAACAATAATATTATCCTAATTACGTTTATTTCTATCTTTGTAACAGGTTTTATTCGCGTAAAAAGAAAAACATTGCAGTTAAAAAAACCAACCACATTATGAATATTAATCTTATTATTAAGACTTATATTTCTCTACTGAGTAACGTCTCCAATGAGTTTGGAGCTTTTAAGAAATCCTCCAGGTACAAAAAACTGTGCAGCCGCGCAACGCGTAGTCTGGTATTTGACATCTAATAGGAGATTAAACCCGCAGAACTCGCAGATAAAAACGTCATTCCGACCATCTATCCAGCCTTTTGAAAGCTCACTGCAGACACGTTAACGGACCACAAAGCACTGCAGTTCTCGTCTGTTTTGTGGTTCCTTTAACAAACCAAATAAGTCGAAAGGCCTCAGACGATCCGTCTGCCGGTGCGTCCGCTCACCATGGCCAGAGGGATGATGGCCTGGATGTCCCGCTGCACCACCGTCAGCTCCGTCACCACCTTCTCCGAGTCGGGCGGCGGGTTCTGGCTCTTGTAGTCGATGTTCCAGTTGATCCTCCTGGTCACCGAGAGGCTGGTGAAGTTCTCCATCTCGAAGTCCAACTGCATCACCTCCACATTGCCCAGCACCTCCCTGCCGGACAAGAGAGGAGCCACCAGACACAAAAACAACAGTGAGCGGATACATATTCATCAGGAAAAAATGATTAAATATGCTATTTTGTGAACTGTCGACTGCTCAGCAGTTATTTTTAAAGTTTTCCTTGAGTTGAACAAAGAGATAATGTATTCGTGGAGGCTTCAAAATGTGACGCCGTGCAGCCGAAAGCTTTAAAGCCCTTTAGAAACGCGTTAGAAGACGTGAATATTTACGCGTTATTTTCCACATCTGTGTGTTTGAAGGCGTGTCACAAAGGAGGCGGGCTGTTACGTAACCGCGGTTTAATCACGGTGGAAAATAACAGTGTGGCTTCATGGTTTGGTGGTGAAACGATTCAAGTCGATCGCGGTATTCTGAACCAACGGCCGACGGCGGATAAAAGCCATCAGCTCGGCTTCCTGTCGGGTCACGGCGCCGCTCACAGGCTCCACCTCCTTTTTAAAACACCGACGTTCGCTCACATGCGTTTTATATTTTCCTCGCTTAATGTGAAATAAGGATGTTTCGGGTTTTTGAGGTAAACACAACAGCAAAATGTGGAAATCGGATTTTACCGTCCAGCCATTAAGGTAAGAGGCTTTTCGGTTTACACCTTTCTTGATGAAATGAAGCCACGGTGAAGCAGCTGGAACTCTGCTGGAGGTTTCAATCTAATCATGCAATTTAATCCTTTCGGTGCCGTAATGCAGGGTGATCCACCCGCCCGTTACTGAGAAGACTTGGATGTGACGTTTCACTCATTCAATTTCTGCTTTCAAAGAGAGACGCTAAACTGATCAGAAGTGGCAGATTTCTAACGCCCCCCCACCACCAATCCCCCCCCCCCCGCTCGCTTATGCCCAGTTATCGGGCGCATTAATCAGGGATCGTCTCTGACCGAAAACGGTGCGGCGGTCCCGTCAATAAACAATCACTGCGGCTTAATCTTTCTAGCTGGCTTCTATCTGAAGGCCCGAGAGTGGAGCCTGCGTGGGGGGAGGGCCGGGCGGGCCGGGGGGGGCGGGGGGGAGGATTTACAAGTTTGGATCGGCTTCTAACTTTCAAATAACCGTAATTGCTCAGTTCGCCAATCAATAGCTTTTGGTTGGTGGCCCGATTGCTCGGTAGGGACGTGCACACGATACAAAATGTCCTCGGGTGGGGGCGGGGGGGTTGCAGCATGAGATGCAGCGCGAGAGTCCTGCCCGTTGGGTCTGTAACCCAAGCGACGAGGGGCTGAAGCTCTGGCAGCAAAGGGGCAAATTAAACCTTCCTCCACCCGTGACAGGAAAGAAAAAACAAGAACCCCCCCCGCCCCTCCACTAGCCCCCCCCCCCTCGGAGAGGCCTCTAATGAAAGTCGAAACTTTCGTAACCTGGCTCCTCTCGGGGAACATCGTGATGAGATCTCGGCCTATTTGTCTCGACATCACTCACTGGAAACAAACAGCCGCGTCTGGCTGTGACTCGCCAAAGCTGTCGTCAATTACCGGCCGAGTGGTGTGAGCGCACGCTGAGACGTCTGCCCCCCCCCACCCCCCTCCCTCCACCGCCCCCCTCCCTCCACCTCCCGGGGGGAGGGGGGAGATGCTCACCATGAGGGAGGAAAAATAGGATGTACATTAATGACATCAATCCTTCACATTTCAATCGAGCAGCCGCGGTCGCAGTCGACATCTCGACACACTTTATGAGATCTGCATCAAACAACCAAACCATGACCAGCACTGGTCCTCCGCTGTGGGACGGCTTCATGTCCTTATGTCCTTAGGCCATGTCAATGGGATTACATGGTGACCTTTTAATCAGGATATTGAATTATGCATGTTAGCTAATTAATGGCACCAGCTCCGGATTCAGAGGGAGAAAAGGGGGAATTATTGCTCCACAGGAAAACGTGTTCGTACGAGCTTTCCCTTCCTCTGTCATCCATTATCTTCTGTTATTAAACGAACAATGTAAATACTTCAGGTAATCATTCCCCTCAGATCATTCTTATACATATTTATATGTGAAGAGAGAGAGAGACTGGCGTGGACGTTGATGTAAATTAAAATTCAAAAAGCATTTATGAAAGTGGAAACTTAAACGAGAGGAGGAGAGGAAAGGAAATGAGCGCGGCGTTGTGTTAATGACGCGCCGTCTTTTCTGCGGAGCACAAAGTATATACTTTAAAAGCTGCAGCTCTGGGCTTCTCTCGAGCTCGGGAGGATTTCATCCTTTGATCGGAGGTCTGTTTGAACTGATTAACAGGGAAGAGTTCACTGGATCAAAGCACCCCGAGAAGGAGCTGCTGCGGCGGCGGCGGCGGCGGGGAGCGGAGGGCTCGCAGCGCTCGCAGCTTTGAACCACGACGCGCCTCCTTTGTGTGAGGACCATCGCTGGCAGCGTTCACAGCGCACAAACATGACCCGTTGACCCCGTTAGCTAAAACATGGTCATTTCGTTTCTGTTGATGCAGACGGTGAGGGTTTCATCCTGTGGCAATGCGAAGTTTTTCACTTTTATGCTAAGCTAGGCTAACTACAGGTTTATGACTGCCCCCTCTCACTGTGCCAAAGAGACCAAAGAAATGTGATTCCCCAAAAAACAAGCTAATGCAAATCAGAGGTTTCCATTTTTTGGCTTGCATAACTTGACATTTACATTTTAATAAAATACTTTAAACATTACTCCAGAGAACATCTATTTCCCCCCCAAAAAATGATTCATGCAGCTTCAAAACCGGCAAACTATCATTTGTGACGGAGCAGATTAGATCGCAGATGAAAAAACAAAATAACACTTTTCAGTCCAGAGTTCAGAGACAAAATACTGCCGTCAAGACGGTACGCCATTGCAATTTAAAAGTGCACGCTAACATGATGGTTAACGAGAGCTCAAAGATGCCTTTAAAGATACCGACTGAAATCAAAGGACCAAATATGATCAAAACTTCTCAGATCAACAGATAACAAATTTGATCATTGTGATGTACACAGAAAAAAAAGATCATTTGTTCTGTTTTGCTTGCAGTGGTTTAATGTCCCGTTTTCAGCTAACGGTGCTAACGGAGCTAACGGCGCTAACGGAGATGACGCCGCTAACGGAGATAACGGAGATAACGGCGCTTACAGCAGTGCTGACAGAGTTTCCTGTTATGACTTTGTGTTTATAACTTAAAGGACGCTCGGCACAGGCATCGCCCCGGGCGTCAGTCATTTTAACTGTACCCGAGGACATCTCAGTCTGCGTGTCACGGTAGCGTGCGCGCACACACACACACACACACGCACACGCACGGCGTCGACCTCCACTTCCCTGCTCGTTGCGTTTATAGGGAGCAAAGAAAGGGGCTTCATTCCTCATTATTGCCACTTCAAAACTTGCTGTTTAGCACTGAATTATTCAGAGAGAAAATCCTCAAATGAAACGTTTCCTCCGTTGTCCTGACTGCGGGGGGGGGGGCCAGGGCGTTTTCAGGAACACCATTCACCGTGTGAAGGCTGCTGACCGCAATAAATGATTCACGGGTTCATGCGGCGCCACCAACAAGCCGCTGTGAGCGTGCGACTGGCGACCGGCTCGAGGGCCACGCGGGAATAAAGCACGCCGGCTAATCCCGCGCGCCCACTGAACACGCGGGGAAGAGCGGGATGAAGAGATCAACGACGCTCCACATTCGCACCTCCTTTCCTCAGTCGCAGGTTATTACGAGTCAACAAAAGAGGCAGATGAACAGAAGTGCTCAGATGTTTTCTGCAAAGGGCTGCTGTGTGTTTGTCTTTTTTAGTTTCAGCACAGGGAGGAGGCTTTAAATAGCGCGCAGTTACTTATTTGCTGCTTAAATCTTGGCACAAAAAGACTTAAATGAAAGAGGTAAGCGAGAGCAATTATTGAACTTAAAAAACATATTACAATTCTGCTTATGAATGAATTCAACTGGGTAATTAGGGGAGGAATTGTCTTGAGAATTTGTGTATTTTGGGTCTTATTACTGCAGCGCAGACTCCCTCCTGCAGAACGAGCACCGTTCTCTCAAAGACAAAAGGAAATAGATCAAACAAATGAGGCAATAAAAATGCGATAACCAAACTGAACTATTAAAATACATAACAGGGTTTATAGTGTGCAGGGGCGAGTCCAATGGGAAGTCATCGTCACTGGTTCGCTCCACAAAACACTTTAATGATGTTTGAAGTGAAAAAAGCCCTCGTTGGGCGATGAAGGAGCTCCGCCGCGGTCACGTGACTTTGCGTCTGAGGAGGACTGGTGTTCTAGTGAGGACGCTTAGTCTCACTTAGGCCTCTCAGAGGGGGATTTACTGACATGTTTGATATCGTGAAAGAAAACTTCACTAAATCCCTTTAGGTTGTGTTAAACGCAGACCGGATCTGCGTTTAAAAAAAGGACAGTGCTGAAAAATGCTGAATCCCCTTCGTGGCAACTTTACATTCTTGTGTGGGAAAAATGTAGGATAGTTTGCTGCTATCAATAGAAAAGGGTAATATTGTTCCAACACCGTTAACAGCAGCGCTTCCTGTACTCGTCCCTCTGGGGAGAAAAGCTTTGTGTGGTTTCGTCCCAATCGAGTAATCCAGCAGATCATTGCGTGATGCGCTATTGATATTTATTCCTCACCCCTTTTTGAAATTCAATACCATCTCAGATGCGAGTAAAACGGGTTCATCGCAACCACCAAACTACCAAAATAGAAATTTTCCAACACCGCTGTACATTTCCTCAAGAGAATTGTCTGAGGCTTTATTGGATATAAAGAGATTTTACGCTCACATTCAACGGATTTGATGGGAACGGAGCATCAAGACACGAAAGCGGCCCGTGACATCACGACTCCAGGAGGCCATTGTTGGGCTGTTTGGCTCCGGGTGGTCGCGGAATCGACTGGGAGCCTGACAGAATTGAGCGCGACACGTTGTTTTCTCTATCCATGCTTGACCCCCTACTGGACGTTTCACACACGGTGACAGGGCGGCAAAGATTACATGACAAGGGTCACTAAATATAGCGAGAAGGCTTCTCCTTCAGGTGAGGCCACTGTTTCTGTTTCTATGCCAACCTTCAGACCGGCAGTCGCCCTCGTCTCCAAGGCTCTGTGATGAGCGGCTAATTAATCCAATGCATCGCGTATTGTGATTTACGGTTGCACATTTTGTCGTTGCGTCCCCCCCCCCCTTGTAACCCGCTAAAAAAAAGGCAGGCCAAACTACACCAACGCAAAATAAATAATAAAATGAGACGGAGGTCGACTTAATTAACGTGCTGGCGTGTTGAATCAGTTCACTGCGGTTCTGGCAACAAAAGCAGAACCATGGTGGCGCATCCATGAATGACATTCTCTGTGTTGGGTTTGGAAAAACGCAAGCAGAAAAGTCCTTGTGGTCTTTCTGCGTAACCCACAGACCTTCAACGGCTTCGTTCAAGTTTATCCTTTCAAATGTTTCACAGCTGTGAGTATTGAAAGTTCCCATCCGATTTCTAATTCGCCTCGTTTGGGAGCGGACGTAGATAAAATGAAAGGTTACAATAATATAGTACCAGAATTCCGACCGTTTTAAACTGTGTCTTCATGTTGGGGCCGTTAATAACTAGTCACATTTAGGCTTTACTGCTGAAAGCAGGCTCCCGAATGCATTCAGCTTACAAATCAGCGAGCAACTCTGGTTTCACTATCACCATAAAGTTGCATCTACTGACGAACCGGCCCAGACAGAGTCCTTCACAGCGCCGTCAGACCCTGCGGGCTGCGATTAGGTGCTTTTTTAGTCTTCTAGAGAACTTGGCATAATTACTACTCTTAGACAAGATCTCATCTCGGATGTATTTTAATGCCCAAAGTCAACACGGCCTGCCTCATCCCTCCGACGTGGACCGAATTAACAGCAGCTGTGGAGCAGATAGCATCTCCGTTCACTTAACTCTGTGCCATAAAGCAGGAGGTGCTTCAGTCACTGCGCTGTATTTTATCTCCCAGAGCTCCCGGGGGCGACGCCGCTCGTGTGCTTTCAGAAGCCGTCTTAGTCACAGAGGGAAGTACGACTGCCGCACGCAAGGAGACCTTTTCGTAGACCTTTTCGTAGACCTTTCCTCCTTTACTAAGGAAGACAAATACCAGCAGCCCAGCAGTCGGAGAGAGGGGGGGTTGCTTGGTGTGTTTAGGCCCGAGGCGGTGGACTTACCCCTGTTTGACTGCCCTGTTCTTGTTCACGTCGATGGTGGTGATGGAGTGCTTGGCGCCGGACTGGATCTCCCAGTCCACCTTCCACTGGGTGTTCTTCGACTTGGTTTCCAGCAGGTTCACCCCTTTCTTGGCTTTGACCCTACAGGAAACACCAAGAGATGGGATGAATTATGACGCCTCTGAAAGCCAGTCGGCCGTGATGTTTACTCCATTAAGCACCGACGTGTGGAAGCCTTCCAGGTCCAATGTTCAGACACGAAGCTAACGAGGCCTTTCACGGGACTGAAGGATGGAGTAATGTCGGGTTTTCCACACGAGGATCCCGTGTTGACTCACTCGGGGGAAAACATACGGCAGGCAAAGGGTTCAGGGTCAGATACAAGACGGGATTTACATATTTCGCTCAAGGACACTTCGGCACAGGGTGTTTGAACCAGCAATCGCGCTCGCAACCCCTGCAGTCTCTTCATACCTCAGTTCACATGAAATAACCCGGAGACTAAGGGGACGAGTGCTGCAGTGATAACACGTTTTATTTTACAGTAGTTCACAAAAGAACCCACATGCATCACAAACTCATCTTCTGAGCTAAATTGAATATAATATCAAATAAATACATACAAATGTATGTAAAAACTGGACAGAATACCGGACAAAGCCTGAACACGACTCGGCTGTTACCATGACGCCCGCAGATTATCGATCCGATGATCTCATTTTCATGAAATGCGATACAGGGATGAATTATTAACATCTGGTCTCTGTTTTTTCTGTTCTTTGGCTGCCTTGTGCCTTTGAGTCAATTTATTCCCCCAAAAAACAGAACGGGAAACAAAGCTAAAGGTCACATTTCATGCTCAATTTCAGGTTAATTCTTCCTTCTGCAGCATGTTTACACGCTGTAATGTTTGAGAAACATGCAGAATCTTTAGTAAACAGGGCTTCATAAAATGAGCTGTGTGCGTTCGTCCATGAAATGAGCTGTTGGATACTTCCACTGTATTCATAAAGCCCCTGGACCTGCACTCACAAGAGTCACACGTTGTTGAGATATTTAAAGAAATCTATCATTATGTGCAGATTCTGTATTTGACACTTGTGATAGTGAAATGACAGTTGGCAGCTTAAGGATCTTGCTGATACTCTTCCTTTTCTGAGACTACACCCCCCCCCCATGCCCTCACCCCCCTCCCCCCCCTCCCCTCACCCCCCCTGCGACATCTTCCAGATCGTTCCATTTATTTCCCTGATAGATAAGAATTGTGGAGTCCCGCCGAGGTGTTTCCATTTGCCACGCTAACGTGCGCTCGCTGCATCGGCCACTCAGCCGTGATTTGTGAAAGCAATTGACTTTCAGCCGGAGCCCCCCCTCTTCAGAAGGGTGGGGGGGCACACAGGCTCAACCGGCCTTGTAATGTCAGCGCCACCAGTCCCAGGCAATGAGGTGACTAGAGAGTAGAAGAATTAGTTCAAAAAAGCGAACAAAACAAAAGCAGAGTTTTTTCTCGTGTTATTGCAGCATTCGTTGTCTTCTTTCATCAAATCCCGCCACATTACAGGAAAACGCAGTAATCACCTCGCACCGCTGCGTCAAAGGGGAGATGAAACAGAAAATGTGTAATGTTTAAGAAATCACCCTGATCAGGCCTTTGATGCCAACGTAACACCCGCAGACACTAAGCGAGGCGACCCAGTTGCTGCTGCTTGACGACTGCAGATACTGATCATCAAGCGCTATTGTGGGACACGGCGGTCGGGACGCAACCCTGGTGGGTAATACTTGTATTTATATTCATTACCTACTCTCACCAGCAGCTCGTGGAGGCCACTGCATGTTCATTACAGTCTTTATTGAGTCTGCACGTTGCACACAACCAATGCTTTTAAAAAAAAAAGACTTTTCTTTTCGTTGAAAACGAGAGGGGGGATGAATCCTCACCCGCGGGAGCGCGGCACGAACCCGGCTCCCGGTGCAGCGCAGCTAATGCTGATTAATGAAAGAGCGTGGCAAATGCACGCGCCGTACAGCAAGAAACAGCACACGCCCCAAATTCTCAGAACCTCTGCGAGCCCGGCGTGCGAGCCGCTCCAGAGACAGAGCCATTACTTACTCATTCCACACAGACGCCTCCTGCCATGGCAACACCTATTAGAGCGCCGGGTTGCCGGGCGGACTGCTAAACAGGGGGAGCTTTTGGTCACCGCACGTTTCAGGGCGAGATTTCAAAGCGTTTTTTCGGAGGAAAAAGTGAAGGCCGAGTCACGAGACATGAAAACAAAGGGAGACGCACACAGTGGGCCAAACGCCAGGCCTTCATCAGCTGCTTTGTTCATCACAGGCCTCTTTAAAGAGGGGGGGTCAGGCTTCACCCGTCCTCCCCTCGGGGACGGGAATCACCAGATCACGTGACGGGACGATGGCGCGATGTCACGATACAATCTTAACACAATTTAAAGCGTTTTGCAATTTGCTGCACGTCATGGTAACATACGTTGTGATGCATTGCCCTTTTTTCAGCACGTAATACCATTTGTCAACATCTCTTTGACCAAATAAGATTAGGTTTTCACTCAGTGGAACCAGCTGGTCGCTTTTTTTTTAATCCCTTTTTCTTGCAGCAGAATGGGTTTGTCGGTGGAGCAGACGATCTGGATCGGGCTGAAAAAGCAATTTCTATCTCAAAAGGTTTGCTTTGCCTTTGACATGGGACCTCTGCCTTTGGCGGGGGTGGGGTGGGGGTGCTAGCCTGTTAGCATGGCTCACAACCCATTTACTCCTGTCAGAAATCACACTGTGTTTAAAACTGTCTTATGTGAATAAATAAAACATGCAAACCGGAATTAAATCGAATCAAAGCTCCCAAGTCCTAATATTTCCTTAATGGTCCTTTTAAAGAGTATTTATTGTACACATTGGAGGACGTCCCCACAGGCAGAGCACTCATAAAACTGGAAGTTTTCCAAAGTATAATGAGACCGACTATAAAATACGTTTTTTTTAGATTTTAATCGATTTGAATCTGGCCAATGAAAGTGCAACACTGTAGCCTTTGCGTTTTACAGGATACACGTTACGTTACGTTTCTCCATCGAAGGGTCGGCAGTCAGTGCGAGAACAAATGTGGTGATGTGGTCGACGACTCTTCGTCTGCTTGTGCACATAAAAAGTCGACAACGTCATCCATTGGTTCGCTGGCCGCCATCTTGAATCTTTTTGAAAGAGAAGTCGCCATATTTGGTCTGGTTCTGGTAATCAAACTTCGGCTTCTATTGGTCAAGGGTGGTGTAAAAAAAAAAGTATTCTTTGTATTGTATTTAATGTCATTAAAAATGTTATTAAAAATGTGTTCATTCGAGCTCTTTCCTATGAATGTAGCTCCAGCCAAACAGCCCGACCGTGACCTGTAGCATGTTGGGAACGTCTCATCCAACGCGTTCTCCCCTAAAAAACATCACAACATCAAAAAACCCACTTCCTCGCCACCGCAGCGGTTTCCTCGGCAACCCCCGAGTGACGGCCCCGTCTTCGGGCCTGGCAGCGCGAGCACCAATCGTATCAATCACTTCAAGCACTCTGATATCTGTTTCTCTTCACAAGCAAACAGCTTTGAGGTTGTTATTTCGCGGCTGGAGAACGAATCTTGCCGGGGACGGACTTTTTAATGGGAGCCCACGAAAATTAAAATATAAGAAGCCGGGGAAATATCGCAGAGCAGATTACAAATCTGGAAGCGCAGCTGCCGGTTTGCACACACGTTGGAGCTGATTTATTTGTGGGTGAAGCAACGCGGCGGAGTGATAAATGTGTCTCCCCGCAGCGCGACAGTTAACGACAGCACACTCCAAGTTATTAGCGGCCCGTGTTTGGCGAGAAAAGAGGAGCACGCCGACAACAGCGGCTCCAAACTCTGTAATTATTAAAAACAGCCAAGACGCATTCCAAAAGAAGAGATGAGCACGCGGGGAAATTAGAGCAGTATTTCACAGAAACAGTTTGCTACCATGGAAAATAGAGACTTTGACTTTTGTTGAAATAGTGACTCATGTGACTCATGAAGAAATATATATGCAGTGTCCATTTAGCACACTTTGTCTATCCAACGCCTTCTCTCACCCATTTAACCTCTGATACAATATTTAACTGTTCTTATTATACATCATGACAACAGTTCTCAGTTGAAGCCAAAGTCGGGTTGGCAAACCCACGTTGGAGGTTTATTTCTAAAGGCTCCACGTGCACGCCAACGTGGTGGATGGAGTCCTGCTTCAATAGACGCATGCGAGCCACCAGATAGTGTGGAACCACGGCGCGTTTGACCTCGGGGAGTTTACCGAGAGGCCGAGGTTCCTGAACGCTGCCGGGACGCGTGAGACAGACGTGCACCGGGGGAGGACTTTCTCTGTCTTTTCCTTCTTCCTCCGAATCAACCGGCCGCTGGTTGTTCAAACGTCCCCCACCCCCCCCCCCCCCCCCCCCCCCCCTCCTTTCCTCTGCACTCTGGTGACGAATAGCTGCAGAGGCTCTTAATCGGTCCTGCGGCTACATGCGCAAAAAGCACACAAATATAAATAACGAATCATTGATGTGAGATATTGTAACTTCTCAAATGTGACAGTGAGTCGGGGATTTTATCAGTTAATTACGAGTTGGTTGGTGTGCGGTGAACAGAGGAGCTGCACACGCCGACTCCGATGGGATTAATTCAGCCATGCATCAAAAGCCTCATCTTGTCCGACTCTGGGACTTTTCCATTAGCTTTGTAAATAACTCGACATGTTCTGGATATCAAACGTGAAAGCGCTGCTTTTTAACATAATACAAAATTAAAAAAGCTCCACTGAAGGACGTTATTTGTGCAGCTTTGCTGGTCCCTCCGGTCCCATCACGTGATGACGATGAAAAAGATTGCAGACGGACGGACATTCATCAAAACGACGACGCCATCGGGGCCGAATCCACACGGACGTATTAAGCCCGAACCGACCATTAAACGGGTTTAAACACGCGGCGGTTCCGTCACAAATGAACAGCGCATCACTACGGCGCCTATGCAGCAGAACAAATGCCAAAGTGTCTTTGAACATCAGTGACGACAGCCGAAGGGATTCTCATCTCCCCTCGGCTTCACCGCGCCCCACCGCCTCTCCGGTTTCCCTCCTGAGACCATCAAATGAAACGACCGAACCCTCGTGCCCCCTCCCGTCCCAAGAGTCAATAAACCACTCGAATGGCAGCAGTTGAGCGTCTCGGAGGCGTTAGCGGGGCCCCCAGCGGCTAAATCTGGCTAGCCCTTTACCCCCCTTTACTTTACCCCCCCTCCCACTCAACCGTGGGCAGAAGCTCCATTAGTGCCTCCGAGGGGGCACTTTACAGACGACACGACCGCTTGTGCTTCTGCAGACACAACAAACCCCGTTCCACGAAGAAATGTATAATTCAGCGTCTAAGTGGTGTCTTCTGGCCGGCTGTGGACGTGGACGCTCTCATGTGATGCAATGACATGTGATTCAATTACATAGTCCGCTGCGCACCGCGTCCCCCCCCCATTAGCCTGTTCGGCGCGCTCGCAGGGGGCCACTTTAAACACAGAGGAAAAAGGCTCGCTGTTTATTTCCAGAAGGTCGCCGAACCGTTCGCCTCGCGTCGACGACCAGACGATGAGACGATTAGAAAAGTAACACGTCGTCACCTCGTGTGGCACCGGGTTTATTTCCACTGAGGCAGCGGCACTGAACAGCTGCACCGCACCTGTAGCACAGCCGCCCCCCCCGACCAGCACGCCGCAATTAGGCAACACAGTATTTTGTTTCAGCCGGAGTTCCTAACAGACGTTATGAGTCCAAACAAGATGGCCGAGCTTCAGATGACATGAGGACAGCAAACAAACCCCCCCGTCTTCATTAAACACCCGCCGGTTTCCTCTGAGCCTCGTAATGAGGCGGCGAGTGTTTGCGCTGTCGCTACTTGAGTGACCGGACGGCGAAGGGACGGATCTCGCTGCCAGCCTTCTGCATCCTGTTCACAGGTCCTTCGGCGAAAAGTCTGTCGGCTGGAGGGAAAAAAGCGACGGGAAAACAAGGATGATCAACTAAAAAATGCAAAAATAAGAATGTCTCCGGTATTGCCAGGGTGTTGTGTCACTTTGACGAGTTTGACAGTTGGCGCAGAGGCGCTGCAGTTAACGAGCGTCGCCGTTTTATTTTCCCCCGTTATAATGTAAACCTCCACGATTCCACCGCTATTGCGTTTGCATGGTCACGAACCCCCGGCACCTCCCGCGGGACCCTAACATCCCATAACCGCTCAGCCCCCCGCAGACGCAACTGAAGGAAAAACAACCCAAAACATTGCCCTTCAGGAAAAGTCAACCGAAGGGTTGACTGAGACTCGGGGGGGCGTGGGGGGGTGGGGAGGGGTGTCGCCGTCGATACGCGGCCTGCAGTCACTCGCCAAGCGGCCGCAGCGACCATCTGCCCACATGTTCACCCGGCAGCGTGACGCAGAGGGGCTGAAGGCGAGCGGCCATGCGAGAGGCCTCGGCCAGCGGGGACGGCCGTCGCCTCTGACTGAAAGTAAAAAGGCGACAATGCGCAGCGCGGCGGCCCAGCGGTCGCATGCAACCCGGCCTGCGGACACGCCGGACGACAGGGAGAGGCAGAAGAGCTGCATGGGGTGGATTTGTGTAACTGCTGACTCTAATTGGGCGACATTTAGACGCGTCCAGCGACAGAGAAAGACAATGTGGAAAACGAGCACGAACGAGTCCGCAGACTCGTGTTGCCATGGAAAAGATGGAGGCGGTATAATTACAGCGAACAGCACAGTGGCTTTTAAAGAGGCTCAGCGTGCTCTCCTCCACTCGGCTTCATCTGACAAGTTGAAATGTCTTAGTTGCTTTCTGGCTTGTTGCTCCAAAACTCAATTACAGGCCTCAAGACGGCGGCCGTTGTCTCTGCGGCCGATCAAAGAGGTATATACATATATATAGATATATATATATATACATATATATAGATATATATATATATATATATATGTATTAGATATATATATATATATATATATATATATATATATATATATATATGTATATATATATATATATATATATATATATATATATATATATATATATATATATATCTAATACATACACACTTTTATTCTGTTATAACGAGATTCAGCGAAAATAGAATGGATTTAACAATCAAAAAGCACAAGTCAGAACCGTAACAGGAGGCTGCTACAGGCGGAGGAAATGCAAAGCACGCATATATTTTGGTCAAGTCAAGCTATACGGTCTCTAATCACACATTTTCTCACATATATCAACTAATAAATGTAGCAATAATTGCGCATATTGTGAGGAGTTGGTTAAAGTAGGTGGTAGAAGTGGTTGAGGATGCGTGTTGTGTGATTCTTTCAGTGCGTCGGTTGTCCGTCATCTGCATCCTGCAAAGTAATATTCATCTAATCGGAGACGATCGCTTTATTTCCTTTCTTGTTTATTGCTACTTGCTCTTATCTTTCTCTTGTTTACCGTGTTGACTGTACGTGGTGCTCATTTCTTGAGCCACGTGGTGTCTCTTAACTCCGATGCGATGCAGCGCGGCGCAGCAGATAACATCCTCGCATCCTCGCAGCCGTTATGTTTAGCATATAAAGCGAGAACGAATCCTTGTGAAGGCAAATGACCCGATCACTTGCTTCGGATATCAGCAGCGGATTAGTAGTCGCAAGGCGTGTCTGTGCACGGCTGTGCACCGTCGCAGCTTCTGATCTGTGCACATCACAGTCAAAGACGCCACGTTGAGCTTCACTCGCTGAAAACAAATACGTCTGACCTCACCTTGCAGGGCCAGAAGTGAACACGTTGAGCACACAAATGCTGACACTAACCTGAGGAGCTCTCTCACGCACACACGCGCGCACACACACGCATGCACAGGAAGCCCACGCAGCGGCACAATGGCGACACAGTCGGCTGCGAGTGCGTCCACTTTGGAGGACAATTATTCTAAGTAGTTTTCCCATCAGAGGAGCCGTGAGCAGGAGACCCTCGGGTGAGCCAGAACCTTTCTGAGGAAGCAATCGGGGAAATAGCCACTGTCCAATTTATTTGATAAGGCGCGTCTGGCTCAGACTCGCCAGCGGACGCAGGAGGGGAAGAAGGATCGGGGCCGCGCTGCAGCCCAGTTGGTGACATTTTCATGCGTTTGCGGTTATTATAATAATATTTCAGCCGGCGTCCTGGGTGGACGCTCGAAGTTCAGGGTGCAATCGACGACGGTTAGCTTAGCCCCCGAGCATGTGATCAAGCAAAAAGCGCAGGGCTACGACTGCTAATTGGAGCGTGAGATGCAGATGCTGCTGCATGAGAGCCGCCGTGGTTACAATGCAGCGAGACTGGGCGACTGAGCCTCCCTTCAAGTCACCGACAATAGAAGACTAAATTCAAAGATCTTTTTAGGCAGGGAGGGGTGAGGGGGGGGGGGCAGCGCCCTTGATGTTCTCTACTTTTCCCCCCCAGCAACTTCTGTTTCAAATTGGACAGCTCTGAGTAAAACTAGCTCTCTCTGGGGATCCTCACCCACACAGAAGCCAGTGGAAAGGAAATGCTATCCCTCCCTGGGGACACGCGCACACGCACACACACACGCACACACGCACACACGCACACACACGCACACACGCGCACACACGCACACACGCGCACACACGCGCACACACGCACACACGCACACACGCACGCACGCACGCACGCGCACACGCGCACACGCGCACACGCGCACACGCACACACGCACACACGCACACGCACACACACACACACACACACACACACACACACACACTGACATAGAAATGTGCTTTGAAATGTTCACATCGTGGAAGGATGCAAACAAACAAATAGAAACACGGGCGCTCATGTGTTACGGGTCGGTTCGCTGACGTTGAGCTTCACATTCTGATCAGTGCAACACAAATGTTAAGTGATTAACGAGTTGCTATTCGAAAATGACAACAAATGTCAGAGGAAAATGCAGGTTCCGGCTTATGCAACGTGAACGCTGCAGTGTTTTCTATCTCATATTAATTGTCTCTGCAATACCTAAAGTTCAACTTATTTATAATGTTTGCAGACTCCGTCCATACGTCTCTTTTCCTGAACTTATTGTCTCAACCAGTTTTCTTTGTAGCGTGTTAAAGTTTATTTTTGAAAAGACGCAATGGTGACGTGTTAAAGACGCGTTCTATGTTCTAGACCACGGGAGGCTGTCCGTGAATAATTAAGAAGCGCCCCCCCCCCCTCCTGCGGCTTCTTCTTGGGCCTTCAGCTCATCGTACAGCCAAGATAAACCATCCGTCTACAAACCACACAAACTCTCCCGAGCCCCTTTCCCTGCAGCCGATGCCCGAGGCCAGCGGTCCTCTGACGCGGCGGCGCCAGCGGCCTCGTGGCTGATGTCAGCGACCGGCCAACCAATGACATTCCCTCACCTCGAGATCCAGCGCTCTCAAATGCAAACGTGCCTTCATTTCCCCCTCGGCAGAGGAGTTCCTGCTTGTGCACCTCCTGGGTACCAGACTGGGGGGAGACAGTGAGAGGCAGCCCTGCGGACAGAAGCGTGAACATACACAATGAAGTAGCCAATCATCTGCCGGAGAGAGATAGAGAGGGGGGTCTTTGAGACGCCGTGAGAGCTGCCAGCGAGACGAGTGCATCCACGTGGGCTCTAACGGGAACCTGGGAGACACCTTCAAGTGCTATTTTGAGAAAGATGAAACGACAGAGAAACGACGCCTGTCTGTCTGTCCGTCGTCATCTGCAAATTCATACGAGACGGTCGGAATCCAGGCAGCTTCCTGGCAGCTTCCTGGCAGCTTCCTGGTCCACGATGCAGCTCCTCCAGCACCACGTCCCGCAGACCATCTGAGAGGGAAGCCCCCCCTGAACATGCACCCCATGACCCGGAGTACAACGCTACCTAACCTGCAAACAGCTGATACTGAAGTCATGAGAAAAGGACTCCGTTCAGATCTCCGTTCACTCCTCCACGGTTCAAATAGGCGCATTTGTGTCAATAGAGTTAGTTTAATATTGTCGTTACATTCGTCTGCTGCAGTAAGAAGACCATATTCTTTATCAAGGGAAGCAAGAGCTTCAAACAAGCGTCCTTGGCGTTTCTTTGGGCGACTGTCGGCTCTTCACGGAGAACCCAAAGGTTTGTTTTGCTTCATTAATTGTTTTCTCCGGGTCTGAAAGTCATCGGCCACCAAATAAACCGATCCAGCTTGATCGGGCTCGCCATTCCAACGCCAGCGTTAAAGAACGTTGGGAAATTGATTGAGGCAAACGTGAGGTGAGGTGCGGAATGGATGTTTCAGAGAGACGAGTCGGAATACCTGAAAACGAAAAGGAAGGAAAAACCAACTGACAACAGTTGGAGGCTGCTTTTGATCCCACGCGGCCTCGCCGGCACGCCGCATCATCAGCCGACAGCCCGCAGGTTCTCCTCCTGGGCTGCTTGTCGTCAGGTGCCAACGCAAACTTTCAACTGGAAACAAAGCCACGCGGCAAAAGAATGAATCCCAACGTGCCGAACTTTCGTTTTCAAATACGAAATTCCAAATGCATGCGTGGAAACAACAGGACGAGCCGCCGCCCCCCCGCCGGCCACGGAGGCTGCTCTACCGAAGTGGGACCCGACATCGATTCCCTTCCCACAGCCGCGGTGTTGTGTTTAGCAGACCTGCTGACCTGCGTGGCGGCAACGCGCTTCGTGAGCTGCTGATGACGCAGTGGAATCAGCTAATATTTAAATGGACCTAAACTGTTTGCTAATCAGCTGAGGGAAAATCTCCTTCCTTCATTACAGCGTATTCACTACTTAAATGTAATGAAGCAGACTTCTGGAAAAGAGATAACAGAGTCAGAGGAACACAAGCGAGACTTACTAAGTAAATGTGTGATGAATTGATATTATATGCACTTCTGTTACGTAGAACCACCATCAGCTGCTGGGGAATCAGTTTCCTGGTAATCCCGAACTCCAGGTCAGTTGGGTACAAAGTGCAATAAGCAGCCTGCCGTGGAAGACTCGCGGTGAGCATCTCAATTAAATGCAAATAGTGTGTGAGCGTGTCTCCTTATCAAGAAGCACGCACAACGATGGAATGATGTGCACGCTAGCTAGCTTCCTTCCCTCCTCCACTGCCTCCTCGCCCCGGCCTCTCTAACAGCCTGGCTTTGCTGACGAGTAGTCCGGCTAAATAAAGAGGGATGAAGGGGGGGTTGTGTGTGGGGGGGGTGAACAAAGCTCTGGAATGCAGATGACATCCTTTCGGCAGCGACAGGAAGCGCGCAGTCGCACGCCGGCGTCCCACGAGAGCCGCTCCTCCGGCAGCAGCCGCGCCGTCTTTGCAGCCTGGAACCTTCACGTCAGCGATGTTCTCGTGGATCAACCGATGTGCACACTGACTACTGATCCTTCTGGGGGGGGGGGGAGGGACTTCTTCTACACGAGTCAGAAAATTGTTCAAAAAATGCAAACGCCCTCAAACGCTATGAGAAACTTTGCTGAAGGGTAAAAGAGTGAGCGAGCGGGAAAGAGGCGCCGCGCTGAGACAAACATGGCGTCAGTCATCACGCCGCTCAGAGGCTGCGGCTCGCTCACACGCGCCGGGTAACGACGAAATACGGCTCCTTCATGTCGGGGACAAGAAGGTAAACACGAGCGCCGCGCTTCTGGTGCAAAGCCGAGTTGATTTGCTGATGCAAAGTCGTCCGTGGACTCGGCGGCGGCTCCGTCGCCCGGCTGCCTGCAGGAAGCTCAATCGCCCAACGTGTGAGACCAAATGATCCAATCAGGAAGGTGCGATATCTTTGATGTCTATTCAGACACCATGTAAACAATAATCCCTCAGTGCCTTATGAAGGATACACTACATAATTTGTTACCTTTGTCTATGAATCATATATATACTAAGCAATTACATTTAATATATTACTTAACGATCAATTATCATTTCTTATAGATTTACCATTTATCTCAATATACCGTGTGTAGTTATCACAAAGTGTTGTCGTATTGTTACGCTCTATTTGATTCACACGCAGGCAGCCGCTTCAGCTGTTTCGTTCGCCCGCTTCCCCCCCGCAGCTTCCCAACGCTGATGTTTGTGGCGAGATGATTAAAAACAAGAGACGGATCTCAAGGGAGAGTTTTGGCCGCCTCACACGCAGAGAGAGAGAGAGATCGTATGCACGTGGAAGTCAGGTGGAGGTCACTGGCTTTTGGAGGAACCTTTCCCGTAAGGCATCATGGTGTTGCGTGATGTCGTACACTGCAAACATCCACTAGAGGAAACGCATTGGATGCTGCGTCCTGCATTTCGCATGGCTCACTAATTTGCCAGAGAGAACCCGACCACGTACGACCCCTCCGCCCCCCCCCCGCCCCCCGAGCACGCGGACAGTCCCTCAGCCACGGCCACGTGTGCTTTGAACGTGTGCTCCATTATCCGGGGGGGTAAGAGTGCGCCGGCGGCGCGTGCAGCGGTCGCAGCAGCGGAGTAATTGCAGCCGAGCTGAGGTTGCACGCCGAATCCCGCGGAGCCCCCCCTCCATCCCCCCCACCCCCGGGGTGACGCGCTGAGCAGAGTAAAGTGTTTCCACAACCCTGCAGCCTGACTTCCATTTGCATTTCCTGCAACGTGGGGAGAAGAGGAGGGGAAATGCACCTCCGCTTCCAATCACCACTACACGGCCACCATGATCACTGAAGGCCGAGAGAGAGAGAGAGGGAGCGAGAGAGAGAGAGAGAGAGAGAGAGGGAGGGAGGGAGAGAGAGGGAGAGAGAGGGAGAGAGAGAGCGAGAGAGAGAGAGAGAGAGAGAGAGAGAGAGAGAGAGAGAGAGAGACAGAGAGAGAGAGGGAGAGAGAGGGAGAGAGAGGGAGAGAGAGAGGGAGGGAGAGAGAGAGAGAGAGAGAGAGAGAGAGAGAGAGAGAGAGAGAGAGAGAGAGAGAGAGAGAGAGACAGAGAGAGAGAGGGAGAGAGAGGGAGAGAGAGGGAGAGAGAGAGGGAGGGAGAGAGAGAGAGAGAGAGAGAGAGAGAGAGAGAGAGAGAGAGAGAGAGAGAGAGAGAGAGAGAGACAGAGAGAGAGAGGGAGAGAGAGGGAGAGAGAGGGAGAGAGAGAGGGAGGGAGAGAGAGAGAGAGAGACAGAGAGAGAGAGGGAGAGAGAGGGAGAGAGAGGGAGAGAGAGAGGGAGGAGAGAGAGAGAGAGAGAGAGAGAGAGAGAGAGATGATGACGCAGCAGTTTTGTTCAACCTGTAAACATCCATCCGGAGGTGAGAAGCTCCTGTGCTCATAAACAAGCGCCGTGAGGGCGGCAGAGATGTTGGAATCCCTGGACTTTAATCTTCCTTTATAATTTCTAATCTATAGTCGCAGCAAACTCAGTCGGCACCGGGATTCTGAACCGCGAGGCTCCTGCAGGCGGCGAGCGTCGGTCAGTAAAACCGCAAAATGCCACGTTGGAGGCAGTAAATCTCAGGGAGCAACGTGGAACTCAGCAAAATCCTCAGCCAAGGCCAGAACTGTAAGCCTGCCCGAGGGGCGGGGGGAAGGGGAACCCTCCCCCCCGTCCCCCTCCCCCAGAACGCTGAACAGATCCATAAGGATGTGTGCATGAGGCGCGTCCACGTGTAAGAGGGACGATGACAGCGAGCGTCCTTGGCCCTGACACAAAACACAACAGCAGGACCCCCCCGGCCCCTCAACCCCGCGACCCCCCCTCAAAGAAGAAGAGGACCCAGGCTCTTGTGGGGAGGGGGGGTTTAACCGAATCGCTCATCATCGATGTGCAGGTGATCAACCTCAGAGCCAAACAGAGAAAGGTTCATTATCTCAGTCAGCAGAGGAGATATATCTGCCCCCCCCCTTTAGCGGAGGGTTACACTTCCCAGTGTTGCCGGTTCAAATTAGTGGGGGAGGGGGGTGTTTGCCGTTTCATTAGGCCTCAGCCACACTCACGCTGTGTACTTGGGAGGTGCTTTTGCACTTTGTCGCAGCGATAAGAAGCTTCTCAGAATATTTTACATCACAGGACGTGTTCTCAATGCCCCCCCCCCCCCCCCCCCCTCCCCACGCCCACCCCCCACCTTCCACAAATGGCATCCGCTCCACAAAAGGGACTCTGTGATGCTCGGGGCTGTGAGAGCAGAATAACGAGAGGAGCCAGTCGGCGCGGAAACAAGCGATGAATTCAATCCCGGCGGCGTCGTCTATCGGAGGTTCCAGCGGGGAGGAAATAATTAACCCCCCTTTTCTGGTGACATGTAGCAATTTCCTTAAGTAAATGAAGTGCTAATATTCCCCGCCGATGCATTCAGGCACCTCGCGAGGCTCGGGCTTGTTGCCAGGTAACCGTGTTTGGATGCTGATTCGGTCCGAAGGCGGTATGTTGCAGAATTCCTAATCCCACATTACGTGATGAGAGGCCTTGAACACTGGTTCTAAAGACAGGTGGTTTTTATTGGCTTATTATTAACCCTCAACTGTTTGATAAAGCAGAATACCACTGATGGCTGCTGAAAGATGTCATGTGATGCTACATTTCATATATGTGATATTGAGTCGTATATGTTTTAGTTTTTGGTGAATATATCCTTACTACCCCCCGACCTTTCTTTAATCTTCTGTATCGCGCCAACGAAGACGACAGATCGGAGCTCACTAGCTGACCCCTGATCAGAACTAATGTCACATTAAATGAAGCCTCCATGTGTTTGAAACGCCGTTGTGCTGTAAAGAATCACTCGCTCTCGGGCCAACGGGGGGTTTTCCTGGATTAGAGAGGTTAGACGGGCCTGGCAGGTCAGATCAGGTGGGGGGGCGGGGGGGATTTATGCCGTACCACACATCATAACTGCTTTACGTTATATTGATATAAACGTCTGCAGACGGCGTTTCATTTAAACCTTTCATCTCTGCTTAAGTGGAGGAAACACAGCTGAAATGCTGCTTTCTGTACAAAGAGCTGAAGGAAAGATCCCTTTGTTGGGCGTTATCCGTTACGTTTAAATAACGGCGGGATATAGATGAATAAAGGACGGGGAGCAGGGGGGTCCATCGCCGCACTGACACGGCTCACATCAAGAGTTTAACTCTGAAACCCTTCACACCAAAATGAGAACAAGCAGTTCTCTGGTAAACTCGGTAGCAGAATCAGACTTTCCCGTTGCCTTTAGAGGAGAAGCCACTGTACAACAGAGACAGTAGGAGATAAGAAAGACTGACAAAACTAAATATACTATATAAATTAAAATGAATAAATCCACAGTGTGCTTGATGAGACGCTTGCAGTGACGGCCTGTCAACCATGTCATCAGAAAGTATCATGCATCACTCAGCCTCTTCGCGACTAATGAATACAATACACTCATACACAGAGAGAATAGAGCTGTTTATTCATTATACATCACTCACAACCAATCTATGCTCCTTCCCCATCGGTCCAGATTGATTTAAATACACGGCTGTAGATCTCGGGTGTCAGATTGTGTGATTGTTGCAGTTAACCGTGGTCGATACGAGTTCTAAGCAGCTGAAACTTTCTATTGCGTCTCCTTTTCCTTCCACTCGCTGCTAATGAGCCGACTGAAAAATGACGAATATATATGGTGTTATATATATATATATTCTGCATCATATTTCTCTGTGTTTTGTTATTTGCGAAGATCCTCTTGATGACACAAGGTAACAAATAGCTCATAAAGGGATTATTTCATTATTATTATTATCTTAGCTACCGATATAAATATGAATTAAAAGCTGCTTATTTACTTGGCGGAACGGAACCTCCAGCGACCCACTTGTGGGTCCCAACCCACTGCTGGGGAGGAACCGCCATTTAAATGCTCTTTGACATAGCATCTGTTGACATAGAAAAACGTTGGACCAGAGGGCCGATGTGCAAATGATACATCTGAGTCCAAACGAGTTGTCGCTTAAAGAGGAAGCCTGAACTAACCACAGCGCCCCTCCTGGTGCCTCTGCTGCACGACGCTTTCTACTGATACAAAACCATGGGGGAGGCGGGCGGAGCCGCAGAGCGCTTCTGCAGAAACGTTTAACACACTGCAGGCGAGCGCCCACGTGATTGTTTGCCAAAGCACTTGAAGGTATGAGCGATATGGAGGTCGGAGCGCCATCGCAGACGCCACTCACCGCTTCAGATGAAAACGTGATGGGGGCGCCGGGTCACACAGCGCCGCCGCAGGGAAATGGAAAAACCAATTCATCCGCGTTTTATGAATATGCATTAACCCAGTTCCCCCGCTGAGGTCGGCTTGTCCCCCGATACTCGACCCGCATCACTCCAGTCGGCTCGCAAGCCGAGCGACGAGGGAAGCGCAGTTTGTTTCTGCAGCCACTGCACGCGTGTTAACCCGCGCAGAGGAGTCCGACCTAAAGAGTCCTTCATCTTATTGTGCGCCGGGTTTCTGCGTGCGGCTTGGCAAGCGACAGCTGCAAAGAACCGTCGCCGAGGCAGAGAGGTGCATCGTTACATGAAAGGATGCAACTTCTCCACGCGGCCGCGCTTCCAGCCGGGTCCATTACTGGGGATTGCTTTGTGAAACCTGCTGGCAGACATGGTGGAGAAGGAGGGAGGCTGCAGCGTGTAATAAAACCTCGCCAATTTCTGTCTGTGACAACATGAGGGGGGGAGGCTTATCTTAGTCTTGTCCCCGAAACTCATAAATGGTTTTGAAGATAACCACACAAGGCTCCGTGTGTGTGTGTGTGTGTGTGTGTGGGGCGGCCTTGTGCAGGTAGAAAGTGATCTAATGTTGGAGGGGGGGGGGCGTCGCCGACTGGGAAATATGATAACCTCCCAGGAGTGGACGCCTCACTGCCTGCCCATCAAACTGCACGCGTTATTGCATTCCCCTCCCTGAATGCCGTGAACGCACTCCGACACTCGTTTAGTTGCCAGGCAGTAACAGTAACGTTGAGCGGCGTCCAGACGCTTGCTGATGCATTAATCCGTCTCTTGCAGACGCGTGGGCTAATGTGATCCTCCGTTAATGCGGACCTGCTGGTAATCCCTGAATTAACGCCTCCTTTTTACATTTTCCTTTTCTTCTGGTCGACTCCTCCGTCTCGGGTGGATCTCAGCAGGTCAGGTCGACTCGAGTGACGTTACGCATCTTGAAATGAAGGTTAGCATGTGTCGCCAGTCGATGACACATAACATCACATCTGTCATGTGACGTCCAATAAAAAAAAACAACGCCACGTCTGGACGTTTGATGGAAAGAAGTGAGCAGAGAGCTCAGCCCCCCCTCGCGTTCTACATTATATTAATTAAAACATGATTAATGAAAGCCACTTAGACTCTAATAAGGGCTCCGCGCTGATGCTTGGCCTGGTAATAGACCATAACCACGGAAAAATGTGCAGTTTTCTCCGCAAACACAGCGTTTTAAAAAGCGGACATGAAATGGCTTCCCCCAAAATGCCCGAGCACATCGCAGAGGATCGGCCCAATTAACGGCAACACGGCACATTCAACCAGAGTTTGTTCAAGTGGTTAATTAGGAAAATGGCCGCTGATTAAACCCTCTTCTGCAGCAGAACGCCGGCTGCGTTAACGACGAATAGACTTTCACACAGAATATATGTAAACGCCTCACGAGTTTACAGCTGTGCGCACGGACCCGATGGACTTTGAGGCTTTGCGTTGCGCTCAATCAAACTTAATTGGCTGCGCTTTGGTTCAATTGTCTTTAAAAAAAAAAAAACTAAAGACGAGCTTCCCTAAACAAAGGTACCTCGCTCGCCGACTCCTGGTCAACAAAGGGCGGAATCCCATTAGTGGAACAATCGTCCACGAGGAGCCGAGTCATTAACGGCAAACAGCACATTTCATTAGAACACTGGCACACGCACACACTTTCCTCTCTTTGTGACTCAGAGGGGACGCCGGCTTATTAAAGATCACAACGACAATGCCCCCCCTCCCCCACCGCCCCTCGCCCCCCCGCTGCTCGGCCCCAAGTGAACGGTTCAAGGTTAGGAAAAGGAGCGAAGCAGGAGGGGAGGCAGAAGTGGCGGTGCGGTCCAATGAACCCCCCCGCCCCCCCCTCCTCTCATCAGATCAGTCGTCAACAGCGGCTCGCCGCGTCACCAGATGTGTGGTGACATGGCGGCCCGCGGCGAGGCATCGCTCCCTCGCTCGTACAATCCCGACTGACATTTCCCATCAGGGCGATCAGGGGGGGGAAGACGTGGCGACAGTGAGACGTGACACAGACAGATAAAGAGGGGAGGGGTGCGGGGGGGGTCAGGACGTTGTCCCCATGAGGCGGCCTGTCCGGCCCCTGTGGGTCACTGTCCCATTGGGGGCCGGGGCCTTTGAATACTACATGATGTCCCCGGTGCTCAGGGGCCCCACACAGGGTCCCGCAGCCCCCGTGTGCACAGGGGAGGACGGACAGGATGGAGGTGGGCGGGGGAGGGGGGTTTGTTTACTGCGGCGAGGCGGTTTAGCGAAAATGTCAACGTGCCACCAAAATCTATATTGGCAGCTTGACACAGACTGAGCAGCGGCCTTCACACGCACGCCGTTTAAAGCTGACCCAGTCATTTTTTCAATGATCTGTCAGATTTAAAAGCAGCAGACCATGGATGGATTACTGGCGGACTCGGGGGTCCAAAGTGTCAGAGCCTCCCGAACCCTCCCGTCATCCCACATAGAAAATGTCAATCAAAGAGAAACCAACCAGAGAGTGAGAGACTCAAAATGAACACAGGGAGACGAAATACAACTACAAAGAGACACTAAAGGACCCCAGAGCGAGTTGTGCACTGACGGAGGTGAGACGGGGGTTGGAGTCCTCTGCCTCTCGGGCCCCAGGGGCCCCGTGTCTCATGCATTACCCATGCAGCAGACACAGCAGTACTGGCTCATTAAAACAACCTTGTGTGTCAATACGATGGCCCAGGATTGACCACTTAATGCATCGCACTTCCTCCAGCTGAACCGGCCGGGGTGCATGTGAGTGTATAAGTAGTTTATCTACATACATTACGAGTAGTTTGTCTGCATACATTACAAGTAGTTTATCTGCATACATTACGAGTAGTTTATCTGCATACATTACGAGTAGTTTATCTGCATACAGTATGAGTAGTTTATCTGCATACAGTATAAGTAGTTTATATGCATACGGTACGTGTAGTTTATCTGCATACAGTATGAGTAGTTTATATGCATACAGTATGAGTAGTTTATATGCATACGGTATGAGTAGTTTATATGCATACAGTATAAGTAGTTTATATGCATACGGTATGAGTAGTTTATCTGCATACAGTATGAGTAGTTTATATGCATACAGTATGAGTAGTTAATATGCATACAGTATGAGTAGTTTATATGCATACAGTATGAGTAGTTAATATGCATACAGTATGAGTAGTTTATCTGCATACAGTATGAGTAGTTTATATGCATACGGTATGAGTAGTTTATCTGCATACAGTATGAGTAGTTTATCTGCATACAGTATGAGTAGTTTATATGCATACAGTATGAGTAGTTTATCTGCATACAGTATGAGTAGTTTATATGCATACAGTATGAGTAGTTTATATGCATACGGTACGTGTAGTTTATCTGCATACAGTATGAGTAGTTTATATGCATACAGTATGAGTAGTTTATCTGCATACAGTATGAGTAGTTTATCTGCATACATTACGAGTAGTTTATCTGCATACAGTATGAGTAGTTTATCTGCATACAGTATGAGTAGTTTATATGCATACAGTATATGTAGTTTATCTGCATACGGTATGAGTAGTTTATATGCATACAGTATAAGTAGTTTATATGCATACGGTACGTGTAGTTTATCTGCATACAGTATGAGTAGTTTATATGCATACAGTATGAGTAGTTAATATGCATACGGTACGTGTAGTTTATATGCATACAGTATGAGTAGTTTATATGCATACAGTACGTGTAGTTTATCTGCATACAGTATGTGTAGTTTATATGCATACAGTACGTGTAGTTTATCTGCATACAGTTTGAGTAGTTTATATGCATACAGTACGTGTAGTTTATCTGCATACAGTTTGAGTAGTTTATATGCATACAGTATGAGTAGTTTATATGCATACAGTACGTGTAGTTTATATGCATACAGTACGTGTAGTTTATCTGCATACGGTACGTGTAGTTTATCTGCATACAGTACGTGTAGTTTATCTGCATACAGTACGTGTAGTTTATATGCATACAGTTTGAGTAGTTTATATGCATACAGTTTGAGTAGTTTATATGCATACAGTACGTGTAGTTTATCTGCATACAGTACGTGTAGTTTATATGCATACAGTTTGAGTAGTTTATCCGCACAGGTTTAGGTAAACACACAGAAGTGACAGAAAAGGCTACCAGACGTCTTGAGCCGTTACAGTGATTGTGTTTGGAAAACGTGGTGAGATTTATCACGGAACCTGCTGCAGGTGGAAACTTGCGGGAGGGAAAACTCCAGCGCACTAATGAGAACCCTGTGTGGGTTCCTCGCCACGTTCACTCCAGAAAGGACCAAAACACTGAGTATGAACAACTCAAGCAAAAATGTGTCATGAGCTGGCGAGTGTGATTTCAACGTGACGAGCAGGCCAATGGCTCCTAAACCCCCCCCTCCCCCTCCCTCCTTCCCTCCCCCACCAAAGAATGAGAGTGGACGCTCTCATGTTGGGACATTGAGTCGTCCCCTCAAAATGTTTATCCATGGAGAAATATGAACGATCACGTTGACCAGCCGAGCACGACAGATGAGCACGAAACAGAGCCGGAGAGTTGCATCGCCATGGTTACCAAAGGAGGGCCATTCCTCCCATTCTCATTGCATGGCATGTACTCCCGCACGCACGCACGCACGCACACACACACACACACACACACACACACGCACACACACACACACACACACACACACGCACACGCACACGCACACACACACACACATCGGGGGCGGCGGTGGGTGAATCCGACATGTGGCCACATGCCGCCGCGCCCGTCGACCCGCAAAAACAAGTTACCAATCTTCAAAGCAAGTTGACGGCGGAGGAGAAGGAAACGCAAAGAGCGACAGCGGCGAACGGGGGAGTCGGAGCAGGGAGGGGGGGAGGTGGAGCCCTTCCGATTGATCTTTAAAGGACGCTCCTTATTGCATCTTTTATAGCCTTCCCCGGCGCGTAGAGAGGGAGGGGGATGGGGAGGCCGGGGGGGGGCGACCCGACGCTCTGCTGACAGAAACGCTGAATTCCCGTCACTGCGCAGGATGGAAGCGGGCGTTTCATCTCCGGGCGCCGTCCTCTTGGAAGGCTCAGAGACCTTTTACCAGAAAAGCCATCAAATTATTATCGATAGTCTAAAATGATACAAAATCAGAATCCCTGTTTAGTCTGTTTAGAACAATCTTTATGTTTCACTCTGTAATAGTCTGTTTTGGTCTCGTTTTAGAGTGTTTTTTTGGTCGTAGTTGTGTTTCTCTTTGTACTTTTATGTGTCTTTATTGTCTTTGTGTTTCTCTTTGTAGTTGTTTTATGTCTCTTTTAAGACATTTTTCTCTCTTTGTAGTTTTATGTCTTTTTGAGTCTCGTTGTTTTTTCACCCTGGGGTCCTGACAAAAATAACCCAAAGTTCAAAACTGGAGTTGTTGCATCTTGATTAAACACCTCATTCTGTATCCCCTGAAGGATCTGATACTAAAATACAGAGGCCCATTGAATACCATGAAAACCAATCAGAGCTGCAGCTGTAAATATGAAATAATGTCCGTACCCACAAATGCATCAATAGGATGTTATGAGGTGTTCGTCCAGGTTCTATTGATCGGCTATGAAGAATGAAGTCTTCACTTTTGCTGCATGTGGGAATTATCACTGTGGAAACGTCACGTCGATGAACTGGGTCATTTCTTTCGGAATTCTGACTGGAATTAGAAAAAGTGAACACATTGAGGTTATAACCTTGAGAGTCTTAGGTTTATTAAAGAGTGAGGAGTCACTCTTTTTCTAGACTTGTTTTTGCCTCGGAGCTGATTGAATAAATTGATGCTTAATTAATATCCCGCTAATCTCAACGTTTCAGGCCGTTGGAGACACAGTTCAGACTCCGGCAATCGTATTTACAGTGTGTTTCATCATCATTGCCGAGTGCGTCGGCATCATTTGATTCCTCGCTGCCTTCGCGCCTACAAGCGGAGAAAAACTTTCCTCCTCCTCGAGCTTTGTCGAGTGCAAATAATCATTTACTCTGAATATTGTGTTGGTAACTGAGGAGAAGAGAGTGCGAGGAGCGGCAGGCTGAGCTGAGCCGCTCGTTCCGGCAGAGGCTCAAACTGGCAAGTTTTAAATCTGCAAATATTTATTGTTACAGCCGCCAACGGCCCGTCTGAGACGCAGAATATTTAACAGCAAACAAACGACTTTCACCGCGGAGACCAGCAGTACTTTGAGGGTGTCGTTTACGGCCACAGCAGCCAGCTGTTTGCAGCTGTAAAAGTCAATTACAACCTGCTTCCCACCAATCCACACAGTCAGCAACTAGCTGGCTACATTTCTGATGCTACTTGATAGTTAATCAAGGTTAATTGCTACAAGTTATTACGGATTTTACGAGAATAGAAGTTAATTGGTTCCAGTGATTTTCTTGCAGTTGAAATGTGTTTGACGTGTATTTAGACGATATCCTTTAACTGGCTTGTAAAATGTTTGGCCCACTTCCCATCACAAGAAGCGTGTCCGTTTCTCAGATAACGAGCAGCAGCCAACATTCCCGGGAAGATGAAACATGCAGACTGTAGTCACCTGAAGACATTTGCAACGTGTCAAGAAGAATGTGTGAGATGATCGATGAAAATAATGGTGCCGAAAGTTCGTCTTCTTCAATAGTACAGCAAGAGCACGGGAACCAACAACACGGGAACCAACAACACGGGAACCAACAACACGGGAACCAACAACACGGGTAACAACAACACGGGAACCAACAACACGGGAACCAACAACACGGGAACCAACAACACGGGTAACAACAACACAGGAACCAACAACACGGGAACCAACAACACGGGTAACAACAACACGGGTACCAACAACACGAGAAACAACAACATGGGAAACAACAACACAGGAAGAAACAACACGGGAACCAACAACACGGGAACCAACAACACGGGAACCAACAACACGGGAACCAACAACACGGGAACCAACAACACGGGTAACAACAACACGGGTACCAACAACACGAGAAACAACAACATGGGAAACAACAACACAGGAAGAAACAACACGGGAACCAACAACACGGGAACCAACAACACGGGTAACAACAACACGGGAACCAACAACACAGGTAACAACAACACGGGAACCAACAACACGGGAACCAACAACACGGGTAACAACAACACGGGGAACAACAACACAGGAACCAACAACACGGGAACCAACAACACGGGTAACAACAACACAGAAAACAACAACACGGGAACCAACAACACGGGGAACAACAACACAGCAACCAACAACACGGGAACCAACAACACGGGTAACAACAACACGGGGAACAACAACACAGGAACCAACAACACGGGAACCAACAACACGGGAACCAACAACACGGGAACCAACAACACGGGTAACAACAACACGGGAACCAACAACACGGGAACCAACAACACGGGTAACAACAACACGGGTACCAACAACACGAGAAACAACAACATGGGAAACAACAACACAGGAAGAAACAACACGGGAACCAACAACACGGGAACCAACAACACGGGAACCAACAACACGGGTAACAACAACACGGGTACCAACAACACGAGAAACAACAACATGGGAAACAACAACACAGGAAGAAACAACACGGGAACCAACAACACGGGAACCAACAACACGGGTAACAACAACACGGGTAACAACAACACGGGAACCAACAACACAGGTAACAACAACACGGGAACCAACAACACGGGAACCAACAACACGGGTAACAACAACACGGGGAACAACAACACAGGAACCAACAACACGGGAACCAACAACACGGGTAACAACAACACAGAAAACAACAACACGGGAACCAACAACACGGGGAACAACAACACAGGAACCGACAACACGGGAACCAACAACACGGGTAACAACAACACGGGGAACAACAACACAGGAACCAACAACACGGGAACCAACAACACGGGAACCAACAACACGGGTAACAACAACACGGGTAACAACAACACGGGAACCAACAACACGGGAATCAACAATACGGGTAACAACAACACGGGAACTAACAACACAGGAAAAAACAACACGGGAACCAAAACACGGGAACTAACAACAGGGGAAACAGCTGCGTTGTGATTCCGAATCAGACTCAGAAAACATTTATTGCCAATGAGGTGAACCGCACAATGCTGGTGTCTTCCACTAACCCCCCCGCACCCTCCCAAGAAAGGGATGAAATATGTGGTTACATGCTTACATGAAAAGAACACGAGTGGCACAGCAGAGGATGTTTCATGACGCATGGCGCGTGCACACTATGATCATGTGCCGCCATTCATGTCGACGTTGTGCAATACCCTTTTTTTTAATCGTGCTGCTTTGGAACGAGGTTGATTGTAACAAAGACACCCGGCGCCGGGATAATTGTCCCATTAACGGGCGGCGGCTCGGAGACGTTTCACATGAGCCCGTCTCACTTCCCCAGATGCAGCATTCATACGGCGTGCGGACAAAAAGACGTGTGAGTTAAATCACAAAGGGAGATATGAGGCTGCAGTTCATGACAGGAAGGAAATGAGGAGTGTTTGCGCAGGTCTGCAAGGAACCAGTCACATTATTTATTCAGCTATAACTCTTGTGTACCTGATTGCATGGGAGCAGGAAAGTCCTCAGACTGAGCTCCTGCTGTGCATGCATACAGCTTCATCACTTTCTTTTTTCGGTGCACATGGTATAAACAGAGTAAATGGATGGAGTATGTCATCGGCATATATTTGAAAGGAGGCCTACCTGAGGGTGAAGTGCTCCACAGTGGAGTTGGGCATCAGGTAGAGGAAGATCTTGAGGGTCTCCCCGGGCTTCAGCGGCTTCTCCGGCAGCCTGAGGAACATGTTCTTGTCCAGCTGCTTGTCCACGAGGAGCTGCTCTCGGCTGGCCTGGTAGAGGCTGATGCTCCCGATGCGCAGCAGGGGGTGCTGTGACGGAGGCTCTCCCCGGGACCCCCCGCCGGCCCGGTGGGCCGAGGCCTCGCTGCACTCCCCGTCCGCACTGGGCCCGTGGAGCGTGTAGTAGAGCTCCGCCTGCAGGGTCTCGCTGGTGAGCCCATCCAGGAGCCCGTCGGCGGAACCCTTCCTCCGACCCAGCGGGGCCACGTTGGCGTTGAACCAGGCCGGGGGAAGCTCCAGCTGGGCCAAGCACTGCGCCAGGTTGCCCTTCATGCGGCAGGAGGTTTTGATTTCGCGGACGTCCCGGAAGGCGTGCAGGCGGACGCAGGGCAGCTGGTCCTGGGGATTGAAGTCGTCCCAGTCGCGCCCGGCGATGTAGAAGAACACCTGGACCACGGCGTTGTTGGAGAAGACCCGGGCCTGGACAATGAAGGCCCTCACCTTCCAGTTGACCGTCACCCGGCCGGGAATATCCAGCGGGCTGGCTGGCTGGAGCAGCTCCTTGGACAGGGCCTGGTCCCGGGCAAAAGGCCCGAAGCTGATGTTGATGGCGGGGAGGTCTTTTGTCTGGAAAACCACAAAGCTCTCCGAGCGCTGCAGCGGGTGGCCGCCGCTCGGGCCGCCGCTCCCCTTGGCGCCGCCGCCGCTGCCAACCGCCTGCGCTGTGATCTGAGCCTCCCGCAGGAAGAAAGCCAGTTGCGCGTTGGACATTTTGAAGTTGGCGGGGAGGTACACGTTGGGTGGCGAAGGACTGGCGGTGACTGCCGAGGAGCCCAGGAGAGCATCGGAGCTGGTCGGGGAGATTTTACCTGCAAGAGCTGTGAAGAGAGGAAAGAGAAGAGAGGTCAAGCCTTCTGAACTGCAGCTTCACGCTCATTTCAAACAGAAGAGGTTAATTAACAGAGAGAGAGAGAGAGAGAGAGAGAGAGAGAGGAGGGCTCAAAGAGTCACCGCGATGAGCCAGTGGACTCGGTCAGCCGTGCAGAGGGGGGACGACATGCTGATCACATGACAACTGGTCAAACGCGTAAAGGAGCAGCTGTCCGATGGGAACAGGTCGCTCACGCGTTCACATGCGTGAGCTTCACTCCGGATCGTGGAGACGCATTCAAACCGCCGCACTGCTACTCGGCCATTTGAACTGCACACGGCAGAGACACAAACTCTCAGGGGGAAAAGGCTGAGCTGTGTGTTTGTGTTTGAGCAGAGCACACACTTGTTATCCATCGCATTGCACTTGGGAGAAACAAGTCAACAAGGCTCAACACCCGAGCTGCGACGGCTAAATCAAAGTAGGGCAAAATCATTGTGGAACAAACGGAATAAATGTGACATACTTATCAAAATTACCCAGAGCTGAGCACAAAAACACAGTCGCCTGTCCCCGTGGTCCAAACCATGGATTAAAAGTCCCATATTCCAAATGGTTTTATCATTGCATCCTTTGAATCTGGAGAAAACAAAACCAAGGCTGTGAATTCCTCTTTTTTCTCTTCAAAAGGTTTGTTGCTCAGCAGGAACTCCACAGAAGTTGGGGCTTCTTCTTCTACTGGTTCACGAGTTACGCTAGAAGAATAAATAAGGGTTGTAAAAAAAAAGAAAGCAACGAAAAAAAAGCAGGCCGAAGGAAGAAGCTCTGGGGTTTGTTCCCGCTGGGCGTCGGGCTGCGGGGGCTGGAGCCTCCTGCGGCGCTGCTGCTGTGAACGCCCGTGGTCAGGTCTCCGTGTGAGATCGCCTTCGGCCCCGCGCTGCCGCTCGCTCGCTGGCTGCCGGACTGAGCGGCCGCAGCAGCCTCCTCCTCCTCCTCCTGCTCCTCCTCCTCCTCCTCCTGCTCCTCCTCCTCCTCCTCCCGGTCGGTGGGCCGTGCGGGAAACTAGAGACAAAGCCTCTGACGCCGCCCCATCTCGCCACACCTAGTCTCTGCTTTGTAATCACCACTTGAGCTCCCGGTCAGAGCTGACACACACACACACACACACAGACACACACACACACACGCACACAGTCCTCAGAACACACAAACTCTGACACACAACTAACAGCCCTCCAGCTCGATTCATCCTCTCCCCCCGGACGTGTTGAGGCAGAACCTGGTGAGTGTGTGTGTCTGTGTGTGTTCCTGTGTGTGTGTGTGTGTGGGGGGGAGGGGGGGGGGGGGGGGGATGGATGTGTTGCATGAATGGCCCCAGGCAGGGAGGCAGAGGGAGGGAGAGGGAAAAGGAGAGGGGGAGTGGGAGGGATTAGGTAAAGATTATTGATGAATTAGCCGAGCTCTCCTTGCCTGCTCCTCCTCTTTGTCTGCCCCCCCCCCCCCCCTCCCCCCCCTCAGCCCCCCAGCTCCTTTCGCCTGCTTCACCTCATGAGAAATCCATGAGAATGAGGGGAGACTGGCAGCCGGAGGGGGAGGGGTAGCAGCACTGCCTCCCTTTGCTTGGTTCATATATGACTGGAATTCCCATAATAAAAGAGAGGGGGGGGATCCAGGGATGTGTGCGCACTTCTTAGTGTGTGTGTGTGTGTGTGTGGGCCCCATTAACTGAATGGCAAACAGTGGGGGCCACCGACGGGCAAAGACATCTCGCACACACACCAAATGAGCAGTCGTGGCCACGGAGGAGGCAGCAGGAACTTCACCGAGGAGAGGAGCTACTTAGAGGCCGTCTCGCCTTTATCGACCAAAAGCTCTGCACCTCGCAGGAGTGTGTGTGTGTGTGTTGTGTGTGTGTGTCTGTGTGTGTGTGTGTGTGTGTCTGTGTGTGTGTGTGTGTGTGTCTGTGTGGAGAGCGGAGCCACTTCTTGCCTTGATCAACATTAAAAGCGACAAACATGCACAGCATTCCACAAAGTCGGCATCTGCTGCGTCTCCCGGGTCCGAGCTCGCCCCGTTACCCGTTACTGTGTATTACACCAGCCTGCGGACCGCATGCAGCAGGCCCCCCCGTACCAGCAGGGCCCCCACGTACCAGCAGGGCCCCCACGTACCAGCAGGGCCCCCACGTACCAGCAGGCCCCCACGTACCAGCAGGGTGAGCAGTGACCGTCGACCGCTTCTCTTCATTTGGACTCGGGGGGGCTGCAGGGCCACATTTAGGAACTTAAAAGGTAAAACTGGAACTCTGAACAACAATGAACCCAGAAGAAATGTAAAATATACACAAATGTATCACGGTCAAATACTTATTGGGACGTTTGGGACTATTATACGCTTGGTGAGTCTGTACGTGGTGTTCCCGTCCTCTTATTGTTGAAGTAAATGAAACATTGAAGTTTAAATCATAGCAGACCTGCACCGTAGAATGACTTATCGAGATGCACTCCTTTACTCGAGGGAGACAAACTACACGTGTGGTCGCACCCCAGGATGCAGACGGGCTGCGAGGGGGACGTGTGGGGGCCGCGTGTCGCTGTGGCACAATGGGAGTGTTGCCTTTGTGGACCTCCTGGGGAGTGTGAGTCTGCCACTGCAAGTCACCTGACTCCCGCCCACAAGTCCCCTAACCCCTTTAAAATGCAATGAAACCCGACGACGACAATACCCGCATTGAATGTCATCAAACAAAGCCAGTCTTTGCCCCTCCCCCCCCCGCCCACCCGGGGCCTTATGGTGTCATTTGAGAAGGTGATTACGGCCCACGATGCATCAGGGTGCTCTTGTCTCATTTCAGGGTAATAGCATCACTGGGTAGGCGGCTTCGGGAGGGGAGCACGGACACAGATGGGCCTCCAGTGTGAAACCCTGTCGCCTTCCTCTTCCACTTGATGTCCTATTAGACCCGGGGCCAAATCCAATTCCATTCTCTTCCTGTTGTGCTGCCATTCCGTGAAACATCTGTTGTGTGTGTCTGTGTGTGGGTGTGGCGGGGGGAGTGTGTCTCAGTGTGTACTTTGTCTCATGTCAATTAAAGAAAGAAGCGGGCCACTTTGAGGCTGAGACCACTTCCACTGCTTCGCCAGGTAGCAGGTGAGACAGATGTTTCTGATCAGAAACAACGCGTCCATGTCTTCAAACACAATGCTGTGACCCGTGAGCCCATTTGTGAGATTCGTGATCTATTGATTTGTTTTTTGATCCTAAACGGAGCTTTAATTTAATTATGACCAAACACAGAGTTCAACCGTATGAGCGTCCTGGAAAAACACCTTTGCATGAGGCCGGACTCCCCAAATGACCCACTGAAACACGACCATGTTGTTCACGTCAATCATGGGGGTCACATACTGTGTTCCACCAATTCAAATGTCTAAAGACCTGGAAGCGTCCGTGCTGCTGTTTAATCTCCTGAAGGGAGACGGGCAGAATGGGGTTAAATGAAAGACTCGACAGGACGACCTGCTGCACGCGCAAAAAGACTGTCAAACATGGGAGCCGGCTGCCAAGGCCAAGGGAAATATATCAAGCGGACGTTATGAGGGGGCCGACATTTGATCTTGAGGAAGAGAAGTGCATAAACGTCTCTTTAAGTAAAAGGTCAGGAAGGATTGTTGAGAGGGTTTAGAGAGAGACGGAGGATCCTTACAGCATCGCTAATGCTGCAGCGCCAAGGGCTTCCCTATCGATCTCCATCACACCCTCCACTCCCTGCTCAGCGCCGCCACGCTGCCGTTACACTGCGAGCGTTAAAATAACACCTCTCAATTCCTTATCAGCTGCTTATCGCAGGCCATCACAGATTGACATTACGATTACACACGCGCACTTTCCTAGAATTCAGATTCTACTTTCGCTGAGACAGCTGTGCAAATAATGGCCCAAAATCTAAAATGGTTTACATGATCATTTCCATTAGCTATGAATGCAAAACAAAGTGCAGATGAAAAGACGTGTTGGCCTGGGGGTTGTGGGGGGGCTTTTTGTGTGTATTTCCTCATTCGGACATGGATTACCTTTACAAATGGACTGCAGATTAATTATCTCGGACTGCATAAGGCAAATGAATCAAATCAATTTCCAGTCCCACCGGGGGGCCATTGTTCATGTTTTTGCACCAGATTGGATGAGATTGCTGATTCAGAGTAGATTGAAACAGTCCTTTTACATGCTTTTCATGACACATTTGCTTTAGTTTGCCCACTGAAGCGCACACACATGTCCAACACACTCCCGTGGATTAAACACGTCTGAGCTCTGACCGGACGCGTCAGCGATCGTGTGCCGCTGACATCCCGCTGAGGCCGACGCACCGAGACGCCGTCCTCGGCCCTCCGATGTCAGGGCGTCTCATCGGGAGACGGCCAACCGTGGCGTTAACAAGGGGGGACGCCGCGCCGAGGCGCCGTCAAGCCTCTCAATGAGAACACGTTAGCTGTGGTTTGACTTGCACCTTGCTGTCATGCCATCGTATCGTGCACGGGATTCGCCCAGACGCCTTGGCGTGAGGATCAACATCCTGCTCTCATCCGAGAGCCAGTCGGAGGAATAATACTGGTCATAGTAAAGAATTCAAAGTTATATTACTGGTTTATGACACCTCCGTAAGTTGTTATTAAGCTTGTGGGCACAAAAGGTAGTTTTTTCATAGTTTATCTTGGAGTCAAACAGCCTCTCATTACTCTGTTTCATAACTTATGTCACTGAATAGATTCATAAAACATGGTTCTTAAGTACACATCTAACATAAAACGTAGCCTTTCTATTGTATATCCAGTGTAAACTAAAGTCACCTAATAATCTAATTGATTTTCTAGCCCCATCTACACACAAACAGTATGAGACCTTCAGCATTAATTATCATTTGGCCTTCTGCTTCTTTGGGTAGAGTACTGGATGGATGAACCAGTGGTTATATGAATGTACATGTAGTCTCTTGCAAAAACATCTCATGACATGAACAACTGTTTAGGAGAAAGGGTGAGACGCTGTAGCTGCTCTTTGGTCGAAAGGTTAACACGAAGGAATGGACGGGGTTAATGACTCCAGATTGGCAAGTCCAACTTCCTCTGGACGAAGCGAACCCTCGGAGGGCTTCAGGAGACGGGTCCAATTTCCAAATCAATCACTTCCTGTGTACAAGAAACGTCTGCACAAGGAAGTCATTTGGTGGATCTACAGGGTCTCAATTAGAGGAGAAGATATGTTTCCTCGGTCAAACTCTCGCTTTGTCCTTTTGGCTGATGAGAGGTGTGTGTTTACACATTAAATGCACAGTTTTAATGGGGCCTAATTTGCAGATTAAACAAGGAACATTCCTTTAGCGACCCATAAAATCCTCCATAATGTATAGAATCAGTCCTTGCGTGTTGTTCAAGCACGCGCAAATTCGATGGTTGACAAAGTCGATGTCTGTCAATGAAACAAACACTTAATCCCTTTGAAGCTGAGCAGCAGTGTTTGAACATCCTCCATCCTCCTCATAATCATCAATCATTCGATGTCAAACTCATGAACGTGTTTATGTGTGGGCACGTCGGTATGACATTTAGATCACGTTTTACGGTTGTCGCTGGGTTTGACTTGAACCCCGGAAGAGCAGCGTCGCCGACGGTTTTAGCTTCCATTCTTTACTTTTCTTTAATGCCGCGTAACCATTTTGAGTACCGATTTAAAAGGTTCATTCCGGCCATCGCCGAGACAGAGACACCTTCTGCGGCGCCGGTCGTCTCCGACAGCAGCGGAGGGCGTTTTCTGCACAGCATTAAGGAGCTGGAGAGGTCAACAAAGGACCCTTTTTAAATTCAAATTTCATTGGCATGCGATTCACCAACAAGCTCAACAAGTACCAGGCAGCAGAAGCTGTGTGTGGGAACTCGAGACGAACCGGGATGAACCCGCCGGGGAGCCGACCTGAGCGGCTGCAGGGACCTCGTTACCGCGTTGTTCTCGGCCTCTCTGCTACCAAGTGGGGCTTCGTAGGCACGGCCCGTGCATGCATTAGTAGAGTATTGATGAAAGGATGCGGATGCCTCGAGGCAGCGGGATCTGCCCCTCAATGCGATCTGGGGCTGAGGCAATCTATAGGGCTCCAGACAACAGGATTTCCCAGAGGGGATCCTCTGTGTGAGGTAAAGTGAGCCTCCCAGTATCATACAGGCGCTGTTGCAAAAGGGCTGCCCAAACAAAAGGCTGGTACAAAGGGATTTGCTCTGTTATTAGTTCCCTTCCCGGTTTTTACATATTTGCATTTGTTTGGCGAGTTCTTTCCCCACATCACATCAATATCTCTGAAATGGTCGCGAGGCGGTGTAATTTAACCATTTATATTCCAATTAATTTCGTTATTGTCTTGTTTTCATTATCTTTACCGATTCGTTCCTTGATTTAGATTTTTCAATCCTCCGAACTCAACTATAACTTTTATAGATGCGGCGACCTAATCTCCCCGTGGCGATCAATAAAGCCACACATCCGTGAACCAAAGAAAGACCCCCAGTGATTTGAATGAAAGAAAATATATCAAATTACAGCCATAAAAATGAGAGAATGTCCTGCATTACACTCAATTCACCTCCATTTTACACCATCATTTAGACCGATCCATCCATGGCTTTACCCCGAGGAGCGCAAGGACAACGCTGATGCATGCAATTCCCAGAGACGAGATTATTATGCGCTGTATAATTCACAGAGTGATGCTATCCGAACGTGGAAGGATCCTCGTGACTCTGGTTTCCCCGGTGTTCCTCGCCTCTTGATCCAATCAGTGCGGCTGCTGGCGCCGAATGATGCTGCTTTGTAGGTTGCACACGGTTTGTTGGATTTGACCGCATTCAGCAGCAGAGCTCTAATTGCGGCCCTTTGGGGATAATAAACCCCTACTCCACATTGGAACTGGACAAAGCATCTTTTTATTACCATGTGTGTTTTCCGCCTGCTCGTGTCGGCCATTAATACGTCTTGGAAAGATTAAATGCAAGCTGCATTATTGAAAAAAAACCTCTGGTACGAGTATTGTTTCCTACCAGAGGAACAGACTCGCTGCGGTTGATGATACATTTTGGTCCTTACATAAAAAGACTAAGAATACCCATTGTTTTCAAATGAAGCTTAAAATGCATTGAAGAAAGTCGCAGATATATATATATATATATATATATATATTCATGTATTAAAAAGAGTGATTTTCAGCCGTGGACTTGCTGCTCCAGAACAGCTTTTTTCCATCATGCGTTTCTGGGGATACAATTTAAAAAACGGACAATGTCTGAGTTACAAGAAGAGTCCACTGTGCGTCTATTCTCCCCACACAGAGCCACACATGTTGCTCCTTCGTGAACGTAATGAGAAAAAAAAATACATCCCGGAATTATCCTTGAACGTTATTTCAGGACCTCTGAATGAAGGAGGCGGAATGTTTGGTTTCGCGCAGAGAGCTTCTGCGATTGGGATGGATTTTATTGCGATGCCGGAATGAGCTCCCAGGTTATTAGACACACACACACACACTGATACACCACAGCAACCAACACAAAGGACTCCATCCAGGCAGTCATCGAGGAGAAGTAGTTGCTGACCACGTCCCTGCTTCGGCTGCTCTATTGGTGGACGAGCTTCGACTGGCCCATCTATGCTGCTGATGCTTTTAATCGGACAACAGAAACCGCTGCAGGTTTCAGTTGAACTCTGCAGGATCCAGGTGGCTTAATGTGGATTTGGGACCAATGTTGGATTTCGGCCTTTATGGAATCATTATTTAGGTAGCATTTCCAAATGGATTTCTTCTTAATTCTTGCTAACTTTTTGACACAAAAATAATTCCACATGACTGTTGCACTTAATCTCTTATATAAATAAAGTAAAGTCTGTGGGTGGCCCTTTAAAAGCTTTTGTCTTTGAATATTCTGAAGAGGGTTTTATCCAGCAAAGGGGCCCCGGGTTCTTCACGCCCCATACGGATGTCTGAGGTCTCCTCTGTCGACGGTGATTCCGGCGTGACGACCTCTTGGTGATTTCCTCTCCTCGAATTGAAAACAAGGCCTCAACATCGGCTCCTGGAGGGAAAGCTGCGATGAGGAAATAAGGTTGGTTTGAAGACGCACGTGTTATTCACCAAGGGGCGGGAGGCAGCATGAGGGGGACGGGGGGGGATTTCCTCTCTGCTTTTAGGTCTATAATCATTACATTTCACTGCCGGGAGGGATACTTTCATCCCCTTGCTGGGGTGCGTGTTGCTTAGTCACGGAATTAACATTCCTGTAACCTTTGTTTGCTCAGGGAAGCTATTAGTGAGCATGAATGCTTTAATCCACATCCTGCTTTACACCTGAGAGACACCCGGTGTGACCACACGCCTATTAAGTGTGGGGGGGGTTAGGTTTTCTTTTGCCCGAGGCACCTGAACAGTTGTTAGAAAGTGAGAGACGTTCATGTTTCTTCCATTTTGTTTCTCACCTTCCTTTCCTTCCTTTCCTTCTTTGCTTTCTGTGAAAACGCCGCTGACAGTTCGCTTCAGAATAAGTCAAATAAATCCAACATCATTACGGGACGATTGGACACGATGAAACTAGCTCATCGTTGATACTACATCCAGGTATCCGGGCAGACAACCTGCCCCACCTGTATGATGAACGAAGAGCGTTGACCTCAGCAGCCGCTGTAGCAACACGGGGCGACAACGCGTTCGCACGACATCACACACCCTTGATTTTCGGGTCAAGGGGCTGCGGCTAAAGCAACATTCCCATTTTCCCCTCGTGGGACACGCGGGACATTTTGGTTTCACAGCTTGTTCACAGTTTGGGATTCCGTTGTGTACAGCAGCGGCCCTTCGCAGTACCTCGAAGCACTGGAAGTACAGGAAGGCATCAGGGCTACCGTGCAGAAGGAAATGGACACCTTTCTTCTGGATTTTTCTTCGTGTCACCGTCACACGGACGCTTTGTTCCCACGGTAAAGCGTTACACAACTCGCTGCCAAATCACCATAACAACAAGCTCAGGAAAAAGCCCTCGATCCTGGACAAGTGGAGGCTTAGAGCGCGGGATTCTTGATTCCAGCATAGCAACACGGCGCCTTTTCACAGAACGGACCGAATATGTCAATGGAAACACGTTGGGAACGAGTGGAGGGACCAGACGCGACAAAAGGTCCAATCTCCAACCGCTGAAACGCTGCGAACTGTGAGAACGCCGGGCGGGAACAACGGCCGGACGCAAGGAACTCACACTGTTTTCAACGGAAGTGTTTTTTGGAGTTCACGTTCATGTGTACTCGCGTCTTCACGTGGTTTAAATGAGTCACTTCTTACCTTCAGAAGAAGTCCCATCTTTCAAAGGTTTCACTGGTCCAGGTTCTCCAAGGACGAGCTTCAGGATGAGACGGTATTGCCTTGACCTTTAGCTCCTCACCTCCTCCCCCCTCGACGACCCGACAACGACGCGGTGCGAAGCGAGGGAGCGCGTGCAGGTGGCTCTAAACATGCACATTAATCCGGGAATCGCAGCGAGTGTCGAATTCCTTTCAGTGAACTTGTCGATTGTTCTGTCAGACAACTTGACATTACCGGCCGTCCAAACCCGTAAAATCACGGCCGGCGGATGTTTTTTCTGCACAGTTTTCCTCCATGATACTCCAGTAAACCTGTATTGCTCCATAATAATATCACCAACCAACAGTTCATTAGCTCTCTGCCCTGCTAGAGTAATTCCTGTAAACATATTGCTTCCCAGAATAAACCTACTCTGAGAAAACAGTTGATTCCGCGAATTTCTGCCCGTCGCGTTTGATGGGATTATTTTCTCAAATTGCATTTTTCCATTACGGAAGGAGACATCTGGTGCACCGTCGTGTCACTTATCAACGAAAACACTACAGTACAAACAGCTGGCGGGGAAAAGGTGTCGACAGGAAGTGATTCAAATGAGTAGAGATCAGTCTGAGCTCCACTCAATCAGTTATTTATCCATTACGGCAATTTATTCCCTTAAAGTGTAAAATGTTTAAAATGATGCAAATATCCGTGTGGCCCAAAGCTCCTCTGCTCTTTATGTTTTACTGTGTAGGACATTGTTGTAAATATGCACTCTGTAGTTTGATAGATAGTAGTAGTATATAGTGTTGTTTTTATGTGAGGCAGCAGGTAGTACGCCCGCACACACACACACACACCTTGCTAACTCCAACACTAATCTTTTATTCACAATTGTAAGAGTTCTGCTGCAAAACCTCGGCAATCAAATAATGGATAAAGTACGGCCGAACAGGTGGAAGTTTAAAAAGAAAACACCCAGAGCTTTGCAATAATTCCTGTTATTTCTACCTTAAAGTTTCACAATGACTTGCTGGTGGGCCTGCCGAGGTCATTTTATCATTTCACACCTTTAAATAATGCAAGATCGTGTGCTGGCAGCAGACAACCGGCATTAAAGCTCTGTCCTCCTGCACACAATGACAATAAAGAAAACCGTGCTTCTGCTAGAACATGTGCAGAAATTCACTTTAAATGTTTCTTTACCATAATTATGATTATGACATTTCCTGTTGTCATGATAAAATGTATTTAATCTGATATCAAATAAACCCACACGTTCTAATTAACACTGTTGGAAGGTCGAAATGAGAAGCTTTTGGCTTTGAATTCTTTGATGTGTGTCTGTTTCATCCTTCCCGTTGTTTGAGAATCTGCAATGAAAACCATTAAATGTGTAATAGTTCAAAAATTATACTACAGTATTGAGGACTGACTTGGGACATGAATGGCCCCATTTGTAAAGGCCGAATACACTGAAATAGTAAATGACACATTTGACACTAATAACATGGTCGAGACCTTAATTTTAAGGCACCGTTGGGTAGGTGGCCCAGAACTGGAATACATTTACATCCCATTATAACAAATTCCCTCATAATGAGACGTGAACCGTGGAATAAAGTAGGTATGCATTAACATTTGGTCCGTGATGGAAACCTCGGGCGGGGCGGTAGGAGAGGTCAGACGTGACTGATACTAAAGAACAGCCCTTTCAACGAGGGTTTTCCAATCCCATTGTGGTTCGGCCGTTATTGTTCCCTGGCATCAAATGGGGCGTATGAAAGGAAACGGCTCAGAGGGAACTGGGGCACATGTCACCATCTTTATTTAGTAATTTGGCAGATAAAAGGAAAACAAGTGGTGGGATAAAAAATTCACCAAAACCCAAACATGCGGATGCCCATGTTTTATTGATTCAGAGCAGGGAACAATAGGCTCTCGGGTTAATGTCTATAAAAGCACTCTGAGAGCACCGGAGAGCCGCAGCGGACGAGGAAAGGAGCCGCAGTCCTCCCTGCAGAGGCATCTACCTGCTCCGCTACAAAGGCTGAGGTTAACGCTCTGCTCGGGAGGCTAATGGGACGCACCGGAGCGCTCCACTCGGAGCAACGTATGGAGCGCCGCTCGCCGTCTGGGGAGATATTATGGCTTTGGGTTTGAAAAATGAATAGGAGGGCAAGGAGCCTGTTTGTTTGGGGGATCAAGCAGCCGAGACAAAGAGCCCCTCCGACGCGGACGGCGGCTAAGTGGATGTTGTGAATGTCAGGTTGAGCATTGTTCTCTAATGGGCCTTCGAGGGTAGGAGTATGCGCTTCTGTTTTCAGTACATTAAATGTGGAATAGGTCTACACAGGAGACGGTCGCTCTGCGGGTGCAGGGGGGGGTACTGTGTGTTGAAAATGGCAGAGTATCGAAACACAACCAAACCCCCCCTCATGGCAGAAATGGCATTGTAATCTTCCTCAGACCAAGTTGACGGCACTCTGCCAAACACCATCAGAGGAGAAGAAACGGAGTCGGGGGCGCCGCTCTGCAGGTTGCCAGAGCGCGCTTCCTACTGGAGACGGGAAGCCGCAGTCAAAAGGCGTTGAACAAACGCGGCTCGCAGTTCTGTGGAACGGATTAGCGAGCCTGCGGAGCGCTCCATCACAACTCCCTCTCCGTCACTGTGATAAAACATGCGGACGGGAGATTAGCGGCGGCGCAGTTATTCGTCCTTGGCCCCTTCCAAAAGGAGCTGGCGAGAGAAATGGAGAGCGACAGAACGGAGGGACTCAGTGAACACATCGGAGGGTTCGTGGGATGTTGGAGTGAGAAGCGAGGAGGTCAGGGCTCCCCCCTTCACCCCCCCCCCCCCCCCACCCGTGCATCTCGTTAAACAGCGCCCCGACGCCTTTCACAGCGTGCACTGAAATGCCAAAATGCAAATGTGGACTGCAGTGATGGGAGGCCACGAATGCCAGGAACATGGGTGGCAAAGTCAACCTGCCCGACACTCCACCACTTAGGCCCAGAGAGGAGACGCGTGCGATTGATTCGGGCCACAAAACGATTCGAGCGGAGGCGTCGAGTTCTGTTCATTAGCAACCCGAATGCACGAGAACTGCTGAGGACGACACTGTCCTTGTGTGGTTATCAGCATGCAGCGGGTCAATCATAACGGAGTGTGTGCTCAATGCTCAATGTGTTCAACGCCAAAAAGAACACATTCTATTGACTGTAAATGTGCTGTCGTCATGCGCACTGACAGCCTGCAAGGCCAGAGTCTTTTGTCCAGACTGAAGAAAACGAATTGATTTCATCCCAGGGTAATTATCTCTTAGAGATCAATTAGCCACTCCAGCAACAGACACACACACACACACACACACACACACACACACACACACACACACACACACAGTGAAACTGCAGCAACGGGCACAAGGTCAGAGTGCTGATGCCTTTGCACTTATGCAAACAATAACTCTGCTCCTGTTATGCAAAAAAAGTGCCGTGGAAGCTTAATCTAGTTGGTCACGGGGAGATTAGCCTCTGCTGTTTCGCCTGCCCGTGATGATGGAAACCGTAACAGCCGGCGAGCCAGCAGCCCTGAATATAAGATGAGGAAGTCCTGTTAGACCCCCTGATCCACACTCGTCCCCCCCTGAACCGAGCGCGCGCCCGCTAACATCCGTCGCGACACGCGGCCGCCGGTTATCTTTTGTTGCAGATAATGTCGGTCCACTTTCCTCACTTTGCGTCATGCTGCCGATTAAGCATCGCGTGGTCGCAGGGGGAACCAGAGCAGCTGACTAACCCATAGTATCATATTGCATTTTATTCCTTGCACTATGTTGTCTTGTCGTCTGTTGTTGTGCATCATCTAATCTACTTCAGAGTAATCCTGTAATGTGATAGAAGTTAGTGCACTTTCACATTGAGGTTGGAGTCAAAAATTACATTTTTTAAACAAACCGGGACGCAATGAAAGAATTTTAGTATTCTAGTGTTCATGTTGACAGAATCAGAGATTTTCATGTGTCGCTGAAAGAAAGAAGCAGGCCTAAGAAGCTGCAATACTCATCAATTCCATAACCATCTATTGCTGTTACTGCAATTCAAGAGGAAATATTCATAGGCCTCTATTGTCTCATCCACTGTGGTACTAATTGCCTTTTTCCCGGTGCTCCCCTCCATTTAATCACAGAAATGTACCACCTTCTATTAAGCCATCTGCAAATTGACACAACAATTACAGCCCTCCACCTTTCACAGTTCAACAGCTGTCGGGTCGTCTCAGGGGAGAGAAGGACTCGACGGGGTCTCCGTCTCTCACAACTTTATCTCCACATTGATTCTTTTTTGGGGACACAAAACTAATTGGCATGAAGCCGCCACGGCCCGACGTCGCCGCTACCGACGGGGCCGAGGGCGCTGCAGGTGGGACGGGCGCAGGCGGCGCAGCTGCAGGTGACGGCAGCGGCGGCGGCGGCAGATGGGGACAAAAGAGGGAGCTGCTTGTTGGAATTACAGCGGAGCCCTCGCTGATAATCTCGCCGGTCGGAAGGCAGAAGGCTGCGGCGGGACGGCTGCATCAATAATTTATGAAAAACAGCATCAAACGGGCCCAGAAGTGAATGCAGGGTTTTTTTCTTTCTCTTCTGGAGGGAGATTTGCGGGCAGTGTTTTCACTGCGACTTTAGATCTTAAGCAGTCATCAAAATTCAAAATTTCATCAGAGCAAGAGTATATTTTAAAAACTGTGTAATCATGCTGCAGTTGCATTCTCATAGATAATTACCACGAGCTATGTCGCGATCAGTCGGCATCGTGCCGCTGCCTCATCAAAATACAAAGTACTGCTGCTCTGATCACTTTTACAAAGAGGTACGTTTCTCATTAATGGAGCGCAGGCTGGAATATCAGGCCGGATAATAATCTTATTTCCGAGAGGAGTCGAGTGAGTTCAGTGTGCAAAACAGCAGCAGCAGCACAGACACCGAAACCAAGAACTCATCCGACATTTCTATCAAAGTGCAGCCTTAACGGTACACGCATCAACTTGGCGGCTTTTGACACGGGCGAGTAAAGGCAACGGTGCTAACGCTGCTAACGGAGCTAACGGTGCTAACGGAGCTAACGGTGCAGACAACGAGCAGCGATCCTCCAGCCAGCAGACCTTTGTTTGTTCCCAGTGTGAAACAAGACATCTTTGCATTACTGGTTATTTCGCCAGAGGATCAAAACCGTCCTGCAACGATCTGCCACTCCATCTGTCACGGTGAAAGCAGGGATTATTCTGCCAGGCAGCATGTGGATATGCAGTCCAGCACTTGAATAATAAAATAATAACATAATACTCTGACCACTTATTTTATGGAATTGTAATCGTTGAGTAATTGAAATACAATACAAATCCATCCATTTTCCATTTTCTAAATGGGCTGATATGTGAATTCCTCAATTGTCTAGATAGATCTAATAACGGTGAAAAATGTTAGCTCTAATTCTGCTTCTAAGGAGCGGGAGTCCTCAGCAGACGAGAGGCACTGCGATCACACACCGACGCTGATGAAGGCGCGCGGGAGGAAGATCGTTCACAGCTGCTTCACGTCACAAACCTCCAAAGCGGCTCAAGAATATGAGCAATCTGCCGCATGAACTCGAAGTCCACGTGCACGTTATCTGTTTAAGCCTCGCAAATGTCTGCAAGATCCAGAGTAACGTAACACTTTGGCTCAAGGGATTTATCCCTCCATTCAGTGTGAGAGGGTTCTGGTCCGGATGCGGCGTCAGGAATGCGGCGGATGTTTACATGTTTAAGTGCATACGAGGAGGTGAACCCGCGCCGTCTTGACACATGCAACCCGTTGCATCCCGACGCATCTCCTCAACAGTGCAGACAGATGAAAATAGCCATCCTCCTCCGGCGCCTCAGCTGGACTGTGTGGCTCTCCGTTAATTAACCCGGAGGAGTGGTGCCACTTCACCGTTTCCACATGTTTTCAGAGCAGCTCGTTGGTGGGAGGGCTGTCGCCGATGGTCTCTGTCGCCTGCGTAGTCAGCGTAGTGTTACTGCATTTGTTTTCACGGAAACGGTTATTAGGCCTGAGACACGCGACTGTGCATTAACTGACATGCTGAGGCTTAAGAAATGCATGAATTCTGAAGTGGGATTAATGTTAATACTTGTCGAGGCATCAGTGACTCAAGTATCACTGACTTCTTCGTTGTAGCCAGCGCCAATTCAATGCTGTGACTGAGGACCTACTAATCAGCAAGGTGTTCACATGTCCATGTTAATCAGGGAGCGAGTTCTATTGCATTTAAGCTGAAGGAATGTGCTCTCTATGCAGATAAATCCTATTCAAAAACTTGTTCGGATTTGGCTCACTAAAGACACATTTTAATCAGGAGTTTGGAAGCTCGCAGGTCCCGGACACTCAGTCTTAAAATGGTTTGACCAAAAGGGCAAGTGCTGCTGCCCTAAACCGAGAGAAATGTCCATCTATTCCAACGCAGCTGTTTCCCGGCCTTGTACATGCTTGTTTGATGTAGGAATAGATGTTGAGCCAATGTGTGAAGTAGAAAACTTCCTGAAAAAAAGCTCGCTAAAGAGGTTAATTAAGAGCACGTCAATGATTGAGGGATTGCCTCAACAGCGGCAGGGAAACCGACTAGAAGTAAAGTTACCATATTGCCTGAGACTTAACGAAATGAGTGCTTACACATGCTAGGACTCTATCGTGTACTACTTCATTCTCCACTCAGCTAATCCTCACACCACATTGTAAATAGAAACCAACATTTGGATCTATAAATACTCCTTCTCCATGATCAGTTAGCAGACTCCGTCAGCTAATAGTTAGCTAACAAGCGCGCTAGCTAACCACAAGCGCAGGCTAGCCACAAGCGTTAGCTAAGAGGCTTAGCGGGGCTGGTTGGCAGAAAAGAGTTGCTCGATACAACCAGGGGGGGGGGCAAGAGGGTCAGGACCCCCCCCCCCCCCCACATCATTAAAACAATGGTGTGTGTATTGTAAATGACATAATGATGTATACTTCAATATCTGTGTAAGAAGTAAAACAATACAAACCCCAAAACATTTTCAGTCCCCCCTCCCTTGCCTCACGGTGGTTTGGTCCGCTGCTTGCTTCGTCAGGATCTGCACTCGAGTCACATGGTAGTGACAGGAACGTAGTGAGTAGGCGGTCTAAGGCTATTCTATTCACATTAAACATCGGATGAAGTTTTTCTTTTCTCAAATACAAATGATGCTGAGTAATTAATGAATTAGTCATGACAAAAATGTTGGCTATGCTAGTGTAATATAATGTAATGTTACCCAGCTTGTTCAATAGCTTGTTGCCCACACTACAACTAGCCAACGTTACCACGGCAATACAATATTTTGGTCAATTTAGTCAGCTTTTTCATTAAGAGAAACACTGAAAAGAAGGATACTGGTACAGTCACCATGCTACACTAATGATAGTATTAAGGCTTTCCGCTTTGTACACAAATCCTCTACAAGCATAATTATGGCTGTATTATGTTTATTGTCCCCCCTACTGTTAGATCAGATTAACGCCCATGGATAGAACCCGTATAATAAAGTATTTCTGTATCTCAACCTCTGCTAATCTGTTGAGCAGAAACGTGAATCAGCCGACGTGACGAATATCCTGCTATTGGATGGTTTGAACGTCTTAAACAACACACAATTATTTCCCCATATTCCATACATGCTGATTACCAACTTGAAATTAGCTCACTTGTCCAAACTGTATCATTGTATCATCAGGGCTCTTATGATTCAAGGGGGGGAGAGGAGATATTATATACTCTCTGCAACAGCAGCAGCAGTTTAAGGGAAATGTGATCCAAATTTTGAGAAAAACAAAATGCCTCCACCTGTGATTTTCAACGCCCGCTGGCTGTTGTTTCCAGCTGATGTAACACACCAGAGAGCTGCTGTCTGCATGTAACTGGGTTCACTGCTGGAATTGGAACAGTTCAGTTTGGATGGTTCGGAAGCAACAGAGGGAGATACTTTACCACTACTACTACTACTACTACTACTACTACTACTACGGATGGGTTTCATAAACTATTTGAATCAAGAACCACATCTAGAGCCAAAAGCAATGTGATTAGCAACATTTGAATTCATTACTTTACGTATTCTGTGTACATACAAGCATAGGGTGACCACATTATCCACAGTCACACTCAAGAATGCCCCGTTGGATATTAATGCTAAAATATGAAAATTGAGAGTGCTGCCCTCTGGACAACCAGTGTGCACCAAAAAAAAACGGAAACACAACTGAGTTTGGCTTTCACACTTAAAAGGTTTTGCATACATATGCAAGTCTCTTCCTCGCGGCGTTCCACCACCTCAATTTAAGATTCTGGAGAGCTCAGCTCTACAAAGACAACACTAAGGAGGCAATGAAAATAAAGTTTTTATATTAATAAAGACATTACGGATTAACTTTAGTTAACTGATGAAATTAAGAGTCAGCGTAGATAAGCAACAGGACCAGATCTTTATTGAATGTTTTCTAATCCTTCACTATGAATTATCATCATTTTCAATTCATAGACAGCTTTGAATTGGCAATAAAAGACTCTAGTGTCAAATGAGCCAGGGACAATTTTCTTTTCACTACAGCGGTCTCACTATAAAAGTATAATACCTGATAGCAATCTACAGCATAACCTCGCTATGGATTGTGAATATGGTTATAGCGGTGATTCAGATGATAAAACAAGGCCATAGAGGCACAATAATCATGTTAAACAAGGATCTTCCTTCTTTTACATACAACACAATTCTTGTTTTAAATACACGCCGCTGGCATTGGGCTTTAAAATAAATAAATTAAGCAATGAATAGCGCCAAATAATGAGGAAAGGCCCATTGCCAGGTGTCTAATGTCTAAACCTAAAACCAACTTAATCTATTCTGTAATATTATCATTTTGGAAACGTCAGGGTTGGTGGATCAGCTCATCGGGGCCTGGCTGTCCACCTGCAGGGGAGAAGCAAAGTCCCTCCTTCCACAGACCAGGTGGACTCAGATGTGTCGCCGCGTTGCCAAGGACGACGACGACAACAACCCAAATGTCCCAGAAAGGCGGCGAGCAAACATGTGTACCTGTGCCGCGATGAGGAGGCGGATGGTGTCCTCGTCTCCATGGAGACGTCGGCACGCACAAACAGAAGGGAAGCTGCCGGCTGAACAACTTGTAATAAGGAACTTTTATTTTCCCAGCAGCCACTGCTGCGTGTGACAGCTTGGACCCGCGTTCTACATCCACACATTCCTGCCTAATAATAAAGCCGCTCCAGTGGCAGAGAGGATGAAATCTTCGTGACGCCCCCACGCTATGAAGCTGTGCAAACAAAGAACTGGCTTCCCAGAAGCCGGGCTGAAAAAACAGAAAAGAATTCAACTTTTTCAGATTTGAGCTTTGATGGACACAGGTGTTCATTTGGCTTCACTACAGCAAAAGCGAGGGATGATAAATTATATAAATCTTAAAAAACAAGGAAAACAAGCTTTATTATTAGTCACCAAAATAAATTCTTTGTTTTCTCTGATCCTTGTATGTTACATTTTCCAACCTACGCCTACCACCTTGACTAACAAATTTCCTGTGAAACCCGGAGGAGGGGTTAGCCGAGCGTGGCGCCCAACACCGGCGAGAGCATCTACCTCAGACCGCAGAGGTGACGCGGGTTCCACCAAACCTCACCTGACAACGCGTCGTTGTTTACCAGGCGGGAGGACATGCCGTTTTGAACGAAAGGTACCCAAATGAAAGCTGGCCGCAATAAGCCCCCCGACTTCTCCCATGAGCAGCGGTGGGCCGAACGCCGTTACGGCCTCAGCAGTAACTCCAGCTGACAGACCGGCTGGAGCAGCAGAGCACGGAGTCTCTGCGGGTACAGCGAGAGGTACTCGACCCTCCCAGGGTGCACCACTGCGCCGCACAATAAGTCTGCTCATGTCTCACCTGTCGCTCGGTAATGAGTGTGGAAGCAGGGCTCCAGACTTTCTTCTCACTAGAGGGTTGAGATGTGACGGATGGTGTCATCCAGCCTCTCCTCGAGCTGCACAGACCATTGTAGTGAAAAAAAGACAATCTGACCAGACATGACTGGGGTCTTAAGTGTTATTTTTCTATAGTTTGTCATCACCCGCTCAGCTGCGATGACTGCGAGTTAAATGAAATCACAAGCAGAACTGGCTTACGCCACTTTACGTAGAATAAATTAAGTCCTCGTCCGACCAGGTCTCAGGAATCAACCCGAGTGGAATGCAGGTGGGAAGGATGGAAAAAAGCTCAGAATCACAGACTCAGGTTGTTAGGAATTATACAAAATTATTGATCGCACTATGCAAGTTAGAAAATATGAATTAAAGAACAATGTCACATTCTGACTAATGGCCTGTCTGATGAAACCATCTGCTTCGTGTCTGTTCATTAATTTAGTTTATTCATAACGACATGCTTATTCACTTTCTTGTGGTCTTTTATATACTTTTTGTTCTAGTTTCGACACGTTCCTTCTGTCTTATTTTATTCATTCCTTTTGAGGTTTGAATCTTTAATAAAAAGGTCTCATCTTCTCTGTCCTACACATTCCATATTTCCTCGTCTGACTTGCTTTGATCTTTTCTTTCTGTGCTTATGAATAAATGCATATTATAAAGCACGAGACAACAAGTACAACATTTCTCAGTTTTAATGCGTTTCATCTCTGATTGGTTGCCGACATAAATCCTGCCCAGATTTCCGCTCTTCCTGCCAGTTCACTTTGCATTTCAAAATGAGCTACCGCTGAAAGCTAAAAACTCTCTTTGCATTTTTGATAGAAATGTGTACTTTGGATGTTGGATGTGGATGTTAGCAAACACCTCTCTGGTCCCGGGTAATACGTTTTCTCCTTACTCTCCCTCAGTGCCGGCTGCCAAACGGCACCGTTGCATCTTTTAAGAGAGCAAAGTGTGTGCAGAACAGCCAAATGGGAGATTGGCATCGCTGTTCAAACTGTGAAAAATGAAGGTAAGGGAACCCAGGAGGCAGGTTCAGCGTTCAGCAAAGTCTCATCAGGCCTGAATGTCAAAGATCTGAGAGTCACTGCTGAGATTCACACTGAAAACCAAATGCAATGATGGTTTCTGCCGCTGTGCTGCTGCACTTGTTCATCCTTAGGGATCAATTAGCTGCCATCTAGTAGTTGCCACATGTAAATAGAATCTTATTTAGTATCTGACAAAAAGAAACATTGCTTTTACTGTATGTCTAATTAACACAATCACATGAGTCAATTGCTTTTCTGTAAATTAAGCATCAGTTGCAGGTAAGCTGCCATTTTCTCCAGAACTCACATGAGATGTTTCATCTTTCACAGGAATTCTGAATGACATCATTATCTTGGCAAGCGCGTTGTTATTTCAAAGGGGAAACGTCTCCATTCTATATTTACACACCTGCGTGGGCACATTTGTCTGATTAGTCGCCACCTGCAAGGAGCAGCGTTCGGGCTGCAACAGCTCCGACACTCTCCGGATCGCCGGCAACCGGCTTTCCCTTCGGAGGATCAAAATGGAGCCAGATACAGATGTGTGTAACGGCGTTAGGTCGTGCTGATGGGGACGGTGGCCCCAGCCGCCGCTGTGAAGGGAGAGATTATGAAATGTAGTTTTAAGGACTCGTTGAGAGGACTACAAAAACACCATTTACCATGTGACCCCCCCTGACGAAATGCACAGTCAATCTTAGTCAGGCCAGACGGTCTGATGCAATGCCTCCCATGATCACGTGACATAACGAATAGGTTTTGTTAAGGCGACCTACCCGTCATGGCGGCTGTGTCGGTCCTGAGCTCATCTCGCCATCGTCTTGATTGCTGCGATTCCCAACAGGAATAACTTTTGTTTTAAAAATCCACAGCATGTTCTGCTTACTCTCTAAAAAGTTAATGAAAATTAATTGGGCCATCGCACGAGGTCACGCAAGCTGCCCGGAGAGAATGCCCGTATTATTCTGTTAGTTAATTAGGTAATCAGACATTCTAAAAGGTAATGCTCTCTGTACTTTCTTTTTGCAAGATAGAAGGGGCAGGGTCGGCTTAACCGGCTCAGGGCCTCTGGGCGAAAATTAGCTACTCGTCTCCTATCAGCCGCCCCCCCCCGACACACACACACACACACACACACACACACACACACACACACACACACTCTCAATACAGCATTCCTCTGCTCAGATAATACAAGGCCCCCGGTTTCAAGCAAACACAATTCATTTAAGAACACCCTTTGAATGTAGGCCCAATATGGCAAAATGAATATCTTGGAGCTAGATTTTGATATAAAGACCGTCTTCATGGGATCAGCTGACATTATGCTCTAGTGTGACGTATTCCAAAGAAGTTGATCAAATTGCCAAAGAAGAAGTGCTACACAACGGACCTAAAGCGTGTGGGGGTCCATGGTGTTGTGGTGCCGCAAGGTAGTTTCTCACAAATACGTGTGCTTTTAATACAGTTTACATTTGGGATCAATCAATGAATCAATAGGATTAAGCTGCTAGGCTTTACATCATTTTAAACATTTACACTCCACCATGTAGGATTCAATGGCTCCTGTTGCACCTTTCAGAGGGTTTCATGAAAAACAAAGTGTTTCATTCCTGTCTAGAGATTCTATCCGGAGACGATGCCTCTCTGAGGGCTTTCAGCAACCCTTCAAATTAAAGGTTCCTATTGGGGCTCACGAGAGGAGCCTTTAAAGGGCCTTTTTGTTCGGAGGAGAAAACCTCAGCCCTTCAGGGACAAACCCTGTTAGAAGCCTTTTTCCTACGAGCGCGGATCATCACTCATTTCCTCACCTTCTCACTCACTGCACATGTTCTAGTGTTTTCCACAAACCCTCCGGGTTAGGAATCCCTCAGCTAGAGCATCTAGAACACATGCAAGATGCACCTTTGACCCTGTACAGACACCTGCGCAGTCCTCCGCCTCCATGGTTTAACTCCGTGAAGGACGGGAATCACTTCTTAAGGCCTGGTGTGGCGTTGTGCCCGCTACACCAGGCTTGTTTTAACATTGTTCATGGCGCCATCTGGATTTGTGATGAAGCAGCATTACCTAAATAGGTCATCTGAAAAGTCACAATAACGAACAATACACTTTTGTCAGCAAAATCATAGAGTATCTACACGTAAGCCCGGAAAACATGTTCTGAAATAGAAGTGATGATGAAGCTAAGCTTTGTGTGAATCCCAAAGGCTTCTGCAGCACACAGCGGGTCTATGAAGACCCCTACTGGCTTAAAATCTGGAACGTTATTCTGATTACAATCAGGAGACGCGACTTTTGGATCACACAGACCACTGGCACTGATGACATGATATTGCTTTGCATTTTGAAGTAGCTTTGTTTTCTTATTCGGATCAGTATTTACCCAGAAATCAGGGCGTCGGTGCAGTCATCTAACTGGGATTCCAATCGAACAGTAATTGTTTTCTTATTTGTTCTGATTGGATCTTGCAGTTGGAAGAGGGACCTGTATCCCTGCGTTGCGTATCCGCAATGTGTAATTGTAGGGCTTTGCGTTGAAAATGAAAGCCTGCACACTGCCAGTCGCGGCTGTAATCAATTCGTGTCCGATGGTACCGACTGCCCTTGCTGCTGTCGTGATCATAAAGGGGGAGAAAGTACCGACTGCTGTGTGAAATAAATAGGAAGAAAAACACTTGACAGAAAATCTTTACAAACTCAAAGCCGGTCAGCTATATTGCTTTTCTTTCTTCCTTTCTTTAAAGACGTTGACTGAAGGTCCAGCTGCCACGCACACAGCACACATGACTTTTCTGGGCTAAAGCGATGATTTGGAAGCAAAGGGTGGTGTGTGATGGTTGTTTTGTTGGTTCAGTCAACCCTTGTACTGGCGTTCGCACTGTTCGGAGCCCTGCACAGGAAACAAACAACGCTCTGAATTCTGTAATTAACGCCTTTGAAGCTTAAACTCAAATCTAAAACCTTCACCTTTTAGATTCCTGCCGTCAGGGTTGCATTCTCTTTGTTATGTTTGCAAACATCTTTCAAAATGTATTATTGCCTCGTCAGGGAGGAAGGAGAGTACAAGTACAACATGTCAGGTTCACCCTGCAAGTATGTGGCCCGGTGAGTGGAAAACACTTGACGAAATGATTACCCTTTGGAACCCTTTCAATGTGAGCTGTCAGGAGAAACATAGACGAACACTCACGCGAGCACTCGCTGCTTCCTGGCTGCGGAGACCGTCTGCACGGCCGCTACCTTCCATGTTCCAGGAATGAACTGCAGCGTTCAAGCGTCTGGCCCCTGAACTACGTGCAACACGTCGTTTGCCCGTCAGAAAGTAGATATACAGGTGAGCCTTCTCTGATCCGGCTCCTCTAAGGGCACAACGTTGAAAGACAGGTTGCAAATGCTTCGTCAAACATCCCCCCTGACCCTTCACGCCATAGGCTTTGCAGCACAATAAACACATCTGGCTTTGCTTCTGGGAGACAACGGGGCCGCATGAATGCACCCGAGGAGGGTTCCGCAGTCTGAGAGCGACGGACACAGCACCGCCAGCGCATGATGGCACTGAACTTGAAATGGTGATGCCCGGATAATAAGCGTGGAAGGATGGGGAATGGACATTTTTTACATTTTTTTTTCCAGAGCAGGATGACATCAACTTGCATGTCCTCCCAATGCCAGCTCTGGTATCATAGATTACATTTGCATAAATAAATTAGAACCCCCCTCCGATCCCCCCCCGATACCCATTGATGATAGAAAAGGAGCACAAGTGACATGCCCTGGCATCGACATCCATAAATCCGGCTGCCCGGAATGAACCCTTACCAAACACGTTGCATGGCATAAGGGGACACATTTGATTGATCTCTTTATGACTTTGAGCTTCTGAGTGTTATATTTCTGAGTTCTGAGCCGGCCTGGTGGGCACATCTGAACATATGCTGCAGCACCATGACGGTGATTGACAGTCCTGAGAGCATCGTCTGCGAAAGTACCAGCAGGCAGGCAGGAGGCAGCTTTTATTAGAGGCTAGATGTTTAGTTCAAAGGTACGTCTCTCTTCATTTCGTTCACAATCATATGCCATCACTCTTAAGTTATACTGGGACATTTTCAAGTTGCGTAAAAATGACAACTCTTCATTCATTCTCTTTCATTAAGGCTCGTGAATAGAGTTCTCTGGAACTGCAGCCCGGGGGAAATGTGTCAATACATTTAGCTGTAAATGCCATTGGATACCAATTCCTCCAACATCTGCCGAACCCTTTCTTTCCCCAGATGGGTGAGATTATTGATTGTGTCTCGAAACGCTCGCTGCATCACATTAGCCTCCATCTACACGTGTGCCGCCTTGCCTCGTGCATAAGACTGTATGCTCAATGATAATTTCCCAGGGAAAAATCACAACCCTTTCACTAGTGGTTATTTGTGACGAGAGAAAAAGAGCCCAGAGAATAGAAGCACATCATCTATTTGGTGACTACAGAGCATTATAGTGACAGCCCCCTGTATTGATGCCTTTGTCGGCTCTTCCGGCTATCAGACAGGGTTTTATTCTCTCGTATATGGAGTTACGTTAAACAGCCAACTGATGCAATTGATGGGCGCTTGTCAAAAACGTCACCCGAGATGTGGGTGAATTCAAAATTATATATTTTTAAAATTAAATATATGACACTCAGCCAAGGGTAAGAGCCCAAAGGCACACTCAGCTGCAGAGGAGAGACGAGAGGGCTAACGGGGAACAGGCAAAATGGGGATTATGTGTTCGGTCAAGCGTGTGCGTGGATCTGTCTGTCTGTCTGTCCTTCACACATAACCTGAGCTGTGTTAACACCCTGTGTGAACAGGCACTCTCAAATAAGAGGAATAACTACCACTTCCTTTAATGTCCATCTTGTGTCTCCCATGGATGTCTTTTAGAGCAACTCAAATGTTTGGACTTCATCAGCTCTTCTCTCACCTTGTGCCTCATCGTCTCCCCCCCAGCTCCCCCCCCTCCTCCCCCGCTGTCAGGATGATATTCGTTCACCTTGCTCTCCCGGATGCTAGCTGGCAGGAGAAGGGCTGCGCGTCTGTCACCGGTCGGGACAAGTGACAGTCGGCTGAGAACCGTCTCAGTGGCTCTCTAAATGTCCCTTGTTCCTTTTGTCGGATCGACGATTATGAAAGCAAGTTGTTTTTCATGCTGCACACGTGTTATCCACTGGGGTTTGTCTCACAATGGACACCAGATTAAATGTTAGCAAAGCTTTCAACCCCTATAAAACATATACATGTATTTTGGTGGTACCCGTGAAGCAGGGGACGAATGGCGCTTTCTTTGCTGAGAACACATCTTCAGTAACCGGTTCTTTATTCATTTCTTTCATGTTGAACTCTTGAAGAAGCAGCAACAGCAGTGTGTTAAAAAGGCCGGGTTGAAACCAGGAGAGGAAAACTACAGGATTGAAGTAATATTGGTACCGACTGACCACCTGGAGCTGAATCCGCAGCCCGTAGATGGAATCAGCCGCTTTGAGTGATCCTCATCTATCGATCAAATACTCAAGTTTGAACCCATCGTGAGAATGCAGGCACGCTGGCGGGGATCCGGCAGCATAATGAAGGTGCAATGCGTGGATTGAATTTTAATTGTGTTTGATCTAATTGCTTCCACCTTGTAACTGTAGCTGAACAAAACCAATTTTTGCTGAGAATTACGACCGGAAACGTCCATTAGAGCTGCAAAATGACCAGATTTGCAAAGGGCCATTTCAGAAGTGCTCCGATGATGACATGACTCGGTGATTTGGAAATAAATGACACAGGATTTTACAGCCGCATAATCTTTGAATTTATTCCAACTACGAGTTGGGGGATAGTTAAACTGTAAAAAAAAAAGAAGAAAGCAATAAATCAAGCATACGTGCGAGTCATATTCTTGTCGGGATTGTATTTCGTGTTTTCCATGTTTTAAACACATTGAACATGCTTCATTTACTTGAGTGTTTTGCCAATGTCAATTTCTGAATTGGGTTCAAAACAATAATTAAAAACAAATGAAAAATAGCATCACCGCTTGTTAAATCTCTTATATAAAGTTTTCTTCTTAAAAATGTTAATTGAGTTTCACATTTAATTGACATAAATGTCTGTGTGAATACAAATGGGTCATAGCAGAAATCTGATGTCTCCAGAAGGAATCTTGACATCAAAACAAAGGCAGCTAGGTCCACAGATTACAGAGCAAAAAACACACACAGAGCGTTGTTGTTGTTGTTGTTGTTGTTGTTGTTGTTGTTCTCTGTGCTTGAAAGGGTTGGTAACCCCTAAAGGAAGAGAAAGGCACCGCTCGTGGATCAATGCGAGGGAGAGGTCAGAGGTAAAAGATGTCAGCTCAGACTTCATTCCCACCTGCCCCGTCAGCCACTCGGGAGGGTAAAAGCCCTAAATATGGAATGACGTGAAAGTCAATTAGAGCAAACGACACGAGGAAGGACACCGTGCCAAGTTTTAAGTTTCTGAAGTTGAAAACAAATCATGAACTACGAGCACAGCTGGATCCACTAACTGTTCTCGCCTGGAGGAGGAGACGGGAAGGTCAAACCCTACAAAAGAACCACAGATTCCATCTTCATCTCTGTGCTGTGGTGAATTCCTACAACTCATGAAGCTTCCTCACAGCTGACTGGGGAAGAAAAATACATCTCAAATTGGCGCTCAAATGTTTTCCCAAGACGGCAGCAAAAGGCAATTGGGGGATCTGAGAGCTAAGCCAGCGGTGTCAACACTAAAAACTGTCCATACTAATTACTTCCCAAAGGAAGTTTCCACTTTATTTCCTCTCTGTTGACGGCGCTCGGCATCACATTTCCATTTTGATTTGCAGTCAAAGCAGAACGCCGCCTTTGTCTTCTATTTAAAGGCAAAACATGGCGGCGTTGGGAGGCCGCGGTGTTGGTGCCCAGCCCATCGGGAGCAACGTGACCCCCCCTGCTTAAAGCACTCCCACTGTATTGATGTGTCAACGGGCCGAACGCGTTATCAGAACCCATCATTGTCGTTGCGTCAACTTCCCTCATCCATTTTGTAGCCGTTTTTGTTCTGAACGCCAGCTTGCAGCTCCTCGTCCCCCTTCATTCCCTCCTCCATCGGCCGGCCTGCATCGGTCACGCACCGGTTGTTCTCTCTTTGTCTTTCCCTTCCCTTCGCCTCCCCTCCTTTCTATTCAGATCACTCTCCCTTCATTTAAGCACCCTCCCTGTGGATGTCATCACGCCTTCCCTCCCTCCCTCCCTCCTTCCCTCCGTCCTCTCCCTTCCATCCCTCCCTCCTTATAAAAAGCGACGGACCAAGGACGTGCCGGGCCGACGGCGCTCAGCTGTGCATTCGCCGGGCGCGGTGCCACTCGAATGTCTTCTGTCGGACGGGTAACAAACGACCGGAGCTTTTTCTGACACACGGCTAGTCACATGCATCACATGAACTATCACGCCACAGAGTGTGTGTGTGTGTGGCGGGACTACTGATCTCAGCAGGTTGACATCTGAGCGATGACGTCCTGATGATCTTTCCTTCACGCGTGTTCTGCTTAATTCAGACGCGCGCCATCGTAACTTAACTCCTCCAACGAGCTCGTGATGGCGCCGGCCTTGCTGTCACTTTTAAGGTTGAAGCCCCGTCTGGGTGGGAGAGGGGTGAGGGGGAGGGGGGGGGGGTATAACCGTAAAGAGTAACAGTACAGAGGAAGACAAAAGGCATTCAGTTGCATTAATATCAATGGGATGTTATGATGGTGGCCATTGAAATATGCAGCATAATACTTTGCGAGGATGAAAATCATATTCTTTTCTCGACTGCGTCTTCATTCATTCCGAAATATTAATAGAAAAAGGTTGACTTCCAATGAATTTTTGGTCCTCTGCCGCCTACCTTTAGAGGCAACCCAACAATATGCATATAAGCCGCATGATTGATATTCCTGAACCCTTTCAGGTAGCGCTTTTCTTCCAGGGATCAGCTGAGGCTCAGGCTCCTGATCAGGGACCTTTAAGTCACATCAAATACGGTGAAGAATTCACCCGCCGACGGAGAGGAAGCAGATTCCACAGCCGGTGAACGGCTGGGAAGTGAGGCATTAATAAAACATACGGCCTGTATATTCACTGATGATCACCTCAATGTGAAAGGGGCAACTGGTCACCAATAAGCAGGCTGACATTCTTTATGTAACGGCGCTCTTAAGCTGGTTCTCTGGGTTTCTTATTTGGATAATAAAATAACAACTGGTTCAGCCGTGGCAATGATTCAAACACACTGCGAGTGGCATGTGATGTGTTCAGCGGTCCTGCATCAGCGATCGGATGTGCAGACCCTTTTTTCTTCAGTTGTGTTGCATCTGTGACGGTTTTTTTTTTTTCAAACACAGATGCAGCAAATGAGATAAAAATGAAAAAAAAAAAAAAAAAAATTCTATTGTTTGAGAATGCAATAAGGAGCGTGGATGCATGGCCCCTCGGATGCACGCTCTGCTGCTCCGAGTGTCCTGTTTATCGGCCCTGTGGATAGAAAATGATGCGCTTCCCCTTGGAACCGCTCGCTTGTTTTCTTACTGGTGATGTAAACAGTATATCACGCGGGCGCTGCGGCATAATTCCGCGTGTCCGGGCCTTCTCAATGGTTCTCTTGTGTTTGCTTTGGTCCGCCTCGCCGTGTGAGGTTATTTCTTTTGAGTTTTCTTTTTCTTTCTACGCCACATTCAATTTAGCTTGTTTTGCCGTTGCAGATAAAAGAAGTCGCTGCGACAGGACCACTCTCTCCAAGATTTTAAACTGCCCATGCAGAGATTTTTTGTTTTTTCCCTCCCAAACAAAGACAAGTGTTTGTCAGCGGGGACGAGGTGCACACTTAAAATCCTGTCAGAGCAGCGGCGAAGGAGACGGAGTGTGAGATTAATTGTGCTGAACGTAAACTCAGGATCCTGCGGGTACCTGTCGCAGTTAAGTGGCATTAATGCACATACTGGTACACTGCTGATTAGGTCTGGGGGGCATTTTAAAAGAGCATCAAATCGCCACTCTCAGTGGCGGGGGAGGTTTAACTCCCCCACCCCCGTAAAAACGGTATAAACTGCTCAAACTGTTAGCACCGATTGCTGCTAGCACAGATTATATTTAGCGTTTTCCGTTAGCACTGATTGCAGTAAGCACCATTAGATGTCAGCACCATTTGCCGTTACCATCATCTGCCGCTAGCACCGTTTGCCGTTAGCACCGTTTGCCGTTAGCACCGTTTGCCTTTAGCACCGTTTGCCTTTAGCACCGTTTGCATTTAGCACTGTTTGCTGTTAGCAATGTTTGCTGTTAGCACCGTTTGCCGTTAGCACCGTTTGCCTTTAGCCCCGTTTGCTGTTAGCACTGTTTGCTGTTAGCACTGTTTGCTGTTAGCACCGTTTGCCGTTAGCACCGTTTGCTGTTAGCACCGTTTGCTGTTAGCACCGTTTGCTGTTAGCACTGTTTGCTGTTAGCACCGTTTGCCTTTAGCACTGTTTGCTGTTAGCACTGTTTGCCGTTAGCACCGTTTGCTGTTAGCACTGTTTAGCACCGTTTGTCGTTTAATGTCGTTTAATATTTAAAGGTTTAATGCAGTATATTTTGGCAGGCACCCGGCCCTACTGCTAGACATTAGTTTGAAGGAGCAGCTGACGGGATGGAAATTGCAACTCTCAAGCGGACGTGATTTGAAGCTGTGTGCACATTAAAAATGAGCAATTTGATGTACTTCCTGCTCCCTGTCACAGTGTAGTGGATCACGGCGGCCGCATGTTTTATCGCGCTCGGCTCGGAGCCTGTGGCTTTGCACTGGCAGCTGACGCCGCAGGAAACCGAAGCCGCTGCCCAGCCGCCGGGTCAGAACACTTTCACGGTGGTCCAATCGCCCCCCATCCCGCCCTCCCCCACACACCTCGACCCGGCCACCTCGTCCTCACCTGCCTCATCCTATCTGTGCCTCCCAGGGCTGGAAACACATCAGCAGAGTTTATGCGCTTCCCAAGGAGGGAGACGGCGGCTCCATCTGGCAACCTCCAGCTTAGAGGGAACTGGGGGGGTCAACTACAAGCAGGGAGCTGCTGCCAGCTACCTCGCTTCCCCCCCTGCCCCCTCTACGATCTCGACTGAAGGCGGCATTAGAAAACTACTTACAGGAATGAGCATTTTGGGGTGGCGCTGCGTGTCATTCGGTATCAGACTTTGATAACGACGCCGCCGAAGGCACAGAAAGAATGACTCAGACAAAGATGACAGCTGGCTTCTGGCTCACAGCCACGGCGGCCCTCCGTGACGATTAATACAACAATGATAGATGTCAGAAGCATTGATACGGGGAGACTCCCGGCTCTTCTTTAAAGAGCAGTCGCTTTTCTGCTTGCATCTGGTGAAACAGCACTGGCCACGTTGCAAGTGAATAACGTCCCGTCTGCTGTAACCTTTCCGCTTGGTTCTCAGACATTATTGGGAACGCAAGTTTTGACAAGAGATCTTTTCTAAAGTTTGAGGTTCAGTAAATGGACCATTTAGACTGAATGTCTCGATGTACATCACGGGGGACGGAGGGAGCCGAGCCTTTGGAAGGGGCGCCGGTTATATATGGAGTTCTGGACCGCCATTACTCACAATTCAGTCACACCGCACTTGACGCTTCTCCACCCTCGGTCCAATCAATCAATAAATTCGAAAAGCGAATTATGCCGCTGAAGGCCCCGAGGATCAGAGCGATCATGGCGCCGTCATTAGAAGTCGCGGTACCTTGTCATTGCTCACTTATGTTCAGACGCACCCATGTGACGCCGCGCAGCGTGCCGAGAGCCTGTCCATCATCATGTCAGCATCAAAGGAATTGAAATTGTTATAATACGTTGATGGGAGGTGAGAAGGGTCAAACATGTTATGTTCAAGCACATTATGGCGACGCTCTGATCTGTGCACCCAATGAAATGAGGTAGTCAAATAAAACTTTCCGCTGGTTTGAACAAAAGACCCGTTGTGGAAGAATAAATAGGCTGGAACCATTACCTTTATGTGATGTTGACATTGATATACAACTTTACCTTTTCCATCTGGTCACATCATTAGTTTTCTTGTTTTTGAACTGTTGTCGATACAGTCGGCGCTAAAACACGGGCTCTGTAACACGGCTCACAGTTCGGCGCCCGGAGGCCATCCGGTCAGACTGGATGTTGACTAAATATGTTTCTAAATGTCCTTTAATACCCAGTTAATTCTCTCTGTGATGTTCTAATGGGTTGGTCTAAATGTGCATGAGTAAATACCATTGGAGGGTTCTCACTGCCTTCACATCGTACTGGAGAGAGGACACCTAATTGCTGTACATCCAGAAGGTCATTCACCATCTGTAAGCCATTTCTTTCTGCACTGCTTCATTTGTCGGCATTTCACTCGTCGAGAAAACAGCAATTATCATCATCCGAAATGACATGCATTCCAGGCTGGCTGTGAATAACAAACAAGGCTTCTGGCAAACAGAGGAGACGCGCCGTACAGTGGGACGAGCAGATGCAACACGTGGCATGATTTCCATAGAAAGTCCACTGAGCTCAACGCTGGGTATTAAATATTGCTGCTCATTCCTTTAAAGTTGACTTACTGTTGTGTACGTTACGCACAATAATTCTTCCCGGGACATATGCAAATTGAGGGGACAATAAATAGCATTTGACATGTATGGAATATATGGACCTCATGAATAATTCAACGTCACACCCCCCCCCTTGCATTTAAACCGGGGCCTGAGTGTGTAAATCAGAGCACACATAACTTCAGACGCCCCTCCGCAGCAGCTGATCTGGGCTTAAGTTAGACAAATAACCGACTCGTGACCCCCGACCCCCCCCCCCTTCTATCTGCTCCAGGCTGCTTTTTGTCAATATTTGGCTCTTCTGTCTCCACCCCGCCGTCTCTTATCTCGCCCCGTCCTCTAATGGCCTCCCCGAGTGCTGCTGGCCGGATGGAGGGGTGTCACAGAGACGATTGGTCGGGCCGTGCCCGCTGACGCCTACCATCAAAATCCAATTCCCTTCGATTGTGTCGTTCGGTGAAAGAGGGGATCGTTCCCCCATTTCACCGCAGCGTCCCGGGCCTCTGCCGCCGCTACGAGACTGCGAAGGACCCACAAAGGAGCCGGCGTCTAGGATGGGAGCTGTAAAAAGGTCACGGGCCAAAACAACAGTGAATGTGTCGTTTTTGACCAGTTGCACTGCAACAAAATCAATATTTCTACAAATGTGGCATTAGATTTCTATCAAAATAACGGTTTGTTATGCCAGTAATCTGGTCATGGTACGCGTGCTAATAAGGTGGAAATGCCCAAATATTGCTTTTTGTTAATGGCATTAATAAAAAACCTTCATTACAAGGATTATAAGCAAATGTAGGATGTAAATATGTCTAAAAATGACATGTAACAAACCACATGGGCACATGGGCCACATTCCACTTTGGTCACATGTGAGACGCGGCGAGCGGGGCCCCCGCAGCACGACCAGCCTGAATCCAAACAAAGAGTCGACCTGTCGAGCAATTTGACCACTGCTGCCTATCAGCTGCAGCCCGATCGACATGCAGCCACCGAAGCACCAACGCGTCAGCACAATGACATTAGACGGCGTCGGTTTGCGACGCCGCATTGTCCTTGTTCATTCGTGGCACCGTTCCCAGCGCGGCCTCTTCGGCCTCTTGCAGACCCGCTCGGACCAGGATCTCGCTCATCGCTCACAAAGGAGGGATTAGCGGGCGAGGACAATGTGGGCGGGGGGTGGGGAGGGGTCTAATGTCAGAGCCCAGCACCTGCCTAAAGCCCCCTCGGTCGGACAACAGTCAATGGGCAGCAGGCGGCTGGCCAACTGCTGCTTGTTGATAACTGCATTATTGAGAGGGGCTGAGGGGGCTGGAAGCCTCCTGAGAGGACTCATTCTCTGAGGTCCATCCAAGCAAAGAATACGTTTTAATTAGGACATGAAGCCGAAGCTTTCCCCGAGCAACGAAAGCTCCGTTTTAATTTCCTTCCCCGAGTCTCTGTTCTCGTCATGGATTGGGATGGTTTTGGCATCGGAGGCGACGTTGACGTAAAATATGATTTTTTTTTCTTCTCCCCCATGTCACTCAAAACGCCATTGGAAAGTTCACCTGGAGCCTTAACTGTGGTGAACATGCAGATTAAATTCATGCGGCGGCGCGAAGAGCCAGTGAGGCATCCCATCATTCACGCTGTTACATAATAAACGATCTGGGGTCAAAGCAGCACCAGGGACGATGGCAGCGCTAGCAGCAGCGCTGACGGCTAACAGACCAGGGCTCCGTTTAATGACATACTGTTGCGTTCAGGGTCTGTATGGACTGAATGTAAATAACGTTATGATGCATTCGCTTGTCTCGTAAAATGTAGCGCTACTGAAAAACCTGAATAAATCTGGTAGTTTGAAGGAGATGTTTTCACAACACAAATAGATATTCCAGATGAATTAGGAGCTGTTCATACCACGTCTAAGCACTTTATAATCCATCATTTAAACCTCAAATGAAGGGATCAGTCTGGAGCCTCCAGGACCAGCTGCTCTAACCAAACAAAGAGGATCTGGATCTGCTTATTTCAGCAGCAAGAAAAAGTTATAATTTACATTTTCTTTTTTAATCTGTGACTGCTTCGCAATACAACCGAACCGGGACTTGTACGTTCCGCTGCACTTCGAGGCGGACGGTCGAACATGACGCCACGTTGTGGTTTTGTTGCTGAAACCCGACAAGTTGTTCTAAAATGAGGAAAACTTGTTTCCCTGTTAATTAAAAATCTAAAATTCCAAACCAAATCCCAAATGGACCCGAGAATCAGATCCAATGTGAGGAGACTTAATCAAACCTGATCCAAATGAAGTCGACCAGAACAGACCCGAGTAGAGAGAACTCGGCAGCAGCAGCCGGATCCTCTAATTAAGCATCACACGTGTCTTTTTTCCTGCACTTCACACCTCTAGCCTGCTGTGATGATTAGATGACACCCCATAATCTGAGCTGAGAGGGAGCCACCGGAGTACCGAGACATTCCGACAGACCCCAACGGGCCCGATCACACTCCGAATGACATGGTCTCCACCGCACTCAGCTTCCAGACCTCTGACGCTGAACCCACGGACCTGTGAGCACCTTCTTGGGCGGAAGCATGAAGTGACTTTCTCCTCAACGTCTGGAAGTTGTTTCATTGTTTTTTTTTTTTTTTTTTTTCATGGGCCGAGCGACTCCACTTCCAGTGACGCCACACTTGTGTTCCTTTCTCCTCATTTTCACGCATGCATCTTTCTTGAAAAAAGGTCCAAAATGTCCAAACTCCGCCCTCACCGGTGCCAAAACGAGGAGCTTTGAATTCATTCCACCGTAAGCGGCTCTTCCTGCTCAGTGACGGAGAGCCGCAGCGACGACGACCATTCAGTGCTGTATCCTGCGTCGCCATGGTGATGGCTACCTGCAATACCACCATTAATCTTCATGCCACATTAAAGCCAGTTTCTTGCTCCTTGTTTTACTTTTCTTCATTCAGCAAGATAGCACACAAAAATAAATGAAATGCCAGGCCGCCACAATCATGGCGGCCTCAGGCTCGGAGAACCCATCTCATCCAGCAGCATGACGACGAGATGAGGCGAGGAAAAGACCTCCAGGACAACCATGGTGGACTCTTTGTGGGCAGGACAGACTCGTCCCGGGAGCTTGTGGGACACGCCGATGTGTCACCTGTCCATCAATCACGCCGACGTGCATCGGAGTGTCCTCCCGGGAAACATGGCGGCTTGACGCAGGCACACGCGTATTGTGATTGTAACATCCATCATCCGCTTCCACGCCGGTGTGAATGCAGATCAGCCATCTTTACTTTGCATCGGGGAAGGAGATTTCAGAAGGTGACCAGCAAAAGAAAAAAACCCCTCAGGCCACGAGCGATTAAAAGATTCTAAAAATCACAAATGACACAAAACGATCTGTGAAACACAAACGTCCGTCGCTTATTCCCAGATGCACACTGCTGATCAGGGCCTGACTGATGGGATACGCCCCCCTCCCCCCCCCCCCCCCCCCCCCGCCCGAACCTCGTGTGATATGAATGTAATTTGACTGGGGAGTTCAGGCAGCGTCTCGGCTTCGCTTCGGTCGGGAGGCGAGCGGCTCGTTGGGCTTCGGCTGGCGAGCAGATGTCAGACGCACCTCACTTCCTCGAAGCAAAAGGTCACTCGGCAGCGCGCTCGGCATTTCACAGCTGTATTTCTCACGCAGGAAGTGGCAGAAAGGGAGCCTTAACTCACGGATGCCGTGCCGCTCGCTCTTCGGGGAGGGGGGGGGGGGGGGGGGGGGGGGGGGTCGTAAAGCGAATGCTCCCTCTGAGGGACCCGCCGGCGTCGGGCGGAGGACACGCGTCTTTGATTAACACTGACGGAGGCCGGCCGACGTCTGATCTGAGCCGCCAGGGAGGGGGGGCCGTGGGAGGGTGGTTCCATTTCACGGTGCCATTGTTCTATGAGCGTAGATGTGTTGGTGAATAAATTGGGACAGAAATAGCAGAATGCAAATGTCAAGATGTTTTTGAGACGGTTTCAAACTGTTTTCCCTGAAGTTTCTTTAATAGCTGAATCCACTTGGAGGAATTGTCTCTCGTTTTCGTTTACGAGGCGGATCCACATCTGTGACTTGGAGAAGGACGCTGCTCTCTCGCAGGTGTGCACAGCGTCTCATGAATGCTGCCTGACCTCCATCAACAGGAGGGACCCCTGACCCCTGACCCCTGACCCCTGACCGCTACTTCTGCCCCGCACCGTAAACCAGATTTCCATATTCTGATCACTCAATCTGATCCGCGGCCGGATAGACCTGTCGGGCCGTGAGGGGGGAGAGGTGGGGAGGGGGGGCTCGGTGGAGGCGGACCCTCGCCCTGAGAGAAGGGGCCTCCTCCGCTGATGGCCGGCGGCCGGTGGATTGAATTTCAGAAGATCAACTGTGAGCCAGATGATCGAGAGGAAGACACGAAGCCATGAAGGTGCATCGATACCAGCGGCGACGTCGCAGCATACGAATAAGCCTCATCGAAGGCTCCTGATTTTATACAAAATGATCCCTTTCAGCTGTTTGAGCACCTGGTGCTCAGAGACTTAAGGGCATCGTCAATACTTCTCCCGTCCATAAATGAGACCGGGGTTTATCATTTAATATTTGGTAGATATAGAAGATCGAAAGTGCTATCGTTTTATTAACCTTGTTTTAGGACTCTTTTGTCCTCACCGGGCCGACGCGTTATCTAAGTCCCATGACCTTGGCTTTAATATCAAGTCAATGTTTCATTTTCTTGGATCAAATAGAAAATATTTCAGACGGTTTTGTTCAACCGAAGCCAATTAAGTAATTTCTCCTCCTCGCCCGTACCATCGAGGTGACTAAGACAAAATGATTTAGATCTAATATCCTGACCTTTTGAAAGGCTTTGATGAAAGAAAGTCAGATTTTACTTGGCAAATAGTCTCATTAATAAAAAGGTTGTCTTATTAAAGCAGGAAGAATTGACAGCAAATGCTTAAGATGTTACCTGTATATTAAGAGGAGATAAACTCCCGAACAGACAAACCTTTCTCATTTAGGTTTCTAAAAGGGGGACAGTGTGTGTGTGTGTGTGTGTGTGTGTGTGTGTGTGTGTGTGTGCGTGCGCGTGTGTCTTGAATATTTACGCCTGTGTCTGCATGTTTCACGGCAAAGAGAAGGTTGCTGCAGATTCTCGGGAAGCTGCTGCATTGCATTCGCTTCATGGGCGGAGCTTACGCAGGACGCGTCACATGGCGGCCGTGACGCAGGACGCGTCACATGGCGGCCGTGACGCAGGACGCGTCACATGGCGGCCGTGACGCAGGACGCGTCACATGGCGGCCGTGACGCAGGACGCGTCACATGGCGGCTGTGCCAGGTGGAAGAAACTTATGTGAAAAATTGAATTTCCCATCTTAATGACAGTTGAGCTACTAGTTGAGCTTCTATTCAGTCTCCTCATGTTGTCATTTATCAACAGCAGCTTTTTTATTTTGCTCCATCTCACAAAAGAAGCCTCCCTGAGGACGTAGGATTTATTTGTGAGTGGAGCAACAACAGGCCAAAATCAGCTAATTGCTCCTTCTTAAATCCTGAGTCAGACATTTTATAGACCGATAAAATGAGCTCGGCCTAAATGTAACCCTCAAAGCAGACGTCACGCAGATGACACGCAAACCAAACGTCTCACGAATCCATAAAGCAGCAAAAACAACTATTCAACAAATTCAGAGTAAATCAGCAAACGCAAAGACAAGGACTCCCTCGTATAAACCTACGACAGAATGGCGTCCCGTCCCACGGAGGTTTATTTTTAGGAGCCTTTTAGGAGACAAAACGATGGCAAAGCAGCAGCGGAGGTGAACGGGGCCCCTAATGGCTCCCGGGGAGCTGCTGGCCACCGGGTAAACACTCAACGACTCAACGGCCTCGGCCCATCCGTTCCTCCCTGCGTTGGGATCAGCGATGGGGGGTCCATTCTTCGGCGGCGACGGTGCGGCGCATTCTCACGCAGGAAGACGACCAGCGACTCGCGCAACTAAACTGGATTTCACTTCTTTTGGAATATTCTGGAATCAAAAACTCTTGAGGATGAGAAGATTTATTTACTTGAAGTTTTCTTTCACAAGTTAAAATGAATAAAAAGGTTCTCAGCGAGGGCTCGTGGTGTAAGTGGCGAACTGGAGGGGGATTGTGTGTGGGGGAGGGGGGCGGGGGGGGTATTGAAGAACCGACGAGTACTTCGAGAAAATGGAAATAAATAACTCAACAGGACAAATGTTGTTTTGATGAAGTGCCTCAACTTCGCCTAAGCTCTTATTTCGCATGACAACACTCTTTTTAAGGAGCCAGTGACATTTTAAAAGCCCCCCCAAGTTGGTCACACTGCACGAAGAGAGCCAGGACCCTCTGTCAGTGTGGACACTGTGGTTCTCATCCCATTACACGCCTTCAGACATGAGATCTAAAAGTAGAATCCAGATCACTCAACTGCCAACGCAACCCAACGGCGCTCCAACGCAGGGGGGCCCGAAACCCAAACACAGCTTCTGTACGGGACGCGGGGGCTCATCAGCGCCATAACCACACCAAATGACACCTTAAACTTCATTTTAATCATGCACAACGAATGTTACGTAACATCCTTCAATTCTATACTGAAAAAAAAAGGTTCTCATCCCAAACCACGATCCGTACCTCACCAAGACTTAAGTACTTCTGTTACCCAACCTACCAGTACTTTTTTTTCATAATATATATAAATATCAGAGGACTGGTAGAATCACTACGTCCCAAACGAGGCTTTACGAGCAGCATTTATTCTGGCCGTCTCAAGGATGACATTTGTTCCAGTGCCGAGGAAGGACGGGCTACGATCATCTCCCCCCCAAGAGGACCGAACAAATAAAGCATGATTACAGAGCGTCCGAGCCCACAGGGGCAAACGGTTTGACATTGAGCCTCGTCGCTTTGGAAAACTTTTACATCCACCAGTTGCAGCATTTCGGGAGGTTTTTGTTAAAGGAAAGAAAAGGCCCGATGGTGGATTGAGACGGATCCCAAGCAGGCTCGGCCTGAAAGTCGCGCCTCTGGTGTTAAAAGACATTCTGCCCATTTCTGTGAAGGACTTTTTCAAGCTAACAACTAAACAATATAAATACTAATATACTTTGTGATGTAATGACAGCCAGCAGGGGGTCCATTTGATTGCACTAATCTCCTTAAGCATCGAGTATCAGCTTTAACAGCGCAGCATCATCTGCATATTAGAAGAGTGTCATGCTGGGACTCAGAAATGTGTTCATGGAAACAAGGCAGCAACTCTCACCGGCTCAATAAGAGGGAGCAAATGTGTGTTTGTGATGCATACAATCACACAGACAGTCGAAGATCATTTTGTATTCATGTATTTTGATAGGTCCCTCAGAGCGCACTTGAAGATGTTTTTAAAATGAGAATCCCGAGCGGCGCACTAATTCCTTTAAAAACAAACACTTCAACCATTTCAGCCTTTTCTAAAAAAGTCTCTGAACAGCTCTCGTCAGGGTGATAATTATAAAACACAAAACCCACAACGTCCAAATGATCTTTTATTCGCACGAAGCATTAACGCCTCCCAAACTCTTTCTTGGTGCTTTATTGAATTGTCGGACAATAAAGCCAGCCAGCGCCCTGGGAGACGGTTAATTGTGAAATAAATGCGTTTTTATTGTTACAGCTGCAGCATTGCACCCCCTTTTTAGATAATCCAAATAAAAATCACATATTGTTCATATTGCTCCCAGGCAAAGAGCAGGAAATGGTCATGTTGCTGTGGGCGGGGCCACAAGTAGAAAGTGAAGTAGAACAATAAAAACAAAAACAACATTTAGCACTCAAGATCATTAACGTGGGGACGTTTATTCCTTATTGCACATTGGCTGCAAGTCTCCTGTGGGCTCCTCCAGCGGCCCGTTTGACGCATGAAGCATCGTTTGACGGCGTGACGGAGCCACGTGTCACGTTTCAGCAGAGGCAACGACCAAAGCCGCCTTTCTTTGCTCTTGAAAGAGAAACGAAAAGCATCAGAGGACGGAGACGAAGGACCTTTGGTGAACCTTTATCGTTTGTTCGAACTTTTTAGAGGCTTCATTTGATCACTTCAGGCGCCTGATTATAAACGACAATCCACGAGTGAAGCTTGAACATGAAGCACGATGAGAGTATCCGCTGATAACAAGTGTTAAAGATATTTAAATGCATAAAGCAACGTCCCGCTCGTCAAGAATCTGAGTACTGACTTCCTGTCTTTCATGGGAATTAAGTTGTCAGGGGAAATAGAAATACTTAAAACTCCCAACCAATCAAAATGACTGTCGGCAGCCTCGTTGTTGGATCTCTGATCATATCTGAAACTTGGATCAAATCATCACATTGACTCTAAATAAAGGAAAAACAGGGTATTTTTCATTATTCCTTCTCACTGATGTCTCATTATCACGCAGCATGAGAGCTCTTACATAAGCGTTGTGAAAAAGCCACTGAGAACCATCTCAGTCCAAAGACACATGTGCGCTTTTCAGATATTCATAGAATTTCTTTCCCTCAAAACACAATCCTGCATGTGAGCCGACTCGACTATAAACTCATCACAGATGTATTTTCCAACGAGTAAAAGAACCGCGGAGAGAGAGAGAAGATTGGAGTCTTCTGAGTGCTTGAATAATCCTCCAACCCCCCCAAACACTCTGCCTCCTAACCCCCCCGGCCCCCCGGGAGGTGCTTTGTGGCATAAACAGAACAACGACTGAAGCACTCCCACGGCGTATTTACAGGCTATTTTTACCGCCTCGTGGTTCCTTTCAAAGGTTTCAGCTTTTGATGGAATATTTTGGAAAGAAGTAGAAGTGAAATGGATTTCTAGACGTCAGTGAGAATGAAACATCGTCTTCGGCCTTCACGCCGGGGGTCAAATAACGCGAATCCCCCACGGACGGAACCACAGTCTGTCTGTCTGTCTGTCTCCATCGCACTACGGGTCACGTGGTACGCGCGGCGCTCTCGGGCAGGTACTCTACGCGTGGTTGTCGCCTTCCTTATGGGATGGCGAGATGAGCGCGGATGCTCGGGCCTCGTGCGTTCACTGCTGCACTTACGGACTGTAGTCAAACCAGGAGGTGCACAATGAGCCTCCTACTTCCTGCAAAACATGACGCGGCGGCATCGCTGGTGCAGCACAACGGGTGTGCGTGCAGTTGGGTGTAAGTTTGTGCGTGTGACGGCGAGGGAGGGAGGGAGGCGTCGAACCAGAGCGCCGGATTATCCGGCGGGTGGATTTACACATTATACACCTCATCCCCTCCTATGCGAACGGCTGGATAAGCATCTATGTTTCCTCCGCAGGGACCTGCTCCTCCTGCTGTTGTGTCAACAATGCAGTCGATAATCAGGCGTCCACCTGAAGGAAAGCTGATTCCCGTCTTATGTTACGTTAAAGGGGGAACCTCTCTCAAATCATTCATGAGGTTAACGTTACACTTACAAAGCGTCACCACTTCCTCTGGTGGCTCGAAGGAGCTGAACCGTTATGGTGACTATTATTGTTCACTTTTTTAAAAAGCAAAACATATTTTCAATATAACCGTAAAAGAATTTAATCTGCCTCCAGACTGTTCCAGATCCGGTAAACAGACGCTCATGTTCTCCACTGAGTCTCCTCGACCTTTGAGCCGCTTGTTGTTACTGTGCAACGTAATTCTATTAAACCGACTGTTAGCAAGCAGAGATAGAGGGGGTCTTAATGGGGTGGGAGGAGCTTCAGACCACATGACCCCGTGGTCATTACTCTGGAACATTTCAATCTGAGTGCAAGATTCCCTCTCAGGCTTTACACATCTCTGTAATTTGTCACGTGACGCAGGCACAGGTTACCACGGTAACGCATCGCCGACGACTGCTCCGTGCAGCCGACCTGCGCGGAAGGTACGTTGAAGAGGAGCCCGTCCGCAAACATGGGCCCAATTAAAGTGGGACGAGAACACGCAGACAGAGCCTCGACACATGTGGATCCGACCCCCCACACACACACACGCACACACACACACACACACACACACACACACACACACGCACACACAGAAGGTATGTGGAACACACAAAGCTGCGTGGTGGGATCTGCATGACAAGATGCTTTCCACTGCTGCAATGCACAGCCTTTCCTCTTCCAAAATAAATGCATTTGCACAGATGTTGCTACCTGATTGAAGGTGTCTTGTGGGAGGAAAAAGCATCGGAAACCATACGGTGTTCTCCAAGCGGCAGAAGGCATTTGTCGCGTTTTCTTTTTTTTGGTACCGAACCCCCCCATTATGACACGCGAGGCGGAACTTTCTCAGCGCTGCCCTTTAATCCCTTTGAGTGTAAAACCACCGAGAGCCGTCGCCGCCGGGAGCGAGGAGGCGAGACGAAGGCGCGCGACGCAAACAAGCCACGCCCCCTCGTCCCGTCCGCGGGCTCGTTAAGATCCAAGTGGCGGCTCCCGTTGTCAAACTAAAGACCGCTTCTCAGTCGAGGGGCCCCAACAATCCAATAAATACGATGGAGCTCGGCGCCAGCGGCCCTGGCAGCGTGTGTGGGCGGGGCTAAGGGGCTGGCACGTCTTTGTGGGGCCGTCTCTCAACTTCTCGCAACCGCGGAACCGTCATTTCATCATCTACAACACGCGCTCTCTTTTTACCTGAGCATCTTTATGGCTTGCGTCCACACAGCGTCTCCACGTACGGCGCCGTAGACCCGGACGCCGCAGTTAGACACCAACAACGCACTCAACGAAGCCGTCTGCTGAATGCGAGGTTTTTCACACCTACTTTCCACGTTTAGGGGAAGGCCGTGGTAGGAGGTGTGAAGCGTGACCTCTGGTCCACGAGGTCGCCGAGCGTCTCCTGGTTACGACCAATGAGATTAATTAAACATGTCGCCGCAAAAACAACCCTTTAAACCACCGTCGCTGATTGCGTGTGATCCATCCCGGCTTTCCCGCCTACCGACATACTTCAGGTCGTTTCTCTGCCAAGGTGAAACCACGGGGTGTGTGTGTGTGTGTGTGTGTGTGTGTGTGTGTGTGTGTGTGTGTGTGTGTGTGTGTGTGTGTGTGTGTGTGTGTGTGTGTGTGTGCGTGCGTGTGTGTGTGTGACCTCATTATGGAGGTCGTCCATTACATTATGGTTCCCCTCAAAGACATTTCAAACATGTGGGCAGTTCTCTCAAAATGATTGCATTTATATGACTTACCTGTATGAGAGGAGGGGGGGGGGGGGGGGGGAGGGGGAGGAGCATCAGTGACCGGTCAACAGCACATGGAGGAGAAAAGGAGAAAAAGAAAGTAAAAAAAAAAAAAACGAAGAAGGGAATCCGACGGAACACACAGGGAGAACAATCGGTAACGATCCCGCTCCTCCTCCATCATGGCCTCCCGGAGGACCTCACTGGGGGAGGAAACTCTCCACTCCTCAGCGTCAGCTGACGCTTACGTCGACAGCCGCGCGTCTATTCGCCAATTAGCTGATATCGGCCGCCGCCTGACGGGATTACTAAATGCAGAGGGAACCTGGTTCCCCAAGTGTGATAACATTCATTTAGGGAGCGGTTAGCGACGGCGTCGGATCAACGCAGCTCTGCCGTCTGGATGGAAGAGGAGGGGGGCGGGGCTTATCCACGGGTCAGTACTTCCTGCCCGGTGCTACACAATAAAACAAGCAGGATGTCTAAGCGAGACGTTTGGACTCGTTTGTTTTATTATACAGTGAGTTTAGTTTGGACACGCTTGTACATCTGTATGAGGCTTTATTTTTAACCTCACCTTTTTTTTTTTTGCAAAAAAAGCTTGAGCACATATCAGGGTTCATCAAAAAACAAAAAAGGGCAGACAAATCATTATGAAAGAATAATTGCTTTGACCTGTAATGAATAAGAGCAAACGGGCAGATTGCAGAAAGGCTCATTTGTCTCAGTAATTACAAAAGGGACGACGCCATGGAAGCTTCTTTCAACGCGACAATCCCACCGAACAGAGGAAGGCGAGAGGACATACGACGGCGCCCGTTGCCCGCCCCCCCCAATACGCTCGAGTGAGTCCTGCATGGTATCCGGTAAACGGAAACGTCCTCCTTGAAATGCCACCATCAGTCACAGTTCTACTGTGGGAACCATTTCGGTGTCCAGATACCTTACGAAGGGGTTCTTGGTATGTCCCCCCCCCTCGAGGGGCCGGTTATGTCGCCGGGAATCATTCATTTGTTGTAGAAACACGGTACTCTGCAGATGTTAATGCTGCTTCTCGTTAGATGACTTTGAATAAAACTGTGAAATTGGATTTTTTAACCTCGGGTCAACTCGCCATGAGTCGGGAAACGGCTGAATATATTATGGTTATTAGCCGGGGAAAATATACATCTCCTTCTTTTAAATCCAGCAAGTTCCTCCTGCACAGAACATTATACAGTGTTTTCTTGACTCATGACTGAGTGCACACAGACACACACAAGATGCTCACACACATAATAGACATCGACGCTTCACAAGTGGATTATGCTTTAAATACACAAACGGGGCATCATCTCTATGCAGACGGTGAACTTAGCAGAAAAGAACACAACGTGCTCTGGAGGCCAAATAGACCAAAGTCTGTAAATCAAGTGGATGAGAAAGAATATTTTTCATGGCTTCGAAATTTTAAGGTGAGAAAACAACCTCGGCTACAAAGAGTTAAAATGTTGCCCAATTCCTTCATGAGCTTCTCCACAGCCGCTGATTCCGGGGCCTCACACTTAAATAACGGTGACGGACAGAGTGTGGCGGAGCATTTTCCTGGACTGAAGCATCCGGAGGCCAAAACTACGTCACCAGACTCCAGCGCGTGAGGCGGCCTCGGACCGGAGAGCCGCCTGCAGCATCACAAGTGGCAGCCAGCGGCCCGCGAGGGATGTTTAATTCATGATCCGCCGCCAAACGGCCGCAGATTAGACCCAGGATCGTTTTCTCAGGGAAAGAAGCAGGCGGGAAAAATATGAATATCTTGTTTTTTACGTCAGGACGGTGGAGGCGAGTCCCCCCGAACGAACACGCAGCGATCTAATCGGCCTGCACGACGCGGCTAAACGGATCCCCCCCGTGAGTCCCCTGCAGCGCCGACGCAGCAGCCGCAGGGGGGCGGGGACTCTGGAGACGTGGCGATGCGCCGAAGTCCGTGCACGGTGCAGCTCGAGCAGGAGCACCGCCGGCCTGCTGCCAAAGGAAGCCAATAAGACGAGAGACACTTCTATTCCACCTTTCTTTGGGACGGAAGACTAAGCGGACCTGGGGAGGTGTCCCCCCCCCCCCCCGTCATGGTGGCTTTAGCGTGTTCTGTCCCTGAGAGACGAGACCACACAGATTCTGCATGGGCGAACACGTCACTGCACGTGCTCAGGGACCTGCTCGATGCCCTATGAGAGCATTTTTAGAACATTTTGTGTGCACAGCGAGGGAGGGGAGAGGGAACGTGACGGGGGATTAGGGAGGGGGGGCTCGTTTCTGGACGGCGTCCATGGCCCGGAGGAGGTGAGGGGTGTGTGTGTGTGTGTGTGTGTGTGTGTGTGTGGAGGCCACGGTTCTTACCCTCCAGGACACCGTTTAACTCCTCCACCCATCACGCTGTTCGTTATGTGGTTTTGGGGGGGTGAAGCTGCTGCTGCTCGGGAGGAACCCAGTGGACAGCAAACTGGAACCATGTGGCAGAAACACCACAATGTTTGTGTAATCTGACTATTGAAAAAACAAACTCTTTCCAATCTGGCATAAACCTCGGTCGGCCTGAAACAATCCAATCACTGATCACATGACGATGAACTTGAGGTTGGGTGGGGCGCATTCTTTTAGCAACCCGATGCCGGCGGGGTCACGGCGCCGGGACACATCTGGGTGTTTCAAAATTAAACCTTTTGTAAACATTAAATGAATATAAAGGATTACACGTGTGGCGCTTTCATTCCAATCTCACAGGATCACAGGAAGACAAGGCGGGATGTTTAATAGAGCTCTGCGAGTCGGGTTGTACGAGGAACTAATCCTCAGCCGATGTATTAACCGCTGCCGAGGTGAAGACCGCTGCCCCCCCCAGAACACGGCAAGGACCAGAGTGCACAGAAAACCAATAACGTGTTTATGTAAGTGTGCGTGAGAGGAAAAGGGCTTTGAACAGTTTCATGGTATCTGAGGGGGCGAAATCTCCACAGTCCACCTTTAAGCCTCCGATCCAGCTCACAGCTCGCCTTCATGCTAATGTGTTAGCATGTGGCTACAGGGGCGGTCATGCCTGCTGTAGGGTTTCATCCACCAGGAGAAATCTCCTGCAGACAATGGAAGCAGGTAAAAAGGTGTTCATTCATTCGGATTGCGCTCAGTGAAACAGATGGGCTGCAGGTTTTACTACGAACTCAGTGGACGAGAAAAGCAAACAGACGCCTTTTTTTTCTGCACTCTGCAAAAACACATCTGTTCATTCCGTTTAATACGGTTCAGATAGATTCCATAATCACGCCGGGACATTTGCGCCCAACGTGTGCAAATTGACAAAAAACCGCCGGTCCCGCTGTGGCCGTTAAGTCGCGAGATGATGCTCGTTACCGAGACCGTTCACTGGGGCCCGTTAGTGAGCAGCCACACCGGTGCACCGTCTGCCCCCCCCGGCCCATTGCCCCCCCCCCCGCCCATTGCCCCTCCGGATGTAACCCAACAGGACACCCTCAGAGGCAACGCCGCTTCATTTCTCTTTCTGTCCAGCACAAAGCTGCGGATTACACGTCTGATCAAATTGGTTTGCCCCCCTGGTCGACTCACTGACCGCGTTCCCAGGAGCGAGAGAAAGCGGCCCGTCCAGCCCTTCTCTCGTTGGCGCCATTGCCCGCCACGCCTTTTACTAGCCCCCCTCTCCTGACTCCTCCCTCACCCACACGGCCTATTTCTTATTTCTTCACGTTTACGTCAGTCGCTCGTCTGAAGTTTCGCTTCACTCGTCCTGCGTCTCAGACCGCCGCCCCCGGGCCCTCCGGCTGCGACCATTAGCACAGCACGGGGGATTGAGGGACGGGCGCTCGCCGCGGATGATCCGACCGGGACGACTCAGCGGCAGCCTCAGACCGACCGGGAAGCGCGCATGACGGAACCAGGCAGCCATGCGGGCGAGGAGCGGACACGAGCCAATTAGAGTAGACCAATGCAGCAGCTGCACCCTTTCCGGACGTGTTCTACTGCGTGTTCTGTGTTACAGACTGGAGTGGCGTCGTTCTCCATTTGAGGATGTCATAAACGTTGAAAAGTGTCGTCAGAGTTTGCAGTGCCGCTAAATTACCGCGGTCGGTCATCCAGGCCGAACATACAGAAATGTGACGAGTTCTGCTGCAAAACATATTCAAGCGCCGGATGCGAAGACGGCCAGAATATTAATACACACACACACACACACGCACACACACGCACACACACACACACACACCGCACTTCAAAGGCATTAAACTCAAATACACTGTGACAAACTGATGAACGTCGCCGCTCAGGCGCCCTCGGATGTTTCACCTTTAGGGCGACGGGAGGGAAGCCGAGTGCGGGAGGAGGGAAGGTAGTCGGAGTCACGGCGAGCCCGCGGGCAGAACACACTGCCTGGCCCAATTCTGTGTTTGTTTGTTTTATTCATTTTATCCACATCCAAAAACGGCTCTTTTTTCCCCTCCACCTTACATCCTATCTATCTGTCCGGCAGAGTATCTATCAAGCGGTCTGATCCGGAGAGGCGTTGCGTCATCCCGCTTTGAAGGCCGAGCTGTGCGAGGGGAAGAAGCCTCGGCGCTGCGTCTTCAGGCACGTGCAGGAGGGGAAGGTGTGCGCGCGTTCACTGCGCCTCTGGCCATCTTCAGGACGCTGAGACTAAAATTTCCATCTATGAAGGGGACCTAAGAGGCTTGAGTTACAGTCCATGACTTTTGTCTACAAAGCCTCCCTCGAGGCATGATTACTCCATTTGTCCTCCCCGCGTGGCCGTTAGCGGATGACGGACAACCTCGGAGGAGTAAAGAAAAATAAGGCGCTTTTTTTTATTGTATCTTCACAAGTTACACTGCAGGCAGGCAGCTCAAAGGAAAGCCTGGTGACTGTTTCTGTGTTTGGTGCAACAAGAGCTTTCATTCACTGTCAGGGGAAGAATGTCAACAAGTATATATATATATGTGTCTATATTTATTTTGTGGCATTAAAGGTACTGTATGGCACACTTCATAAGAGTCCAAAGAAAGGCCTTGTGCAGCATCTGGAGCGAAGGTATCTTTTCAGGGTTCATATTCTTTTTGTATCAAATTCCCTTTCTTGAGAGTCACAATGCCGTTGCCTTGAGGCGGCGCTAATCGAGGCTTTCGTCGGGGATATCTGCCTCTCGTTTGCCTCTCTATGCTACAGTAGATCCTTTGTGCAGTTGGTAAACAATACAAGTCGGCCTTCGGAAGAGAGGCGCAGTGCATTAGCTTTTCATCGTGTGTGAGGACGTTAATGTGGACAATCTTCGGCAAGTGGCACAACGTTGCTGTATTCCCTCCGACGTCCAGCAGGGGGCGACTCCCCTGGTCCCAGAAGTCTTTGAGTCTCTTGATTTATTCCCTCAGTAAACATGAGATTATGGTCTCAATCTATAGTTTGGAGTCTTCTTCGATGCAGCATGATGTTAACGCAGTACATTATTGTTCCCTAAAGAAGGGTATGCATCAGGGCGGAGCTACGCAATGATTGACAGCTTGCTAATAGCCACCAGCTAGCACGAGAACTTTCTGCAACATCTGCTGCTCCTACGCAGCCATGATCCCGTTTGAATAATGAAGAACTTCAGTCAGCTGTTGAAATATCGTCACTGACAACCGAAAAATGCGGACTGTTTGATGCCGGTAACGGTTTGGATTTAATGTTTAAAGATCCCTGACTCGCCGGCGGCAAACGACACTTCCGCTGCCAAACACCAACGCTTTCCGTGACGTTGGCTGGAGAACGGTCCAAAAGCAGAACTGGTGACTCGGCCCCGTCTTCGGGGCGATTGGAAGGCTCCAAATCTGCCACTTCTCATTCCGCGAGGTCACGTTGTGTTCTGGCGCTGGAGCAAAAAAGAACCAAAAACATCCCGAAAAAAACCTCTTCCTGTACCGATAATTTAACGTGGCTGCCTGCAATGAGGCTGGTAAGGTAAAAAGAAGAAGAAGAAAGGTCTTAATGGATTATTTAACAGGACACATCCGCTCTGCATGGCTGCTCTCCGGCTGTTACGCAGCCTGCTCCTCTGCGCCGCTGCAGCCAAGTGTCCCGGCGTGACAGCTGGCACACCTGATCTATCTGATTGGATTAGCGCAATCAGCGGGCGATGTGCTTAAAGCTAACCGGGCTGATGGTGGTGGTGGTGGTGGAGCGCCGGTGATAATGTGAGTCAGGCAGGAAAGCAAAGCGGGGAAAGCTCCACGGCGGCGCGGTTCTCCGGGAGGCGCCGTCGCGCATCACGTTAGGTCTCTCCGGGTTCTCCTTTAACGCGTCGCGAAGGGCGTGCAAACGTCTGAGGAGATGGCGGCTTTGTTGCCGCTCCGCTGCACGAAGGCGTTCCGGAGATAAAACGCAGCGAGGGTGTTCGGCCTTCCTCTGAGGACTGAGGAGGAGTCGGGATGGCGTAATCTAAGCCTGGCCCCCAAAGGGAGTCAATGATTACCTTTTATATTAGATTGGCACTCTATTTAAAACGGCCTGATTAAGCTCGTATGTATTAAGCTAAAAAAATGAGTGTTTAAACTGGACATTTACTTGTAGCATATGCGATACGTGCATTAACTTCCAAATATAACCAGAGCGAGATGTCAAGAGCTGGGAATGCAGCTAAAAGCCGTCAGGCTTTTTTTTGGTACATCATTCACATGAAGGCTGAATTATAACCAATTGCCAGTGTCTCCAGTGAGCAGCATTCCACCGGTTGTCACATGTCGACCCGCCTTCAGGCTCCGGCGATTGATTCCACGAGTGTTCGGAGACATTAAGAGCACCGTGTTTTGACTTCGGGAAACGTCACACAGCGAGGCTTTCTGTTCCTGGGTTAAAGTAAAGTACTTAATATGAATGGAACCGTCTCCTCGTTTGTGTTCTCCTTGTCAATAAATACCTCCATTTGACTCTTTTCAGTTCCTTCTTAAAAGAGGTATTTTGCTTCCGGTGTCCCGACGCTCCACTCGGGCTCCATGTGACGCTGAGCAGCTCCGTCTGCCCTCCCTGACCGGCTGCGACTCATCTCGCAAATCCTGGAGGTGCCAATTCAGGCCGTTTAAAGGTAATGCGCTTAAAATATTAACGGGATATTTAAAGTTTGATAGGAGAAGTCAGAACTATTTTTCGATCTCAGCAAGCACTTGTTGTCCCTCGATGCACCTCGGGGGACCTTTGCTAGATGCCAACCTGCTTTTTCTGAAATGATCCTAATGGCCCCCAACGCCTCTCTTTGTAGTTGGGTATGTATTCGGTTTTGGTGTAACAGACGTTCAGCGGGGCGCTGCCAGCTGCCGTTTGCTCCATAATGAATCCTAAACAGTCATCCGAACCGCCTGATGTATTGCTCCACAAGATGCGGAGAGCAGTGAGGTGGAATGACCCACTTCAGCCGGCGCGTACAGCGGGGGCGGCTTAATGCAGCGCCGGCCGCCTTCTCCTGCGGGGCGGGGTGGGTGGGGGCTCGAATGAAACCGACATCCTACTGACGCTGACGTCTCAACGTGTGAGGCTGACAAAACGGCCGCTTAAACCCGTAATGTTCTCTAGTCGCCAGCGAGTCCGGTTCAATGTTCTTTCGGTAGGTTTTTTGTCGCTGTGCCGGCGGTTCGGTACGCGGGCGGCGCCGCTGAGCTCGGCCCTCCACTCACACAGTCTTACTCTGAACCGGCAGCCCGGCACATGGCTTACGCCCAGTTGGGATTGAATAGAAGGAGCCGGGCCGTCTGCTCGGAGGTAATATCACTCTTCACACAGAGCCGGGCACGAGCCGCGATCGGCTAAATGTCGGACGGCGTCCGCCTCCCGCAGTCCAACAGCGCGCCGAAGGAGGACGCGAGCTGGATTAAATGCAGCTCCTGGGCCGGGGGAAAACTGGGGATGGGGGGGGGGGGGCCTCTTCTCCTGGTGTTTAACGCTCACCACAAGGGGAGAATTCTTTACCCAGATCGATTACCTCGCCTCGAGCTGAGGTGTGTGGCCTTTCAAAATTGTTTCTGGAAGAATCCTTGACTCACTGAATCCAGCGTCAGCGCTGGAGGCAACGTGATGGGGCTGAACAATAGTTAATTACCCCGCAGATCCACCGGGGCAACCTGATCCGATCGACCCCCCACAGCCGCGTGCTCTCAGGGAGTGTGGGGAATGCAGCAAGCAATTGGCCTGCCATAGAGCTGCGCTGAAAGCCGTCGCATCACGCGGCCATCCGTCCCGAACTGAAGCCGCGGCGCTCCGAAAGGGAAGAAATAAGAAAACAGTTTTAACTCAAAGCGCGATCCGTCGGGTCAATCTCGCGCTTCCTAAAGCGGCCCGGCAGCTCAATGAACGAATAGGGAAAAGAATAAAAAAGCTTGATTGCTTCTCTGCAGCTCTTTTTGTGTCAGCTTCACTAAACGGTCAGACACACAAAACATATGGCCACACCCTCTATTGTTCCCCCCCCCCCCCCCCGGTCTCTATATCGAGCAGCAGCTTTTTGCGGCTTTAAATAATGAAAGAGGGTTGAAATTTGTTCTAAAATTTTAATTGTGGTCTGGAGTGTGGATGTGCATTAGGGAGCAGTGAGGACGGACATAAGTGCTCTCCAACTGCCTTAGGCTTCATTATGGTGGGGGGCAGGGGGGCAGGAGCAGAAACAAAGACAGTCTGGAGGGTTCTACACTTAGTGTCCTCCCGAGAGAGTCCCGCGCCCCCCCCGCGTCCCTCTCAGCATTGATCCACCCGCTAAAGAAGTGAAGCGCCGTTATTCCACATTGGAGGGACGCGGTCCAGAGGCCACTGGTGCTGCAGTGACGTCATTGCTGCGCAGGTCCTGACGTAGAGACGGCTCACAGCGGTAAAGTGGCGCGTCATCCTGAGGTAACTCTCCCCCTCCCCCGCAAAGCACCTTTCACTCAACTTGCAGGAGAGAATTATTATTGAATTTGAAAAAAAGCAAATCCAATCAAACGCTAAAGACCACAACAGATGCACGTGAACGTTGCTTGCTTCCTGCGCGCCTGGTGGCGGATTATCAGACGCGCTGTTTGCATGCGTTGTCACGTCACCTGCAAACCACAGCGGCTTCGTGCTGCAGAAACACAAATGACCCAAATGTTCGTTCATTTGTGCCTTTGTTGGCCACCCAGCTGCAATGCCAACGAGAGCCATTGTTGTTCTGTGAGGAGCTTATGGAAGGAGGGGGGGGGGGGGGGTTACAGCTTCATTATAATCTGTTATATCAGTTACATTGTTGTCAACAGTTCAAAATGTGATAACAAAGCTGAACATAACGGCTTTCTGTTTGAACACGAGGAAAAGCCACCGAGGAATGAAGCAGCGTCGGCACACTTTCGCTCCCCAACGCCTCACGTGCATCTTGTTTCTTTCTAACACGCTGGGAATTTCCAACCAACACAACCTCTGTTACTTCCAATGCGACACCTTAAAGGTACTAAAGACAATGAATAACATCTGCTTAAGTCTTAAGTCAATCACAGCAGGTTGTGGTAGAGTGAATTCAAAGTGTGGTCGGCCAGACTGGATTTAATGAGGATGGTGCATTTCCTAATTCATGTGTTCATTCAGTTGTTACCTGCAGAAGACAGGATGACTTATCATACCTTCAAGTGACGACAGGTTTTCTTTTAGATAAATCAGATGACAAAGACGCTTTGGAAACGCACGGAAACAAGTTGAAAGAGTTGATGTGGTTCGAGGTTTCGGCTTTAAAACAAAGCTGCTTTGTCCCCCGAGAGACGAGAGACGCGTCCCTCCGAAGCGTTACCTTGACATGACCAGCAGCGTAAAGCTCGTGGCTCTGTTGGGCGTCAGACACACAGAAGTGCTGCGGAGAAAGAAGGTTTTTCTATACTGTATTTATCAAACATTTGAACACACCATTGAAAACGTCAAAGTTTACCTTCCACCAACACTCACTTTTACTTAATTGGCAGAGCGGTGCAGCCAGCCGACTGCTAACGGCTAACGTCCTAGCATCCCGCCAACTGTTTGCGACGTAGCATTATGATAATTCTGCCCCGGGTGTGTGGTCGTGTGTGGTCGTGCAGAGGTGTGTCCGAGACGTTTCTGATTCCATTTCGGTGATTCCACGGAGGTGAAAAAACTCCTTCAACAATCTAAACTTCTTCATGGTTACGCGAGTAGAAACCAGGTCTAATGCATCCATTAAAAATGTATCCATCCCCTCGTACATGATTGAGGGGATGGTGTTCGGGGCGGGTGATGTGGACGATTCCATTCCCAAATGCTGGGAGCGATCAATGGCAGAGAAGACGAGCGCTATTAAAGGACTTGCATGTCTTTGGCCATAAAATCAAAATAAGGGGCCTGAGTGCTAACCTCCCAGCGCCATCAGGCTCCATCATTCGGTGCACATCGATCCAGCAACGCTCAGCCCCTTCAAACGACGGGGGCACCATTACCCGGGAATCACCACCGTCTCCTTTGGAAAGTCTCACGGAGCTTCAGACACACTGAGCCACTCGCCGGGCTTCCTACGGCTAGACGTTGAGCACTGGAGGCTGGCACCGGCCGGCTGGATGGAGTCATTACCGGAGGAGCCAACAGTAAACAGGCTCGACGAGTAAAGACATGGAGCCATTCTGGGGTATGTTTGGTCAAGGCCCCACAAGAGAGAGAAGCCGATGTCAAGGGATCTAATGGCAGAATCCACCGTCCACGCCCCCGATACTGCAAGCTAAACAATAAAAAAAACAAATCAATCCGTCTTCTGATCCGCGGTTCTACTCAGCTACAACTGGTTTGAATCAGTGAATCAATGAAAGGTCCGAATAGACAGAGTTCCTGGATCCTTTCCGCCCAGAGTCCGGCGCTCTTGTTGCAGATGGATGTCGGGTGGGAGGAGTAATTTCCCCTCACGTAGAATAGTCTTAAACACCCGCCGTTATTAGCGGTGTCAGTTATTAATGCGTCGCCTCTTCACAGTGCACGTGCATTACGGCCCTCACGTGTCCACGTTAAGTGACGCCATTCCAGCTGCAGCACGGAGAAATATTAAACAAAAGGTTTTTTGGGAAATCAAACGTGCAAAATACAGGAATGTTTCGTTGTCGGTAGAAAAAAACAAACAAACAATAATTTACATCTGATTAAAGTGACAGAAACATTTTGCACCATTTTCTTGGTGCAATGAGACCCTGCCTCCTTTTTCACTCAAGGGACTGCAAGAACCATTTAAATACAGACCTGAGTCAAGAAGAAAGTAAGGCTTCCTAATTTGTAAAGAAACGAAGAACATTTAAATAGTTGCCTAATTATGGATAATCGAAGCCAACCCCCTGCAGGCTCCCGGTCCTCAGCTCCTCCCTGCAGCTAATGAGATAACCGATGGGCCGTGACCAGCGGCGCGCCAAACAGCCGCAGTGAATCAGCAGAACGCAGACAGTCTTCGCATTGAAGCCGACGTTATTAATCAGAACCCACATGACGCCACGAAGCCCCCGGGAATCTGAACGGCCAACGCAGGACGCTCAGACGCCTCCGACAGCTTCACGAAAGCCTCACAAGGCGCTTCAGACTTAGGGGATGAATTTTGACGCGTAAACTGGACGTACTGTCCCTTTAATAAACAAAGGCTTGAGATGACACCTTGTTGTTGTCGGGTCAAGAATAATTTGCTGTAAAACCAATAAACTTCAATCAATTACAATTGGAAGCACAAGAACCAACATACTTTTTTGTCACGGTTATTAACTGCACTGCTGCATTCACTAAGCAGGAAGCACATCCGTAGTTTATGGAAGTGGACTTTAATTAACCAGTCGTACCAATTACCAGCGCATTCATAACACGTCTCCGGGGGAAAGCACGCACACCACCAGTAGCCTGATTAAACATGGGAGACAACGTTTGATTTAAAGTGTTGCCACGCGGATGGAATCCAATTACAGATGTGGTGTCTTAACCAATCAGACGTTAACACAGCGAAAAAAACAATGGCAACTCCTACCTAAATGTTTGCTGCCCCCTGTTAACGACCTCCTGCAGCAACAACTCCAATGCTACCAATTCCAAAAATATTATTATAAAAAAATAGCGGGCTCTGTAAAAAGTTCTGACTTCACTATTTCAAGTTATAAAAAAAAACCTCACGATCTGAAGACGACGTGTCACAAGCTCAACTCGCACATGCAGAGTTTTAACTAAAAGGATCAGCTGTTCATCATCAGCTGTTCATCATCAGCTGTTCACCATCATCAGCTGTTCACCATCATCATCCTCTGTTGTATCACAGGATGCGACCCGCCACATCGTGACCCCAGCGGCCTGCAGGAAGCCTGCAGTGGGAATTGGCCCTGCAATCGCTGCAGCAGCGTGTGTGTGCGTGTGCGTGTGCGTGTGTTTCAGCCTGACAGAAGCATCAGTTTACTCAACTCTCGACTCCACCAGAGAAAAGCAATCCTGTTAGCGGTCCCCGAAGCGCCGAGCACTCGCCGAGTAAGGATTTCACAGCTCTTTGATTACTCTGGAAAATATCTCAGCAAAATCGATAGCCTGAATGCCTGGCTGGTGGCTGGTGACTGTGTCCCCCCCCCATCTCCCCCACCGCCGCCCATATCCATTACCATAACATCGGTCTCTGGGTCAAACCCGATGCCTGCTGCGGCCGCTGATGAAGTCTGCCAGCAGGCTTCGCTTTCCTGCCTTTTCATCAAAGTCTGCCAGACAGTATTTACTGCATCCTTCCTCCCCCCTCCCACTACCACACACACACACACACACACACAAGTTGTGTCACCTCACACACAGTACAGGATCCATTTCAAAGAGAGGGGGGGGGGGGGGGCGTTGGTACAGGAACGTTTTTACAAATCAACCAAAGGTTCTCTGGTTGATGCAGGATGTCTGCGAGATGGATGGGAATAAGATCCAGTAATGGACTTCCAGCCTCGGGGGGAGGGGAGGGGGGGGGGGGGGGGGGGCACCATTACACAACAGGTCCATTACACGACAGAAACCAGCGAAGAGCCGCTGGTTTCACGTCTTCAACCCAGACATCGTCAAGTTATCGGATGCGCTTCGTTGAGCTGTTGAGGTGGAATTTCCTGCAGTTTAGAAAAAAGCCACATTGTGCAGTGTTTGTGTTTGATTACATCATTGCCATCATGGCATTCCATTTTAACAAAAATGTACTTTCTTTCTTCAGTGACTCAGTAGTCTCAGTGGTTGTGGAATGTTTACGGTTTGTAAAAATGCCGCCAAAGCGCAGCGATGAAGGCAAAGGGCCTAAAGTGTTCTCTCCCCGGTGGTGTGATCATAAGACGGAAGGCGACACCATTGAAAAACAACGAAACCCACATCATCACGGGGTGACGTAGGTTTCGTCCGTACGCGCCGATCGATCCCGCCGTTATCTGCGTACGTGAACGTGAATAAAAGCGGAGGAATGATTTCTTATCCCAACTTTCAACCGACGGAGAGATTATTCACTGTGGCGGATACATTCAGTTGCATAGCAACCTGCAATTATGCATGCTGCGTGGCGAGGAGGTACTCACTCAGCGCGTCCCCTCTCCTCCCTTTAAACTACACTAGATTAGCTCCTTTGTCACGAGGAGCGGACGCCATAAACACATCAATTAGACGTGTCAGGAGGAGATCTACTGCAGCCTGTCACGCGGCGCAGACGCATCCAGCCGCCGACTTCATTAAATCCAAGCTGGTGCATAAAGTAGTCGGGATCTGACACTTCGCATGAGCCGCCAGCGGCAACGTAAATAGACGGGGGGGGTTTAGTATTCTGCAGGATAGTGTGCTGCGTCCCCCCTCCCCCCCCAGGGTCACCAAGTCTCTGGGATACTTTGTCACACCGGCTGCTGCTTTAACACGGAGGCGCTTGGTAGCAGCTCGGCCGGCCGCCTAACCTGCCTTACCGAGGTGGACCGAGATGTCTTCATGTGCTGGAACTACTCTGAGAGGCTTGAACATCTTCAGGTTGAAGAGTTTGATCACCTTGGATCCCGGGGCGGTGCGATGGAGACTAAGAGGTGGGGGGGATAATTAGTCTGAAGGCTTTTTCACAGCGGGAGAGTGATGAATAAATTACAACAAAATGTGAATTACTCAAAACTGGAACTATATCAGGACCCTGCTGAACCCAGAGCAGCTTCTCGCAGTCCGTTTGAGACAAACCGCCGCGGCTCCAAAGCTACTGGCTAACTAATGTCCAGGGCTTTTATTGTGAAAGGCAAGTATTGAAAAGAGCAGATCTGGCGTCCGTCATTCCGGGTTGGTACGACGATAAATAAATGCACGCGCAGGTTAATGCAGAAAGAAGAGGAAGAGGATCCTCTGGATTCTACACCAGACAGGAAGTGCAGTAATCAGTGAGAGTGGAACTTTGGGCGCCGGCGCTCTCGTGTCCCTGAAGGAGGGTCAAGTATCTGCACCGGGAACTAAGTCCCTGCCTCTCCGGTCTCCTCAGATAGCAACGTGGCAAATCCATTCGATCCAAGCACGCAGCAACACGGAGGGCCGGTAAAACACGACGGCACGTGACTCCTGAGTCCCGAGGCGGGCTGATCTGCTCACCTGGATGTTGCCCCAAACGACCTTTACGACCCGATTACCTCCCAGAACATTAAGCTGTAATTGCTTTGTTTTTCCCCTCATGAACACAGCTGCAGAAGTGCACCGAGGGCTCGCGTCATAACGTGCACGGCGTTTGGAGAGCTCTCTGTGAACAGCACCCATGCAGAGAGGACAATGGACAGCTTGTGTTGTCTGTCCACGCATTTTGGCCCCGCCCACCTCAATTCATCACTCACTCCCCCTCTTTGCATGAAAAACGGCTGATGAGTAACAAGCGCTGGAGGAGGATCGGGAAGGAGTCCCGTGCATATCTGCAAAAGGTAGCCAGCTTGGGAAGGAGAAGGGAGCGAGGAAGGAAGGAGGAAGGGAGCGAGGAGGGGAGGAGAGCAACCTGATGGTAAACATGTGGTGAATTATCGTGAAGGACAACTTTGCCTCTAGTGCGTCTCAGCCTGCACCATCTGTGAGAAAGCTGTTCATACAGACACACATGTACCTATAAAAAGTTTCATCTGTCATTTGACTCCATTATTAATTCGTCGACTCGGTTTATTAACACACCGCCATTGTTAATAATTCAATCACTGGCTCTTCCGTTAAGCTCGTAAACATCTGTGTGGCGTTTATGCAGCGCCTGTTTACGCTTACGGCTCAATCAAAAAGTCGCCTGATATTTATGAACTGGCTATATTTCTGAATTTTAAGCGCAATAAAGATTTGAGAAAAAAAGAGGACTAGCACATCGAGAGATCTCAGACGTTTCCATTTGGGGATTTCTCCAACCACTTGTGGCCTTCTTATTTACTTCCACTTTAAAATCAGTTGAGAAAAAACAGCTCTTTCACAATTAATTGCTCTGTTGGTATTATTAGTACCATCAGACTAATGTAACGTTAGCGAACGTTAGCTCAGGAGCTGACGTTAGCTAACGTTATCTCAGGAGCTGCCGTTAGCCAACATTAGCAACTTAAACATCTGAAGACGCGTCACGCTAAAGAGCACAACGAATTTACCAAAGTTAAGGGGACACCGGTATCGGTACTCGGTATCGGCCGATACCCACATGACGTGTATCGGAATCGGTATCGGAAGGGAAAAAATGGTTTAGTCCAATGCACAGCGGGCCACGCCCCCGTTACGTCCACGGGAGGCCACATCCAACGTCCTTGCTTCTCCTCCTGCCTCAAATACCACTCAACGCCCAGCAGCCATTCCATTCCAGCTGTGGAGAAACTCACCGCCACTCGAACACGAGTGCCGGCGGAGGTTAAGAGGAGGCCGAGAGTCCCTCTTCACGAGGCTCTCCGCTCGCTGGCTGCACTTGCCCTTGTTGTTTCACATAAACTGTGAGAACATTAGGCTTTGGCTGCCTGGATGCGGCGCCGTGAATCACTCGCACCCGTTTCCCCCTTTTATTCACTTAGTAACCATGCCAACCGGCTTGAAACGTTGCCGTTCGCGGACCCGGCAGAGGTTTAATTTCGATGAGCAGGTGCGCTGCAGCCGCTACGACCTTCCCATTAACCATTTCATTAGGAGGCGGACGCGACTCATTTCTCAACATACAAGCGGTTCCTCCCTGTTGACTCGTAGAACCACCGATGACATTTCCCCCTTTTTTTTACCTTCACACTTCTTATTTAGACCATTTTTCATTCATGTTTTATGCAAATGAATATCACGTAAAGGTTTTTCTGCCTTTGAACAGATGGCGCAGGTCAGCCGACCCTTGGGGAATTTCATTAGCCAGCAGAACAGCATCTGCACTCTAAGTGATCCACTTCTTCCTTCTCCGCGTCCCGCGTGTGCACAGCACGCCGTCACGTTCAGCTGCTGCATCGCCGCTTTGACTTGACCAGACACAGCTTGTTTTATTTTGTCGGACTTGGACAAATGGAAGGCGACCAAATCTTAGCGGAAAATTCAAGCCCTTTTCTTTTTTAACTTTAAAACACAACAACAACAAACAGAAAATGAGGACAACAGGAGGGTTAAACCGGTGTGCGGCTCACTGAGGCTCTTAAAAGCCATTCGGCATGTTGTTAGGTTTTGCAGGTTTTGCGGATTTTGCATGGCGTAGGGCCTCTCAGGGCTTTCACCCCAACCGTCAAGTAGCCTGCTGTATCCGCCAACAGGGTTAAAGCCTGCCGAAGTGTCTTGGCCTGATGAGCTCCTGGCACCTTTCAGAGCGGCGATGCATTATTGCACCTCCATTCATGGGAGAAGCAAGAGCTCAGACCAGAGTTAAAAATGGTTAAGGATGAACGTTCTCCAGCCGGACAGGCTTTCCCTTTTCCCAGCTGGCACGGTCAGTCTTTAAACAAATGTTTAAAAACTAACTCCCGGTGGAAATCAGAGAGGTTCCCCTTGAAGTTCTCAAATCTGAACTTGCAACCCGAGTACATACGGTCGATGCTGCGTTGCCACACGGCTCCGCAGGCCTAACGGCGGATCACGCAGGGTTTATTCAGCCGACATCAGCCTCACTGCACTCCACTAAACCATGGAGCCGGTGGGCCGGGTGGAGGCCTCAGAGTCCGAAACAAACCCAGACCCAAAGGAGAGCTCCTCTGTTCACGACACGGAGGAGCTTCTCTACTTCGCTCAATGTAGAAATGTGAGGCAGAGGTCACCGCCAAGCGCCGAGACCCTCCGACGAGATTTACTACGCCGACGCCGGGCGGCGAATTAACAGAAGCAGATCGGACTCGACACTGTCCCGCTGTCCTCACTGTCGTCTCGAAATTATCCAATCGGACACGATGGAGTGAAATATCTTGTGGAGGTCTGCGCCCCCCCCCGATGGGGCTTTTACCGTTAGTACGGAGACAACACTGCGCTACGTGCAGGAATATATGTATATTTCAGCCTTCACCAACACGCGCACGGCAGCCTGAACGTGATGTGAAATATTCAAAGCCTGACGCTGAGCAGACCTCCTCTGAACTCCACATTATTCCTGGGAGGATGTGCTCTGATTATGTGAATATATCTGCCATTAAATGACAAGGACAACTGTATCTGTCCATCCGAGTGCGCCCGTCTCCTGTGCAGGTGTAATTAACTGTGCCGGCTCCTGTTGCATATTAGAAGATATGAATACAGTATTAGCCATTAATGCGAGAGGGTCGGCGATGGAAGAGAAACAATGACAGAGGAGGCAAATTAGTTTCTCACCGACGGGAAGTTGGGACCCGAGACGGCTGAAAAAATGAAAGAAATAAACGTGTGTGCGTGTTTCAGAATTAATTGCTGTGCCAGCTGCCAAATGCGGACGTATCTGCTTTGTAGAACGCAAAGAGACACCGTGATTACGACGCAAATCAAAAACTAATTGGAAATCCTCAGCGGCGGCAAAAAGGGTGGCCGCTGCGCCTGAGGGTGGGCCTCATCACGGCCAGGAGGACAAATCAACCGCGCGCCCGGCGAACAGGTCGGACTGCTGCGCCTTCGTCGAGTCCTTGCTTGAATCGAGTTCAGTGGCTTTCGCTTGGGACCTGTGAGTTTCAGTATCACATTTAATGTTACACCCCCCGCCGACAGTACTCAGTAGCTCGTAATGCTCCTAATCCCACGGAAATCCTTGACAAGTGCCGTTGCCAAACCAGACAATTTGTGCCGTATTTCCCACCGGTCACATGACCCAGCGCCCGGTAGGAGGGGTGGGGGTCGGCTCGTTTTACATAGCAGCACGGCTCCTCGCTGTCCCATTTGCAGAGCGGCATGTGGCAGAAACTAGTGGCCATTTCTTGAGTTTTCTCATTTGTAATATGCGAGCCTGCAGAAGGGCCCTTCTGCTATTCTGAGGCGGCAATTAGATCGTGAAAAGCCTTTCTTCCTCGAGACGATGCCTGCGGGTGGGGAGAAGACCGTGGCAAACGCGCCGGGTGATGCAGGCTGTAATTGGCGCTCTGCCCCAGCCAGCTGCATGGCACGGGCGTAGCGACGGAGTGGCGTGCGGCGCCTGTAACGAGGAGGGCCGGGTTACCTAGCGCAATCACCGTTTCTACAGGCAACGCATTGGACACACCGAATGGATGGGCATCGGGTTCGTTGACACAACACCAGGAGGCTCGGGGGGGAATGATGTTCACTCAGAGGTCAAATTCCGTGAAATTTGCGGCAGATATTCAACGCGTCTAGAGGATTCATTCTAATAATCTTACAATTTAATCTAATTTTACAGCTTTTCCTCAAGTCAGTAAAAGTCTTCCCCCAGCAGAGCGTATCACATGCGCGTCACCTGCAAAGGCTGTCGTAACCAACAGCAACCTGTCAGTCAGTCGTCGACACATTTCCAGCTGCAGCGAACACGGCGTCGGCGTTAAGCAGCGATGGCAAAGTGTCGAAGTGTTTACATCTTTACATTCGGCTACGCTTCCAATCGGTCACACTTTGACTACACAACCCCCCCACCCCCCGCCCCCCTCCTTCCCATGCGTGACGTCACACATTTAACTATCGTTCATCTTCTAGAGGTTCCTTTGTCCTCGGGGCCGGTATTTTAAAAAAGCAACTCTGAGCTTTTAAACTTCCCACGAAACAAAAGCGCAGCCTCAGTTCTCATAGCTTCTTTAAAAAAAATGTTCAACTTTACCCCAAAAATATGAAACAAAACCGTCAGAGAGTTGTCCTGAGCGGCACGGTAACGACACCTTGCAGCCGTCTCCTGGTGAGCAGCAGAAGGAAAAGAGCACTTCTGCTCACTCAGACACAAAGACCTTGAGGCGAGCTAAGTGACGAAGGAAGGAATAAATCACAGAGAACAGTGTGTGTGTGTGTGTGTGAGCATCCACGATGGATCCGGGCCGAAAGGATCCAGTGTTTTGAGATCAATCTGGGCTAAGCCCCCCCGTCCTCTCCTCGTCCCCGTTGGCACAACAAGCGGCCTCCTGATCGCGGCGGCTTTACGCGGCTTAGGGCCCCTCTAGGAAACGGACGGAGGTGTTTGTGTTGCGACGAAGGCCTCGACCCTGCGACCTCCCGCACAATGTTGCCCATTTTGTCTTCAGGGTAAAAAAGCCTCGGCGGGCGGGTCGGAGATCCAGATCCACATTAAATGGGCCTGATTGATGTGGCAGCGAAGGCACAGAAACATCCGGACGCAAACTTCTGTCAGCTCGCAGCCACAATTATCCACTTTCGATCTGCGGCTCCAGCTAAAGCACGAATCTCAAATGAGATCCAACTCTGACCTTGACGGCTCCATAAAGCTGCCAAAGACCGGTTCTGCTGGTGGCGGTGAATATATGGCGGGCTGGAACGCGACCGCTACAAGCTTCTCTCTCTCTATCTGGTACTCAAATGTTTGGCGGAGGGCCACTGCGCACTGAACAAATCACAGCCGCACTTAAACTGCAGGTATTTATTCTTCCCTCCGTCTGACCCGCCCTGGTGACACAGACGGGGGGGGGGGGGGGGAACGCCGCGGCCTGCGGGTGGATGAGGCCTTTCTGGAACCGTACTTAGAGGGTTGATGGCGCGAGCCCAGCGACCCCCGTCCCAGTGGCACCGGCAGCGGGGCGGATCGATGCGGATCGATGCGGATCAATGCGGATCGATGCGGATCAATGCGGATCGATGCGACGGCTGTTAATTGGCGGGGCATCGCCCGGCGATGGTGCCGTTGACTTTGCGTAACGTCGGGGGACGTCTTCATCCCACCAAACGTTCATCTCCGTTTTTTAACACCGATTTGTTGTGGTTTAGTTCGAGTGAGCTCAGGTGTCAATCAAACCCCGGCGTCGGGCCGAACAACAGAACAGCAGAACCAAGGCCGATCGAGAAAGGCAAGCGGACTCGGCTGGGTTCCTTTGGAAGTACACAGGAATAACGCGTGATTTTATGACAGCAGATTCTGAGGTTTCACACGGCAAACTGCCAACAAATGTGTCTGTGGCTGATTGTGAAAACTGTTCAGGAGGCCATGTGTTCCATCTCTGCCATTCAAAAAGCATCTGTGGGTATTTCCACCAATTAACATTTCCATGAATGTGAAGCCCCATGTTTCTTTTCCCGGTCCTGTCGCCATAACATGAGGTCAATCTGCAGTGTAATAATCCTTGCAATCTGTTACACGTAGATATCCAGATCGGATGCGTTAAAGAGCCTCGTTAACTTCTGTCCGTAGTGGATCGTGTCGTCTACGTTGGATCTGATGATGGAGGACGACTCCCCAATCAGTCACACCCAATGACTTCTAGTGGTTCGTAACGCCCGGCCTGAACGTTTAATAGACATTCAATGAAGCAATGTTGGTGTTTGAGACGCCCTGAATACAGAATGGAAACAAAAAGAGGAGGAGGAGGAGCAGAAATCTACCCGGCGAGGTCAACCGAGAGGTCAAAATCAGAGGTCAGGAGAAGGAATAAACTCAACCACAGAAGTCTTGTAGTGCTGGCTTGACCTTTGACCCGTTGATTTGTGTGTTTAGCACAACACGGTTATATAATATCTATATATAATATCAGAGATCCAAATTGAGTCCTCCAATTTTTTTTATCAAACTTCAAAGGTTCGTGTCACGTGACTGTTGGTTTCTAGGAGGACTTTTCATCCCTCGCACCTCCTCCAGGTTCCCAGGGTTCCAAGCTGCTCTCACCGTCACCTCCTGTGGGCGCGACTGAGATTTTAGGGCTGATGAAGAGAAATGTGATTATCACATGAAAGCATTATGCCGGCGCGTCAACTGGGAATGTTTCATCTTTAAACGCGAGTCATGTGAGCGCTGCAGAGGCCCGGCGCGATGCCGCCTTCACTCAGAGATGAATTCATGATGTCTCATAAGCTTCAATTGCAATATGCAGCCGTGACATTTGTTTGTGTTGCTGTGAGCTATGAGCCCCCCCTGACACTGATACACTCTCTGCAGACATTGCTTTGCTGGTCTGTAGTTACTCTCGCATATAAATTTGCATGAAATTTCAGCCATCTTCCATGTTTGGGGAGATTTGCCTGACGTGCACTCGACTGTCGGGACTCAAACCGGGCCGCCGCGCGGCGTCGGGGGCCTGGGGTCACTGCGGCGGATAAAGCAGGAGGCCGCGACCCCAGAACAATCCGTCGATTTTGCTAATGGCCCAATAGAGACGCTGATATGTCCATCAATAGGGGGAGAAAAGCACATTTCCTTCCTGGTTGAGCAGAATAACTGTGCAGGCAGAGCAGCAGCGGTTTGTGAGGCGTGAAATATGTCAAACGTCGGCCTACTTGTTACCGGAGGAGGTCGATTCACATGTACGTGCCAAACGCACATGCAGCATGAACGGTCCTCGAGCATCCGAACACCCATCAGCACTCGAAGGCGGTGCAACAGGCTGCAGCTTTTAGCTCTGCACCTCCGTCCAGAACAATCTGCTCTGACAGACGGAGGCGTCGATGATCAAGTGCCCATTGGAACGCACTTGGCGAATGATTGAACCCAGCTGCCCAGTATCCCCACAATGGGTTGGACTTGAGGGCACAGTGACCTTGGCCTCCAATATCTAATCAGTTCATCCTCGAGTTCAGATGGATGTTTGTGCCAAATATGAAGATAAACCCTCCCCGTGTTCTTGGGAATGGACCAGACGACCAAGACATAAAGCCCGCGGTCACGTTTGTTTGCTGCCGAAAAGCCATGAAAAGAAGCAGCCAATTAAGGTTGAAACGATACAGATGGCAGCGCGAGCGCTCGCAGTGACATTCGCAAACAGTTTGCAGGTGAGAGCAGCGGAGTCATCAAGAACCGAGAAGGAGAGATTAACTGTCAAGGTGATGCAGTCAACACGGTGCTGCTGAAACTACGTCTTTAGAGAGAAAAGGGACCAAATGGGGAGCATAATCTCCCTTTCACAAATGAAGTGGGCCGAGGTTTATCTCGAGTTTGCCGTGCATTGATGAAGGGCTGGATAATTGCATCAATGGCTGGATGAGAGCATGCATGAATGGAAAGAAGAACAAAAGCGGTGGATGGATGAATGCGCGGGTTAATGGCTGCATGCACGGACAAGTGGGTGGGCGAGTGCGAGGATCGATGTACATTCATTTTGTTCGTTTTATTCAAAGTGGAACAAGTCTCCTGCTGAGGCGGAAAGTGCGGCACTAAAAATCTTTAGGCGAAGAACACTGAGTCAGTCGCATTTGGATGCAATAAAGTGACATAACCGGCATTTCGCCTGCTTTGCACAGCAAAATATAAAATGTGATTTCCTTTTGTTAGATCTAAATCTTTTTGTGCAACGTTGTGCAAGTCTGCACCCCCCCCCCCCCCCCCCCCCCCCACAACCCCCGCCCAAGTGCACTTCTGGTCTGCAGCCTGTCAAGCCTAGAAAAGTCTTTGCGCCTCCAGCCAGATACATAAAAATATATTATGTTTGCCTGTTCCGCCACTGTTGGATGTTGTTAACACGACGCCTCGAAATGAAAGACATGTGGCCCATTGTAGTGCAACAACGAACACACATAAGTGAAACGAGGATATAGGTCTATATAATATATATATATATATATATATATGTGTATGCCTCTTAACGGGTTCATCGGTGGCGGCTCAGGTGACCCTATTATCCATCTCCATTCACTGCTCCGCTGCAGCCGACGTTCGCCCGACTGCGTCCAGGGACTGATATCTGCGCCGGCTTCCCTGAACGACCGCCGGGAGGCATCGGCGCACTCACGCTTCGTCGCAGAAATCCCCAGTGACCACTCCATCATCATCGGCGACGTCTCGCCGTCTGTCACCACCCCGCGCACGCCGTGTCATTTCCTGTTTGCGCTCTGCGCCACCTCCACGCGCAGCTAAACAGCGCACGTCGCGCTGCCCCACCGGCCCACGTCGCGCTTTTTAACGGGCTGAAGGCCTTTAAACTCAGAATAAATCAAATATCCCAACCTGTTCTCGCAGGCAGCGATGCGTATTTAAGTCGTGACCATTAAAAGCTTCCAGATGAAGGCGTTTGAATCCCATTGACCCGGGACAAAGTGCGAGACGTTTCATTGCTTTTTCTTTTGGTGAAATGCTGAATTGGAGTTCCCCGATTCATAAATATGTCATGCGTGTCTGGGGCTTTTATTCTGAAAGGTTAGAACAGGAGTTAATCTGATCCTCCGTGAAGGTTTAAAAGGATGCATAAAGTTGCTTCATTCACGGGAGGAAGGAAATATTTGCATTGGTCAGACACAAATGTAAAATAAAGCAACTCAAAATGTGAATTTGATGTGCGTGACCGGTGGCATGGGGGCAAGGAGGGGGTTTCATAGGGAATAAGAACAAGGCGTCCCATCAACTGAGGTCCTGGTAGAGAGTGGACGGCGGCTACAGCTGTCGTCCTTGGCGACGCTGTCCCGGTCCACGGGGTCTGAGGATGAGTGATCCTAATGTGTTCAGGCCTCCTCCACGGGCACTCGCAGTCGGATGGAAAATGTCCTTCGCGCCGTGTAGTTAATGGACTGCGAACTCAGCGCCAACCTTTTGAGCGCCTCAAAACAACGTGTGGCGGCGGCGGCTCTAAATGTCCCGCTAGGCGCCTCCCACCCACAGCGACCACACGCGAACACTGGTCTGTAACACGAGTGAAGTGAGCCAGTATGTAAGTCAGTCTACGTGCCCTGAAACACAGCTACATTTGAAGCTTTTATTTTGAAAAGAGCTTCTTAATTCAAGAACCAATGTCATTTTTGTGTGTATTTACTCATCAAAAGAAACACTGAAGCACTAAAGATTGCGACTTTAATCTTCAGTGCTTTTAGACGTGGACTCAGTCATTGTGATGTCACCCACTGGCCTGCGGCCGACGACCTTCAACCTCCAACGCAACACGTTGACCGTCGCCATCTAGGTTTTTGTGACACAAGAGGGCGGATCTAAGAACACGTGACCACTGATCGCCACTGATCACTGCATTCGTGACCATGTGACCAGCCACGTGGTCACGCTGCATCTGGAACAAGAAATAGTCACAAAAAATATATATATTAAAGAAGGATTATTACCATTGAACGTAGAGATACGTCTCTGCTAGAGACCTGTCAATCACCATGTAGCCCCGCCCCAAAGCATGAATGCGGCTCTTAAGACGTTTATATTCATAAGCAACCATGACAACTAGATTGAACAGCATCACTTCATTCTCCCTGTTCCCACACCGCCATCGAAAAAGGCTTTTCTTCCAGCCGCCGCGCGTGAGGAAAGAGCCTCAACGCCGCAGCCTGAGAGTCGGCCGGCGCAGAACCATCAGCCGGGTTCTACGAGGCCAGATGAGCAGATAAAAGCTCCCGGCCACAGGGAGCCTGAGAGCGGGGTGACATTTGTCTGCTGACACAAGACAAATCCCAAAGTAAAGTAGTGAGAGTATAATGAGGAAGAGGAGGAGGAGGAGGTGAAGCGCTGCCGTCATTCTGTTCTTCCCAGATGCCTGAAATATGAGGAGAAAACAAACGGATCCTCTTGAAGGACGACTGAGACGGAATTAATGTTCACGGGTAATTGGCAGACTGCGTCTTTCATGCTAATGAAGACGAATGTTGACGAAAACAAGGCGAGATCAAAGATGTCTGCCGCCGCGGAAACAAGGCGGGACCAACGCGCGCCGTCAAGCACCACTTCCTGCGGTTCTGGCAGCCAAATAAAAACTCGCTTTGGGCCAAAAATTGAGCGGCAAAATCCCCATAAATACCAGACAGAAATCATCCGTCATTTCTCCGTCGGGGGGAGTAAACGGGAAACTCGCTCGTGTTTTTTTGTTGTTGGAAACCGTGACCGAGTCCACGCCTGCAGGCAGACTCCATTTCTCACCGCGAGGAGCTGCAGTGTGGCATGCTGGGAGTATTTACGTTCTACTCGGAGCTGCAATCCATCCGCGTCCCCGACGGAGAGCCAAAGTCCCGCCCTCCGGTGTCCTCGGGACAGATGTTTCATCACATCCGCGGCGGGGAGGCACCTGAGGGGGGGGGGCGGGGCTAATGAGCGCCATAATGTGGTTAATATGTTTATGTACAAATCCCTTATATTTAACGTTTGCCACACTAATCTTTGTCTTTATTTTGTTGGAAATATATGTTAATATATATGTTCTTAATTAAAGGTTACTAATTAATTAGTGGATCGATAAAAGAAAACGTTGTATAGTTTGATAATCGAGCGGTTATAAAAAGACCGAAAAACAAGAAGAAAACCAGCTTTTCTCTGTTCATCACGGCCAAGTGGAGAAAAGCTCGCGGCTCCGTGTGGTCGCCAACGCCACCGTCAACAGCAGCTCGTCGTGTTGCTTCTCATGCAGCGGCGGGGGGGGGGGGGGGCGCTGATTTGCTGACTCTCAAACAGGCAGCGGCCTCGACTCGGACTCAAGGGTCCACTTACAAAAACAGCCTCCTTTCATTAGAAATCTGCATCAGCGACAGAAGCTTCTCCGGTAAAGATCCCACGTATCGATGTGATTGACAGCTGCTCTGGGCCAATCACACAGCAGCGCATTTACCAAACAACACGAGAGGCGGGCCACACTTGAAGGCTAGATTGGAGAAGAGCAGCAGCGTTTCTGAGGATTAGATTTGATGGAGCGGGAAGAGCTCGATGGACAGGTAAGTGTTTCAGAAATGAGATAAGAGTCACAGCAGGTGGGGGGGGGGGGGGGGGGGGTGTACTGAATAGGTTTGATAAGACGTGCGAGAGCACAGCGGACTGCTGGCGACTACAAACAGCTTGTGATGATATCTGGCAGATTAAATCATATTAGTGCACAGTGGATGTGAGCGCTGATAATAATTCAGGCGTTTGGATTGGAGATCACATGTGACTCCAGACGGCGATTCTTATCCAAGTAGGTAATTAGAAAAACAAATGTCTGGTACAAACAGCTGGCTTCTTTTGGAGGGAGTTGCCGTCTTTCAAATAGAATATATTTAGTCAGAAAGCCGATATCTCCAAATGCTCACACCTATATTGATTAAAGGTGAAGGGAAACATATATTGTTGATTTGGGGAGGAGGGGGGGGCGTGATGGTTCCTCAAAGCCCCGACGATGATATGATGCTCACGCCACTTAAATCGAGTCGGATTTAATTAAAATCGCTCATCGCTCACCTAAATGCACCCGAACACAACACACGGCTTGTTGCTCTTTTCTCTGTTGACGAGTCAAACAAGTACAAACGTGGTGAATGTGAACACAACACAATGCTGCATGTCAGCAGCTCTCATTGCGGCCTCTGATAGGGTTCCAGGGGGCGGAGCCGTCTGGATGGTGAGCATGTCATCGGAGTGAGCTTGTCATCGCGGCTGAAGGGGAGGCGGCCTCACTTATCATCGCCATCGGCCATGGCGGCCGCAGGCACGCCGCAGGACGCCGCAGGACGCCGCAGGACGCCGCAGGACGCCGCAGGACGCCGCCGCCGCAGCCGATACGCGATCTCAGCTCAGCCCGAAACCAAGATAAGAAATATTACTCACTGGGGACCTGATTTAAGGGGGAGGGGGGGGGGGGGTCAACTCATCTCCACTATTATTCTTCAAGCATAAGAGCGCCGGCAATCTCTCTTCATCAGCATCGATCACACACGCGAGGGGAGGGGGGGGGGGGGGTCCGAGGGTCAATCCTCGAACAGAGGAAGAAGGAAAGGAGAGAAAAAAGGTTCCTTTGAAGGCCAGGTGAACAGACGCCGCCCCTAATTGACACGAGAAATGACAGTTTGTTGCCACCGCCACACGTGGAGGCCTCATCTGGAGCCACTTCTGTATTACTAGTGAGAATGTGTGTTGCTGAGCCGCCCCCCCCCCCCCCCCCCCCCCGGTGGGAGTACAGATGTGACTTAATGCGTTTCTCTGCGTTTGTTTATCACAACGGCATCATGTGACGCGGCCTCAAACCTCAAACATTCGGCTCCTCTCCATGGAAACGGCCGTTTGGGTTCCCGTAACGCCGACCTTCAGGGGACCTCGGCGGCGCTGCTAGGTCACAGAATTCGGGCGCAGCGGAAACGGCGTCGCAATTTAAAGGTCAACAGCGTTTGCTGGCCAGGTGGAGTGAGTCACGCAAAGGCTTCCTCCAATAGATTTACACCAATTTATACAACATGGAGTTTCTGCAGTTACATCAGCAGCAAATCTGTTACAGCTTGAACTGTTTCACATATTTAAATATGAGTGGGGCCTGTTTTCCAGTTCACACTGCATGGTTTGTTTAAATGCACCTGCCTGAAGCTGGATTACAGCATCCCCTCATCGCTGTGATCCGACCCGGGGCTTTATACATTCGTGACCTACAGCTTTAAGGGCAAAGCAATCATGTTTAAAAAAAAAAAAAAAAGAAGGTAAAAGAAAGTATTAAAAAGAACATCATGAGAGAAAATGAAAAAGATGTGAGAGCTGGGAATGAAATCCAATGTAGATTAAAAAAATGACTTCCATCCACTTTTGGATGCGATTATTCAACAAAAACAAAAACCTTCTCTGGAACGAATTAACTTTCGTCTCCACCTTCTCAGATTCCCCCCCGGGGATTACGATCAATTTGGAGCACTCAGCAAGGATCTGTAGGTGCGGTGGCACCAGTGGGGGGGGGGGGGGGGGATTACTGCGCCGAGCGGTGTGACAAATTAGTAGAAGTTTCCAGGTTTTTGGACGCTTGCTTGAAACTTCAGTACGTCACTGTGCAACAAAACGCACACACACACACACACAGCTTCCAAACGCACACAGACACGCCATTCACTACAGTAACTGCAACAGAGAAAAGCCACAGCTAACCACAAAGGGACTGAAAGGAGTTCGCGATGAACAGTTTGTCATTTTCTGCCACCATTTCCAGAGTCGCACAACTGTAATATGTGGGACGTGAACACAAAGCGTGCGACTGTCCAGTCGGGTTGTGCAGATGCTGGGAGAGAAAGTGGAATGCGTGTTTGCTGGGAAATGAAAGAGGTCCTTACTTTTTAAAAAGAAATGTCTTCATTTGTTCTCCGGCTTCCTTTCATTCCTTTCGTCTTCGTCTCTCTGAACGCTCAAAACTTTCTCCAGCTGAAATGCTGCTCTGCACGTTTTGTGCAAACAAGGAATTCTGCTGCATGACTTTCTTTCGGGGGTGGGGTGGGGGGGGGGGGGGTGGGGGTTGGGGTTTGGGAAGTGCCACTTGAGCGCTTCTCCCTCACCAAGGAATCCAAAGAGTCTCCTTCAGAGCCGTTCACCTTGAAGGTACCACTTATTGGACGTCCTCTACTGCTGCAGAGGAGCAGACTGTGTCGAGGACGGGAGACCGAATGAACGACCCCCCCCCCCCCCCCCCCCCACACACACACACACACACACACACACACACACACACACACACCCATTGAAGGTGTTGCATACCGAGCGATGTGTCATGTGTTCCTCTTTTTCCTAAAGTTGCTGGCTCCTCACATTGAAGCTGACAGGATGAGTAAGTGTGTGTGTGTGTGTGTGAGTTTTGAAAATGTCTGTTTATGTAACTACTGAACAATTGATCAACGACTAGTCGGCCCCCTAAGACATGTTATGGCGATGCCGTGTGCGATATATGTGCATGGATGTATAAAGGGGCCAACGCTGTTTCTGCTGGCTTGAAAGCCTCACTCCAGATACGTTTCCCTCAACATGACACCAGAGACAGAGGAGATATGAAAAATGGATGAAGACAAGTTTAGAGTACCCTCGTATTCTGCCGCCTGCCATCACAAGTGCAGACAAACAGCAGCCATTTCAAACAAAGAACGGCGCTGCACTCAGACCGGCGTTTTATTGCTTCACTCAGTACGGTTTGTTGTTCTGATGGAACATCTGGGTGCTTCATCAGAACGTCAAGGTCATCCCAGAAGAATTATGACACAGCCGGTGTGTAATATGGGAAAAGGCACAGAAGTGCCCCCCCCCCCGTCCCTCTCTTACCCTGAATTCATTGCGGCTGCAGCTCCCACCGAGCACCACATGACCTTCGCTCCACTTCACTTGAAATGATTAGTCCTCAGCCCACAGGACGTCTTTCATCATCCCTAAAGCCCAGGTAAGCGTGTGAGTCATTTAATAAGCCTCCATGATAAAGTACACACACACACACACACACACACACACACACACCCTCCCCCCCCCGTGTCTGGGGTCACTGCTGGTTGCACACCAAATGGTCTCATCCAACAAACTGGCGTCTGAGCGTCAGTAAACACGAAACATGATGTGGGGCTAGCGCTTTAGTTGCTAAGCTAACCGTAAGCTAGCCGTAGCCGCATATCTGAGAACTATCAGGCCCCCCCCTTCCAACACATCGAACCCGTCACACCCCCCCCCCTCATGCCAGGATCGGGGGGGGGAAAGAACAACATCAGTATCGATTCATTCTGGACATTTGATCGAATTATTAACACAATTGTTTTGTTCTGCGAGAGGCTTTTGACACCTTGATAGCAGCCGGATGCTAGTCCGGCTTTCATCCCGTCTTGAAGCAGCCGGTTGACGGCGTCGGCAGATAAAGTGAGAGATGGCGCCCGTCGAGTCGCGTGTTTCGAGTCGTGCTGCGTCTATTTCGTTTTTTACGTCCAACGCTCGTTCTTATCCGAATGAACCCACCGACTGTTCAGCGTTCGATCCGCTTTATGTCCTATACGGACATCTATCGAAGAAGGGTCTGCGAAACGTCAAGCAAACGTCAAGCAGTCGCCAATCGGAATCCGAACCGTGGCGGCACACAGAGGAGGAAGTCCGGGTCCAGGGACTCACTGCCTGGACATCCCAAAATACACAACACAGTTCGGCGGCTCATTAGTCTTCTTTGGGACCTACTTGTCGTCAACGGATCTTCCAAAGTCTCAGCTTGACCTGATGAGTTCTTCGGACGGACGGGCCTTTTGAAGACGAGGGGAATTAAGGTCGGCGAAAGCGTTAATAAAGGCCCGGCGGACTCGTGTCCTTGGTGGCTTTGATCCCTCCTCTTCAGATCCAGCAGACTCCAGTCAGGGTGCTGACAATACAATCATTACACAATTATCTGATAAACGCACCCGCATGAATACGGGTAATAAGGGTTCATTTTTCCGTCCTAATCAAATACTTTTGAAACTGTACGATAAACCTCAAATCCTGGATTTGTAGTTCACTGTTACTTACGCATGTTGCCTTTAAAAAATGTACGCAGCTAACATCTAAAGGTTTTGCTTGAGCAGATCCTCAGCATCTTCGTAATAAGCTGTAATTATACACAGAGCACATACAATTGCTATATTATTCTTTTTTTTTTTTTGATAATTTAAAAATAATGAGTCGGCATGTATGTGGATGATGTAAGCAACACAATTTCTGTGATGTTCCAGGAAAACAACGTAGGGCGCGACAACTAGATGTGTGATTAAATCCCAGGTGAATCCATACTGAATACCAAAGAAGTACAAGTGTGTGTGCTTTGTTGCACGTGCGCAATGCTAAGAGGAACTTCAAAGCACAAGACTTCCCATGAAGATCCCGAGAGGATATACGTTTCCCCGAAAGCTGTGAGAAACTCTCTTCCTGTTTGCTAAAGATGCTTCACAGTGTTGGAAAAAACTACACAGCTAATGAGGACTTAATGCAAGGTGAGGCAACGGCGAAGCCAGCGCACCGAATGCTTCTACCTAAAAAGGAGATTATTACGTACTTTCAAAATATGTAAGGTAAAAAAAAGTTTTACTATATATTAGATCGAATTTATTTTTGAAAAAGAGTCCAAAATATTTGTAAATATGATGTTAGGTAAAAAAATCTTTAGAAAAAAATTATCCAAAGTATTTTGGAAAAAAAAGTCAAAATAAATTGGGTTGAAAAAAGTTTTGGCAAAAAGTTAAAATACATTAGGGTGAAAGAAGTTTGAAAAAAAGTCAAAATTAGGTTGAAAAAGGTTTTGAAAAAAAAGTCTTAATGTGTCAAAAATAGTTTTGAAAACCATGTATTTTTTTGATGACACTACTCAGTCCGCCTACAGTCGATGTAATATTCTGTATTGAAAGTGGCCGTGAGGATCGTGACATCACACGATGTATTCGATTCCATAGTAGCGCCCTGCGGTGCGTGAAAGTAGTCTGAATGTTGCATGGGCAGGTGGCGCCTCGCATAGTAGCCCGTACCCATCAGTGCATGTTGTTAATGGCTGCATGAAAAGGTTGGAAGACTTCTTTATACACATAGTCTTTGCCTGTGAGCCATACAGCCTTAGTGGAAATGTTCGTCTCTCGTAATGTCAGCGGACCACTTAATAATGTCAAACACAGCAGGCGTCCCAGGAAACCACTTATTCAATCATGCCAGGCTTTATTAAGAAATGAAGCTTTGCACAGGGTGCTTTGCAGTCGGAGTAAAGGGTTGCTGCCTTTTTCCAATCCCATTAATGAAATGTATCAATATATCTAGATACATTGACTGTGGAAATTAATACCGATGAGCATCTGGATTATTATCTCACAGGCTTCTGCAATTCATCTCCATGAGAGCTGATGGAGTTTGACTCATAAAGCATCTGTTGCCATACATCAGCTATCCGACACGCAGATTTACCGTTTTTAATCGAGTTACCATATGAGCGATGCATGTGAACTCGCTGTGAAATCCCCCCGTTCCTCACGTTTTCCCAGAGTCACATCGCTAGAAGTGGCGCGTGATTAGTGCCGAGTGCCGGAGGAGACGGGCGGCGACTCCACAAAAGGTTTCCTGCATTTTCAGCCCCAACAGATGGGAGCCTGACGCTGCTGCGACGGCTGCGTGCGTTCACCCCACCTGCCGTGGGCTACGACGGCGTCACCGCAGCATGTGGCCGGACGACCACATGCTCGCGGTCAAACTGACAACGCAAGTAAGCCGTCTTTTGGGAGGGCTGCGAAACTTTCGCTGATGGATGGCGGCTTTGGATTGACGAGGATTACAGTCGGCGGCAAATTGGATGGAAGTTTCAAGTAGTTTTTATGCGATGATGGAGGCGGAAAGTAGAGTCGCAATTCATGAAAAGCATGTTGCATAAATGTGCCGATTCAATTCATCAGAGTGAAAAGTAAATTTATTCATTACATTACGTGTCATCTAGCGGACGCGCTTATCCAAAGCGACTTGCATTTAGGTTTTACCTCATGGTTTGCTTTTTACCTGGGGAGCAATTAGCAGTCAGGTGTCTCGCTCAAGGACACTTCAACATGGCACATGGAGCAGCCGGCACCACGTACTCCATGCGCCGCCGCATCTACTGCACACGTTCTACTTAAAGTTACTTGTTGTAATATTCGTGATGAACCCTGAATGTTAGTTTCCCTTTGTTCAAATAACACGAGTATAATGGCGCCGCTGTTGGAGCAATCTAAAGCAGAGTTTGCAACAACAAGAAAAACTATACTGGAGAATACTAAAATTGGATTTTCCTGCCAAGATACTTGCCAATTCAAAAAAATAGCAGTACTAGAAATAGATCTCTAGACTACACACCAGATAACAAATATACTTGTGAAAAATAAAAAGGATTTTTCTCTCTCTGGCCACTTGAGAACGATCATCCAACGATCTCGAAGGAGGGTTTAAAAAGAGGCTTTATGTTGCGGGACAAAAAGAAGAGGACGGAGGTTATAAATTGTCATTATGGTCCGTTATCGTGACGGGATGGGATGGGGGGGATTACCACGTTAAATACTCCTGGGCCGACCTTGAAGGATTTTCTCTTTCAGGGAAAGATTAAAGTAAACACTGTCACCACCGACGGGGCTTTGTGTTTTGTTTTTTTTCCAATCAAGAACTTCTATCTACATGTAAACATGTGGTGGAGCTGAAGTCAAGCGGGTCTTATTTTAAAGGTCATAACTTTTTCTTTGTTATCCCGCGAGATGATTATTTTCTACATCGTGCCTCGTCAGAGAGATAAAGGTCCGCTCATAAGACCGTAGCATTTACTTTAACGCGACGAAGCCCCGCGGGAATTTCAATAGCAGAAGAAAAACAAGTATTAAAAAAAAAAAAACCCAGCCGAAGCTGAGCTGACTGAGGAACCGCCCGAGTGGAACCGAAGGAGAGAGGAGCCGCAGAACGCGTCGAAGGTCAAAGGAGCCACATGCTGATTGCGTCGGCATGCGGCCGGGGAGCTGCGCGCCGCCGTACCAGTGGAATGCGGTTTGTGTCCGTTGGAGATTCTCATTTCCATTTTTTCCAGCCCGTATAAATTCATTTCATGTTTGCCCGTGTGACATTGGAATAACAAGGAGAATAAAACACAAAAAAATTGTAGCAGATGTGTTTATGAAAGCTTCCTCTAAGCTGCGTCTTTGAGCACGTATCAGGTAATTACAGGAAGACATCCAATAGAACATGTCTGCAAAATATTTATTCTTAATTCATGCAATAATTGATTCTTTTTTTCTGCAACGTTTATAAAGTCGGTTGCGTTTTGAGCCACTTTTTCCATCCGTTTGCCGCTGAATGTGAACATGAACTCGCCATTTTCTCCGTCTTTCTGAAGACCTGCAGGGACACAAAGTGCCACACAGCTCTGTGGCGTCGACCTCAATGTCCCACGACCCCCCCCCCCCCCCAAAAAGAGGTTCTCCACCTGCGGGGCAGCAGAAGTGGGTCAGCAGCGGCAGCTCGGCCTGCACCTGCTGCCACAGAGCGACAAACACAAAGACATTTTTACTTCAGTTGTTCATTCATCCGTTTTTGAGGAAAACACGCGAGGAGGCGTCCCGATGCTCCGCGTCACGGCTCATAAATGATGCAGTCGGCTTCGCTGTTTTTGCCATCAGGGGCCGGTTTACCTTTCCTAACCGAATCAGTGATTTAGAAAAATACATTTCCTTCCTCCTCGTGAGGCGCGTTTCGCATCTCGCCCACGCAGAGGCTCCTTTAATGGTTCATCTGGAACGTTTCAGAGCCGTTAGCCTCGCTCGAACCAACAACGCGTCCACGCCGCGACCTCCGACCCCTGCTCCTCCTCCAGGAGGCGCGAGACCACCGAGGTCGTTGCGCCGCCGCCGGTCAAAGTGCTTCGTCTTTACTAATGACAGCGCCCCGCATCCCACCTTTGATTCATGGCCGCGTGATTCAGAGAAGCTCAGAGATCGCTCGACAACAAATCATTATGGTTTATGGGTAAATGCTTTATGAGCGAGCGTCGGGCCAAAGGGGCGTTCGAATCAAACGCTCGTCATGTCTCGCTAATGATTCAAACGTCCCTTTCGGAACATTAGAGGCGTTTGAAACTGGAAGGAGCGGAAGCGTTTAAATGATGAATATGTGGAGGACACAACGGCACCGTCGATACCCGCAACACCACCCAGGATGGAGAAGAAGACGACGACGAAAAGACGAAGATTGGCCAATTAAATTCAAAAGGTTAATCACAGTCATTAGAAGCAGATTTGAGGCTTGATGACAAACATGGAACAAAGCCTGAGCGGTTCTGAATGACGCATTTAAATCAACGGTGAAAGAAACAACGCTGTCAAAACACTGCAGCTGTGATAAGAATTAAATCTGATGAATCTTTACGAGGGAAAGAATTCCTGCATTTCACATCCATCAGTCCAAGAATCACTTATTTCCCCAGATTCCTCTGAAATCCACCAGATAACAACTCATTCGCACATTTAAAAACAGACACGCAGGTTCCTCCCTCATTCCACCGCCGGCTGCCTGCTCCTCCCTGCGCCTCCGTCTGCAGAAGCCTCCTCGTCCTCCCGCGTCCAGCTCCACCTGCTGCAGCTGCTCCACCGGGGAAGCAAACAAACAAACCTTGTTCCGTCTAATTAAAGTGCACCTACACGGGGTTTTATGTAAATCCACAGAAAGGCCAACTGGTGCATCTGTTCTATTGTGCTTCAACCAGTGAGGGGGGGCGAGGGGGGGCGAGGGGGGGGGGGGGGGCGGCAGATTTAATTGGGAACCCCCAGAAGAATTGAGCCACTAACAACAAACACAACTGTATTTGTACGTCGGTGCAACAACAGAGAGGAGGGAAGTTTGCACACTCAGCAAAATGCTTCCTGAGGAAACGTGACGTTGCAGCTTCAAAAAAAGGCTCCAGCCAAATATAACGGCAGGAGTCCGACACACGTCTGCGCTGAGGATATTTAACGGCTTATCGAGTCGCAGCTCCGGTGAGATTCTTCTGTTTGTCTGAAGATTTTCTTACCTGAAGGAAAATGTCATTGCTTCAAAATGTTTGCTTTGTTTTACCATCGAACCCAAACGGCGGGCGGATCATTCGATCGATGGATTTGTGTTGTGATGAGATCATCAACCGGACGTTGTTGTGCGCAATTATATCAGCAGAACTAGAAAACGCAAACTGAAATTCCTCAGAATCTGATTTCGACTAAATTCAACTAAATTCAAGTTGATGTTTCCATAATTAAAACACGCAACACAGTCCTTTTCTGGATATTACGGCGACGCCTCCTTCTGCCGCCTCCTCGCGCGGTCATGTGACACCTGTGGCTGTAAATCGAAGCTAAACGCAGCCGGAGGAGAAAAATGGCGTGCAGCTCTTTATTGAGCACGTTCACGAGACGCTCTCCCTGAGCAACGTGTTGCGGGCGATGGGAGGGAGCGGGGGGGGTTGTCAGACATCTGTTGGCATACATTATCTCAATCCCCGCGTCGGCCGCCATGCTGGCATCCGTCTCAAAAAGGTCGGCGGCGGCGCGGGATGATGGAGCGGCTTCGCCCACAAAGTTCAGGTTCACCTGGACGGGAAACTCGGTGCCCTCGTCGACAAAAGGTCGCGGTAAGTAACGATCGGCGGGAAAAGGTCACGGCTGTCTGAGGGATGCGCCTCGCCCCATCTACATATCCCCCGCCGCCGCCGTTAAGGCCGGCGCACGCCGTGCTAAGAGCTTCATCGAGTCGGACGCATTCTCAATGCACAGGATGCATCGGACGCCGTTCGTTCATGTCGGATGTGGAGCGCAGTGAAAGTTTGAAAGTGAACGCTTTGAAATTCAGTCTTGAGAAGACGGAGGTTAGATGGACAGAAAAGGGAACTGCAGCCCCCCCCCCCCGTCACCCCCCCGTTCTCCCCCCGTCGCCCCTCCCCTTTCTTTCCTTCTGAAAGCCGTGAATATTCTCGATATTTGACTGAACGCCTCCATTCAGGAGTCGTCTCCTCTTGGCGATCCTGCCGTCCTACAAGCTTTTCACCTCTTGCATAAAAAGACCTCAAGGTATTCAGCTGGAAACACCCCCCCCCTCACCCCCTCCCCCCCCCCCCCCCACCCCCACCCGGCTAAATGAAGGAGACATTTCATTCCTTTGGCTCCGGTTTCATTTCTGTGAATACAAAGAGCTTCGTGGTCATGAATCACATGGGCCGAGCAACCTTTGGTGAAAGATAGACATTTATCGTTGTTTTTAAAAAGCTGATCATCTGGAAGGACGCGTTACAACTCCAGCGACTCACACGGCGACGCACAGGTGAGGCGTTACAGGTGAGGCGGCGCAGGAACAGCTGGCTGCTTGTCGAGAGAGTTGCCTTCGTTAGCCTCCGAGCTGCTCCCCCTCTGTCTGAATCCCGGTCATAAAAGAGAATGACTCGTGTGCCCCCCCCCAACCGCACGGCCACTGCTTGGTACGTCATACAGGTCGGCTTACTGTGATTGACAGGTCTCCAGCAGAGACCCGTGAGCTCGTCCTCGGTGCCAATAAGGTCACTTCTGGCGGCGGCCATGACGGTAATCCATAATGTGACGATTACGTTTCAGTGAAGCTGCGGCACTTCATGTATTAATATTTCAACATATTGCTCTTCATTAGATATAGTTTATGATTTTCAGCAGCAAAAGCTGGGTCCATAACCCCGTGCCAGGTCACATGACTCATTTTTCTAATGGCCAAATGCAACGGCTTTGGGAGGCGCTGTGAAGCAATGAAGTTGGGTCATCAGATCAGGAATCGCTCACACGGGGGAAGCGACGGAAACGCCGGCCGCCGGGAAACAAGCCGGGAAACAGCATCGGTTTTTTAAATGGACATCAAACGTCTTTGGTGCGTCACACTTCTTCAAGTCCACCAATCAAAGGCACCTTTGAGTCGAGGCTCGTCTCCTCGAAGCGCCGATGTTTACACGAGATCCGCAGGGCCCGTCTCCTCGTTAAGCACAGGGGAGACGAAGTCCATGGCGTCCATGCGGGCTACAAACGGCAACCTTTCCCATCGACGGACAGAATATCCCGCGTGGGCGGAGAAATAAGTCAGCTCCAGAACATCCAGAACATAGAGTTGGTGGTCACATGTCAACGCGTAGGACCAGCTACAAGAGATCGCCCACTCAGAGAGTCCGAGAAACTTTGAGCCCAGAAGCTGCAGAGCTTCTCTGGAGGGGGGTGGGGGGGCAAGTCCGACATCCAAACACACAAACACACAAACACATGCAGCTGAACAACATGTGACGGGAGGAGTCGAGATGTTTACCATGAAGTAGAAAAGTACATGTGGGATTAACTCCCCATTTCCCCCCACTGAGAAACATCACCTGAACACTCGCCCCCCCCCCCCCCCCCGGCACTAACTGGTCCTGGCTTTTTCTGGAGACGGAACTATTCACGAGAGACGCGCCGCCCTCGGCCTTCCCTCTGCCGCAGTATTTGAAAAGCCGTTCAGACCCCTCCACAATAAAAGCCCTCGCAGTGGTCCCGGGAATGAGTCCGGGGAAAAGTTCTGACACTGAATGACGAGGCTGATGACGCGCAGCTGCTTTTGGCAGTTTTGTATTGTTGCCAGGCAACCGCTAAATAAGTCCCGACCGCTGGCTCAACACAAACCCGGTGGCGTGGAAGTACCGCGTAGAGGACGCCGTGGTACGTAAACCACCTCGGTCGGCGCTCAACGACGAGGGCCGATGGGAGAAGCCGTAACCTAGCAACGAGCCAAAGAAACGGTGAATATTTCATTGAGGCTGCAACGAGTGGAATGCAGCGCCTCTGGCTGTTAACAAAGGAGAACTCTCCGTGGTCATGTTTCATTCAAAGGAAACACGGATAACATGGTCATAAATTTGTTTCCCCCCATTTGACCTTTTTCCCGTGGCGTGCGGCGCCGCCCGACGAAGAGACAACGGGCTCGTTTTGGTGACACACGACGTGGAAGAGGAGGGTTTTTCATCAGGAGGAACGCCCGATTGGGGTTTGAAGTGCAGCAGCGGGACTCTGAATCAACTACGGCAAAAAAACAAAACATCAGAAAACACAGGCGGCGGACTGAACCGCCACCCGGGAAACGCGCTCCGCCTAACGAGAGATGCTGATTAATGAGAGAAGCCGCCGCGGCGCGCGCCGTCCCCCATGACGCCGACTCGCTTCGCACTCAGGAATCACTAAAGAAGCTCTGAGCAAACAGCAGAGAAGAAACCAACACAACTTACTACGTCAATAAGCACCAATAAGCCCCATCGATCGCAGCGGCAGCTCGGCTTTGCTTACTGCCGGAGCACCACGGGGGGGCGGGGGGGGTTCAACAGCATGAAGGAGGTGCTGAGAAGATCCCGAGAAGCATTTGGGAGCAGATCCAAGTGAACCGATGTCAAACAGACCCCACATACGTCGGCCACAGGCATTAATCCAATTATATATATATATATTACAGTTAAACATCCGTATCGCAAACAGCCCAGTGGATCCCTCATCAGTTCCATGTCCCGTTTAGCGGCTCCCTGAACTAATGCGCTGCCCGGCCGGGGGGGGTTGACAATTCGAGGACTCCGCTGATTGGAGGCGCCCTTCGGGGGCTGAAGGTAATCAGCGAAAAACACTCCAAGAAGAAAGAAAATGGTCAAAAATAAACGCCTCCCGAAGCAGCCACACACACACACACACACACACATATATGCAAGGAAACTAACTAAAGTGTAACAAAAGCTCGGGCCTCTTGTTCTTTATTATTTCAGCTGGTTGGTGGAGAACAGAAGGATTAAAATGTCAAATGTGCGCTTTTGTTTTGTATGGCGTACGAGTCGGTTTGTCGACAGGGTGAGAACGTTCATCTCCCCCGTTTGTACAACACGTCGTAGCAATAAAGCCGGCTCGTCACTGCATTTGGGATCCCATCGGTCTGCGTTTCTGTGGCGTTCACTGGCGCTCGTCATCCGTCGTCCACGTATCCATGGTCTCACCTTCGCGCCGGGCATCGGTTGGGGAATGGCGGCGGGTCTTTTTCGCCGGCTTGGCAGGTTTATGCTGTTGAAAATGGCCCGAATAAACAGGCGGAGGAGAAACGGGCTAAAACGCGATGGTCATTAAATGCAGCGATTAAGTGACAGACCAGCGAGAGGACCATTAAAGAGTGAACACCGATTGAGTCAAATACTGGCCCATTAACTAGCAAACAGACCGGCCCATTAAGCGCCGGGACAGAGTGACGAATTAAGACTTCAGTTCATAATGGAGACGGTGCGACTGAAACAGGCTCGTTAAATATTAAAAAGGGACAAACATTTGGTCTGAATGAAGAAAACAAAAACATCTCCAACGGCGGCTGTTACACGGCGTTTACAGCTGCCGTTTTAAATTAAAGTCCTGTGCTTAATTAAAGGGCCCATATTTTGATTATTTTTCAACAAGTTAAAATAGTCTGAGATGAAAACATGTTTCTGAAGTTGTTTGCTGGAAATAGCTTGTAGGAAACGATTGTTACCGCCCTCTACTGCCCTCGGTTTCAGCCCGTTTCTGCTGCTCATTACATGTTCATGAGCTGCAGCTCATTTGGCCGACTTTTGGTGACGTGAAAAGAACGTATGGTTCCAACGTTTCTTCTCAGCGAGCAGCGGGTTCTGTCGAGAACCTCGGCCCCGTTCCAAAGCACCGAGGAGCAGCCGAGGACTCGCGCAGCGTCCCTTCCACCTGCAGATGAGATGTTTGCCGCTCCACGCCGAGACTGCAAATCAATCGCGCATGAGCGAATGGAAATGGAAAATGTTCTTTGTCTAAAATAAATCACTAACCCAAAAATATCAAAAAAATGTGAAACTTGGACATTAGTCAGTGTTTAGCCCGTGAACGCTAACGTTAGCTATCGATAGCTAGACTAGCCTAGCGGGTTACTGCTGTAGCTGGTGGGTGGAGACACTGTGCGGGGGGGGGGGGGGGGGGGTATTCAAATATTTCGGTTAATGACGTGGAAAGCCTTGGCGAACAGCTCACCCAGAGGCTGAAGGAGGGGATGAATTCAGAAACCCGTATCTCACTCAATGCAGGGATTTTCTTCCAGCCCCCCCGTCAGCACGCAGAGCGACTTTGATGCTGCCGCGACTAGAATAACAAAAAAGTGGAGAAATGTTCAGAAGAAACCGGGAGGTTGGAGAGAGGAGAGGGGGGTAGGGGGGGGGGAGGACACTGACAGGCACACTGATGTTTGACGAGACATCGGCCTCGTTTAGACTTCTGAAACACTGAAAGCTCCCCTCACAATGTACACAAGACAAGGGGGGGGGGGTAAGACAAGACATGAAGACAAGCGTGTCCTCGCTTTTGTTCCACACATCTGAAGCCAAGACCGAAGGTTATCCACGGCTTCACGGGGGGGGGGGGGGGGGGGTTAAGGAGGTGAAAGGAGGTGAAACAATGCTGCTCCTGCATCCTTTTCTTTTGTAAGTGAGGAGAAACGAGGAGAAGTGAGACAGCGTGAGCGCGTCAGACAGGCTGTGAAGTCACAGCTGCTTGGGGGGTGTGTGTGTGTGTGTGTGTGTGTGTGTGTGTGCGTGTGCGGGTTAGATTATGTCAAACTGCCTGGCTCTACATAATCCAACATAATCACCAAAACAAGGAGGATAGAAGCCAGGTTAAGTCTATTTGAAAGGGCTGAAAAAAAAAATTCACACTCATTGTGATGTGCAAGTGCTCTGCGCCGAGAATATCACCAATTTATGATTTAGAGATTTATATGAAATAGTCATTTTGCACTATCAAGACGTGGCCACGACCTCCGACCAGCCAATTCTAGGAAGTCCTTCCTAGTGGACGTCACGCTCACGAGGACGGACCGGAAACGCCAAAGTTCATGACATGAAGGCCAGGAGACATCAGGTCCTACACGGGTCCAACGCCTGGGGCCACCACTTCCACACGAGGAGAAACAACCGACACCGCCGCTCACGTTCCGCGTGCAATCGGTCCAACGAGGCTCTGGATGGCGGCTGGGAGACGGCAGCATTTATCGGGCTTCCAGTCCGTCTGTGGTCTGGCAACGGGAGAGAGATGGAAGCCAGCCGCAATGAAATAGGGTCATGATTTAATTTCCCCTGCTGTCCGACACCAACAGGGGCATTGAATGAAAATCCAGAGAACTCCATTTAGTCAACAACAGGAGTCCGTGTTGCCTTCCTATCAAGAGAGGACAGATATTTACTGGGCCGGAGCCCTCGAGTCCTTGGCACACAATTCACCGGGAACGTGAGCGACACGCAGAAGCTGGATGATCCAAGTAAAAAACTGGCCTGGTGGAGTAACAAGATAAGTGTCTGAGAGCTGCATTCTCTCCGATGTCCATCGGGGGGCGACTCCTCTGGTTGTATGGAAGCACCCTGCAGAGCCCGAGGCTACGAAACGCAATCCGACGACTACGTCCACTTCTTATACACAGTCTACGTTCAGCAGTCAAAATGTGGCTCATGCTAACGCTAACAGTGAGAGACAGTGAGTAAGACCATCTGACCCTCATTGCTTAGCTACACTCTCACTTTAAATGAGGCTCCCCATCGTAGGTGAAGCAGAAGAGTCGTCCCTGTACGAGCGTCTATGCGGCGCTCGCTGCAGGCCGGGCCAATTATTCCTCCCCAGAAGCACACTTCTTTGTGCAGCCGGCCCGGCGCGCGGCAGCCGGGGCCTTTTCCAAAAAACGACCTCACGCAAAGTAGGAAACTCAGAGTAAACAAACCTGCCATCTGCCTCCTCAGGAGTCTCATCTCCACCGCCAAGCAGGTGTTCTTCACTGAAAACATCTGCCCAGTGGGGCCGATAACAACGACGCTCAGCACGGCGAGCGTGAACCAGAACCAGGCCGGCGCCAGCTCTGGTTCCGGTACCAGGCCGCGGAGCGGCTGCGATGGATCGGGTATCGTCCAGGCGCGAAGCGGCATGGGGAAGCGGCTCCGCCCCTTTTCACATACATGTAATCATGTGATCTATCACCGAGGTAATGTGGTCCCTTGTGTGTGGACAGTTAATCTCAAAGACGGTCTGTTTGAGATCCTTCTGAGCTGTAATCCAGCTTCAAATAGAAAAAGGATCCTTGAACAAAACCAACGAGCGGCTTCTCAATCCCTAATCCCCCCCCCGCCTCCCCCAAGTTCTTCCTACATGCAAGCCGCTCGCTGAGGGGGAGCAAATGATTCACCCGCCTGCTCTTGAGCACTCAGATAAGATTAGTCAACATGGCTGTGGACGCGAGATAAGCGCAGACTAATTCCTCCGGCGTCGGGCTCCCGGTGGGCCGTCCCGCAGCCGCAGCTTCCTGTGACGCCGCCAGGCTGCGCCCGGAGAGAGGGGGATGGTGGGGGGGGGGGGCCTCGGGGCGCCACAGGTTGCCACCGGCAACACACCGACCGCAATGTAAACATTCCCCATTTGTATGATCACCTTTTATCGACAGCTCAGAACATGAAGGGCTACGGGCCTCTCCCAGCATGCACCTGGGCATGAAATCCCCAGGAACCAGTCCGCCCTTCATCACTCGCGCAGGGAGAGAGAGAGAGGAGTCGCGACAAAGTCGGACGCTGCGTGTTTGTGAATCGAAATTAATAAATGAAATATAAAAAGGTGACTAAAAACGGCGTCCGCGCGCCGTCGGTTCGTCCCGATTCGCTCTGCGGCGCGAGAGAGACGTTTGCGTGATCACAGTGGGAGACGCGCCTCTCAATCAACACGGGTCCCGCGTCGATCCGGAAGGCCCGAAGGCGGATGTTTGTCGGGAGCGATCGGAATGCTAAACACTCCCTCTGAGGAGGCGGCGGCAGACAACATGGCCGCCTGTCTCCAAGCTGGCAGCGAGCGCTCAATGCAGCGAGCGCGGGACACCTGCTGCGTGACGAGCAGCAGAGCGCCCGGGGGAGGCCGTCTCATCCGACGGGGAAGCGAAAAACAAACCGCATCCGTCAGCGGAGCTGCAGCACAACAAGAATCTACATATTAACACACATAAACGCGTATGTAGACGTGTACAAAAGAGACGTGCCTTCATGTCAAACACTAAAACAGCGTGAAAATGCAGCAGGTTTAAGACGCTTTGAGACCGAAACAAAGCCCCCCCCCCACACGCGTCCTTTGACAAGAGATAAGAAAACCTTTCAAACGAAACAAACACGCCCCCGAGGTCCCACGGTGCAACCGGTGGAAAGGGGCAGAGGTCAAGGGTCAAAGCTGAGGGGCTCTCACGAGGTGGGCGGAGCCAGAGAAAGAAGAGCAGGTGACTCTCCTTCACTTCAGGACTGATGAGCCACAGAAACGTGGATTGATGAGCGATGGATTGATATCATTCGAGACGGAGAGCAGAGGAAGCAGTGTAGTGGTGGGAGGGGGGGGCAGCGGGGGGGGCAGCGGGGGGCAGCGAATCATCCGGACCGCTTTCTTTTCATTATAACAAATATGTTTTTTTCTTCCTTTTTTTTTTTAACTGAAAGATGCTCAGTCTCACCCTGAATCAATACAGTGCATGTGAACTTAATTAAACCCGTATATAAAACAACGCGTCTCAGGTTGCAATCCGCAAACCTTGTGCTTCCACTGTAAATAAAAAAAAAAAAAGGCTTAAAACTGGTTTTCTTCCCGATCAGCGTTTTCATTCTCTTTCATGTGGAACAAACCCTCCTCTGGGTCGGAAAATTGAAGCAGCAAATCACTGCCTCTGTCCGACGGTAGATTGACAGAGCGGATAGAGGAGGGGGAGGAGCTCCAACCGGCGGTGAAATACGGCAGCCAACGCATAAGTAACAGCTAACTGAGTCACAGCGAGTCTAGAGGAACATCTCCTTCCACCGTGACCGTTGCCGGGTTACCGCCGGCATCCATTTTTAAACCGTTAACCGTTTCCTGGCCTGTAATAATAATAATAATATTAATTATTATTATTATTATTATTATTATTATTATTATTATTATTATTATTTATGATTAATTATTATTATAATAATTATTATAATAATAATAATAATAATAATAAATAATAATAATAATTATGATTATTAATAAATAATAATAATTATTATATTATAATAATAATATTAATAATAATAATAAATAATAATAAGAAGCATTTGGGAGATTTGATTCATTATGTGTAGCTAAATATGTTCCTTTCACGACTCGAGCGGGCGAAGAGGAGCCGATGGAGGCGAGCGAGGAGGCTTCAGGTTAAAACCTTCCTCCCCACAGAGACACCGAGAACCAGGAAGGGTACTCACCTAGTCCAGAGGAAAGGAGATGAGGACACCAGCAGGAGACCGGGGAGAGAAGGAGAAGACGCGTTATTAGCAATGAGTTCGACATGTTTGTGTCCCATTCAGAACACAAGCGTTCTTAGTCCTCACATCGGTGTAGGATATCACAGTTACCCTTTTACCAGCAGTCATTGTCTCATAGATTTCTACCGGACGAGTCTTCACAGGAACCAGTGGGCTTTGTTTGAAACGAGTCCTGGCGTTACCAAACGGAACGCGTGGACGGAGAGACAGCGGCGTCCTGATAGCATGCGGAAAGACACAGACGGGTTTTTTCCCCTCGGCTTGCGGAGGCGGAGGACGATCGGTCGGAGGTGAAGGACACTTGTCCCCGGCTTTAACGAGCAGAGACAGAAGTCAGCAGTGAAGAGCCTCAGCTATATTTAGAAACATAACCGCGTTGCCTTTTTTTATATCATCACTCAGGTTTTCCACACTGAGAAGCGACGTTAAAATCAAAACGGAAATGATTAGTATCAGTGGCATTATTACAAATGCTTCACACGCCGCTTCAGTCCCGCGCCGCTTCAGGGAAGCAGAGGAAACCATATTAGAGGAGTGGAAGCGGAAGGTGACATTGGATAACTGGGTTGGGGGATGCGGGCCGATCGATGTTAACGAGATGCAACGAGCAGCGCTGACCTTTGCCGTCGCTCTGTTGCTCTTCGCTTCTGTTGAATAATCACGGCCGTCCCGCTGAGATGAGATCCGTTCGTTAAGAGAGCGGCGCGACGCGTTACGAGAAGGAGAGAAGGAAGCCAGAGGAGCAGAAGACACAGCGGCAGCGGGGAGTCAATCTGCCATGAGGCCTGTGTGGACGGCACATGGCGGCGTTTGGACCAGCAGCTCTCCACCTCCTAAAGGAGCCTTTTGAAGAACGTATTGTTGGGTATTCTGAAAGGCCCCCCTCCCTCCGATTAACAAAGGGCATCCGAGCCGACGGGTTTCACGTGCGCGCCGACGGTCAAAGAGCCAGTAGTTGATGGAACATTAGTGGCTTTACGCTAACAGCAGAAGTGAGAGTCAGTGACATTTACTGGTTATTAGAGATTATAGTTTTGTTGTCAAAAAGATCAAAAGTAAAATAATGCCAGAAAGATTCAGACGGTTTCCTACTCAATCCCTTGATTGATCCGTCACGCTTACCTGGCTGACATTTCTAGACCACAATCAAAGAAGCACCTCTTAAAGGAAAAAGAGAGGGGAGCATTAAACAAAAAACAGGAGCGGATTCCTGTGGTGGACTACGGGATTACAGCAGAGGTCAAAGCATCGGCGCAGGCGGATTACTTCTGGATTACACTTAAGTGGCACCTCATCATCAAAGCCCCCCGCTGGCGTCCTGGAGGATCGGCAGGACGTACACGGAGCACACAACGCACAAACTACGGGGTTGCACCAGGGAGTTTCTTTTTTTTTTTAATGTTCATGAATAATCTGTTTCTCCATTTTCTGTTTACACTCGTGGCCGTGATTTACGTTACAGTCGCGGCCCGTTGTTGTGCGGCACGATGGAGTCATGGGACCGAGAAGGAGAACATACATATGTATATTTGCTTAAAATAAAATGAATTAGAGCGCATTCATAGTGACATGTGGACGGACATGCTGATATGGATTAAGTTATGTGAACACGTCAAAGCACTCGGCGGGTCGGTGACCTGAAACGCATTTAAATTCAAGTGCATGTCATTGCAACACTAATTCCCCACAAACGGGTTCGTCAAGAGGTTCCAGGGATCCGTCCACGGGTCCTTTAGCAGATGTCCAGATAATCCAGCGCAGACGGCAATAACGGTGCTGTACAGGATGCATGAAGCTTAATAAGAAGTGTGTTTGGATGCAGCAACTCGTGGCCTGAAAAACACATACTTGGTCTTAATAAGCGTCGCATTAGAGCCATGTTCGCTTTTAACAAGGCTTTTTTTTTAAAAAGGACCTAAATATAAAGTGTTGGCGGCGTCTCCTGAGGGACGAACCCCTTCTGACAGCAGACGTCGTCTTTAAACGAGCTTTTCTGCAGAGTAACTGCGCCGCGACAGAAGAGCTCGCAAATGAGAGATTCTTGTTGTCTCGGGCAAAATAACTCTGAGATTAAATAAATCTCTCAAAGTCTCACGGGAGGATTCTTTTGGTTCATGAATTGAAAACAACTTGGGCGACCTGCCACTCACAAAGTAATTGGCTGCTTTTGGGGAGCGATGCGGGCGAGTCGCAGGTTTCCTCCGCTCACCTGCATCACGTCTCCAAACAGCGTGTGGAACATTTAGCTGCATCTCACGAGTCGGACGGAACCGCATCGTAGTACCGTTACTCGTTTCCAGTGACGCTGTGAGCGGAGAGGAAGAACGAGCGTCTCTATCCGGAGACGCAGAAGAACAAAGTCCTGCAAAACAAAAAGCTCACAACGCAAAACAATGGATTTGAAGAAGTGAATTAAGAATAAGCTGATTTGTTTCAAGATGACGTGTGACTTGGTTGGATTTGGGGGTAAACCGGGATAGTCGTGGTCCCGACAGATGACCTTAATACCCGCAGCGACGGCCGATGAGTTTCCCCTGGGGGGTCGGAAGGGGGGGGGGGGGCAACATGATCCAGATTCATTTAGAAGGAAAGCAGCGAGGAAGAACCTACGGCTTCAGCCATCATAACAGGTTTACTTTACATCCGTTCGGTTGCAGCAGAACTTTTGGTTTCCGTGGCTGAAAACATGGTTGTTGTTTTTATTCAGACGAACAGGTTTTTATTGTGTAAATAATGCGAGTGGATCCGCTTTGCAGGATAAACATGTTCATCTCGAGAAAAGTTCCTCTCGTTCATCGGTTAAGAAGTCCAACAAAAGGTTGTCGACGACTCAGAAAAGGTCAAAAGGGTCAAGGGTCGTCTGGTGCGTTTGGCGAGGAAGGTTTCCGGTTGCCGCGTTCCGACCGAGGCGCCAGGCAATTAAGCGTACAAGTATACAAAAGTATTACAAATTGAGACACATCATTCCAAGTGTCCTTGGGCCTGACATCGGGCACTAAATTGCTTCCAATGGTCAGGCCAGCGCCTTTATGGTACCACCTGCTGCCATTAGTGAGTGTGTGTGTGTGTGTGTGTGTGTGTGTGTGTAAATGGGTGAACGAGGGAACAAATTGGACAGAAGCCCTATAAATGCAGCCATCAATCAGCGGAATAGCAGGAAACTGGCGAAGGTGCCGTGTACTTCCTCACCCGCACGCCCCAAAAACTCCACAAAGGCCCCAATAAAGCCGCACAAATCAATAACACTTTTTATCAAACAATCCAAAGAGCCGTGTGATGAAAAACAACAACGGCTTCAGTTTAACATCGTCTCATAGTCAGGGAGAATTATGAAGCTTTGTGGGGGGGGAAGGGGGGGACGGTGGTCTGAACATCAGCAGACCACCGTGGTGTGATGTCGTCGTGAGGGCGGCTTACTTGTTTGTTAATTGCGGTGGGATTTACAGCAGACGCAGCGCCGCAAAATCACTTGTGAAGAACGAGGGAGAAAATGAGAAAGCAGCTCAAGTGGGAGAACGAGAGCGCGGGGGGGAGACAGGGAGGAGACGGGGGGGAGGCGGGTTAAATCTAGGACAGGCTCTGACTGCAGGGTGAGGTGGAGAGGATTTGAGGCAGGGCTCACATTGTGGTTCATAGTAATCGTGCAGAGGGGCAGGAGCAGCTCACCGGATTACAGGAAGTACCCGTTTAATACACCCCCCTCCCCCCCCCCCTCCAACAAGTATCCGAGGGGACGCCTTCGACCAGAGGAACCGCCCCCTTCTGCTGAGGACTCGTCCAACGACACTCAACAACGATAAAGGGACATGTGACGTCTCCTGCCTTTGTTCCCCTTCGTCCGATGAGGTTCCATCCCAGCGGCTCGCTTCTCCGTCCGGACAGCCGTCTAATTACTTGAACCGCGCGGGGGGGCCGTCTAATTACTGGCGGCCGGACGCCCCATGTTCATGTGTCCATGAAGCACTTCGAAAGTGCAACACAACTTGTTAGGTTTGCATCCGCCCGAAGGCCGCCGCCGTTTAGCTTCCCGCCTCCGGCCCAGCGTCGTTCCGCTCGACAGTTTTGATCGAGAAACATTTGGTGCAACGGCAAGCAGCCGAAGTCCGGCCCTGTGGACAGGTGCACCGGGGACCTCGCTGAATGCTTCCCAATTAAGAAACGCACCTGATGGCAACGAGGCCGCCCCCCCTCCACCCGCCGCGACTTTAATGTGAATCCAGTTTTTAATTGAAACGGTGTCTCGAGGGTTAGCGAAAGCTAATTCGCACGCCATTATTCACATTTTATCAATGGTCCTAATTATTGCAACTAATCAGTTGAATTTTTTTTTTATTTCAAGCAATTATGGCTGCCGCACAGCACGCGGGTAATTAGTGACGGTGCCCGTCGGTTCGCTGCGTTGACCTTCGGCGTCGTCACAGGCTCTTATGTGGTCCTTAAAATAAAAAACAAAAAGATGATTTTATTAAATCAATCATGTTAGAATGTGACGTTGAAACTAAACATGTCGAATAGACTGCGACGTTGAGTCATTTCCATTAGACGACATCATGAAAGCCTTTAAACAAACAGAAAGCTTTGCATCACAGGCTTTTAACAGGTCCTTCCTTCCTTCCTTCCTTCCTTCCTTCGCAGGAGGAGAGGCTGCGTTCTGTCCACACATCCAGCTAAGAGGCAGCGTTTGACTTGAGCAAACATTTCGAGGATCTACTAAGCTCACTGTGCAGGAGGGATCATATCGCAGATTTGAAATAGAACGCGTTACTGAGCAGGACCAAAAGGAAAACGAGGTGGTGGAGGGATGCAAAGGGACCACGAGGAGACGGACCACGATCACGAGACGTGAAGCAGCAGCCTGGAGGCGTCTGAGGACATGATGGCACCTGGCCGCCTCTCCGTGCAGCGCCGCTAGCTGCTAGCGTCCATAAGTGGAGCAGAAGGCCGGTCGTGCACAAGCGAAGCCCAAACCGAGCACTCCAATAAACAAACGAGAGCAACGGATGAATTAGCGGTTCATCAAACGGAGGTACGCAGGCACACAGACAGAAAGTCACACCCATGTGATATCCTAATCCTAATATCATCCTAATATTATAACTTTATCGCTCAGAATTTATAAAGACAACATTAATGACGCACAACAACAAAAGATGGCGTTCGTATCACGAGTACAAGGATCTCCCCCATAATCACTTGAGTGCGTCAATGCACGTGTGATTGTTTGAACATCCCTGCTTACGATGACGGTTTTAGTGCACAACATGCCGACGAAACTCGCCACGTTCCTCAAACGTCACCGCGTGTGATCTGCAAAAACGTCGCCCCTCCCCCCTGTCCCCTCCCCGCTCCCCCCCGCCTCCGAAACACAGTCACACGGTGCAGGAAGTCCATCGACTGCTCAGCGGTTTGGGCAGCAAAGAAATGGAGAAGTGAAAGGTTTTATTTTGCCATTCGCGGTTAATCCGATCCACGACGTCCAGAACAACGTCTCCCTCCCCTCGGCTGGGAGGACGCGAGGAGACCAACCAGGGGAAGGAAGAGACGGCAGTGAAACGGTCTCAATTGGAGCTTTTTCCTCGTTGGGACGGATGGTTAACGGTGGTTTAATTAATTAAACTGTCCCAACTACTGTTGGTTGCACTGTAATCAAACACGTGAGCAGGGTTTGGGGGTCCATAAACCCCCCCCCCCCCTCCTAGTCCTCATTAGGTGTGTGGGGAGCCCACTGTGCCATTCTGCCCCAGAACAGGCGATTTGTTGGGATAACAGACTCACCTCTGGCCCGTCGGGGCAAAGGGAGAACGGCCGTGAAAAATGACTCCTGAAAACACAGCGGAACGTCTGAAGCTCGCTCGCTCGCTCGCTTCCCGGCCTCTTGATTTCCCGTGGGTGGGTTCAGGGGGGTTGGACCCCCCCCCCGCCGCCTCACCTCACCCATCACTCATCCAGGATCCCGACACGTCTAAGCGGAAACAAGAAGGCGACCGCTCGTAATGGTTCTGGAGCGGAGAGTTTTTATTGCGGCCGTTCTCGCCTGCGGCCGCGAGAGGCAAAGGAGGAGACGAGGGTTATAAATAATGTTAATAATTAAGTATTAACATCCCACAGCAAACATCAGCGCCGCGTACTTACCTGTATCCACGTGCCACCGATTACACCCGTGCTTCCCAACGATGCCGTCGGATTTTTTTTTTTTTAAATGGAAGTAAATGAAATGTTTTGAGTCGATTTCTCGGTCAACGAGCTCGATGCTTTTAATTTGGGAATGAAAACGGTTACTACCTGGTGGAAACCATTCCACCCTAATAACAGAAGGTTTCTCCCGAGCATCATCCAAAAGCCGTTTGTTTCTCTGGTTCATCTCTTCTCATTTAGACTTCTGAACCGCCGCAGTCGGTGAGAATAAAAAAGTGACGACTGACAACCTCTCCGACTGCGAGGGGTCAGCGGGGAACAAGACTGCCGACTTTCACACTTTGGCAGTAATTAATCACCGAGGCCCCACAAAGCGCGGCGGGATACCAGCCTTCCATAACACGGCCTTATGCCCATCAACATAATAGCAACAGCGGGTGTCACTCAGGATATTATAACACCTCTTCACTGCCGAGTCAGACGGGCTGGAGACCTTCCACAGACCTTGGATCCACGTCACCACGAGTCGACTAGAAGGACGGCCACTACGACATGGCGGCCTCTTATGAAGCCACGTCTGTAGTGGCTTTTGAAAGCAGAAATTTACTTGAGAAGCAGAAGCTAACCAAGATGTTAACCAAGATGGTCCGTGGAGCAGAAAACTTGGTCCTAATCGCTCGATGGTAAAAAAGAGAGACGTCCCTCTTGCGCCAGTAATCAGAGCGGTCAAGCCCCTTGACGTGCAATCAGTGGCTTAAATAGACACATGCAAACATATGCTGTGGCACCCCCCTAAGGCCAATCAGCGCAATTTGCACACGCCAACGTGTGGAACAGAAGGGCAGCCAGATGAATGAGAGCACTGACAGCCGTAAGACAGATCGGGGTCAGCTCGTATCCGACGCCAGTCTCCCCGCGAGGACAAAAGGACGACCCGTTCAGACTATTCACAGCACGTCAAATCACGGAGATTATTACTTTTCAGAGCCGCTAACAGAAAGCTGCTCCCAACACATTCGCATTCAGAATGGAAAAATCAAAACTTCTGGTTTGAGAGAATCATTTCAGGGTCCCGAGAGGACTGAAGCCACGGGACGCTCGGCAGCCTGGTCTATCCCCCGCCCCCATCAAGGGTCGCCTCCTTTGACGCATGCAATGCGACGGTTAGAAACCGACGGCTCGGGACAACACAGAAATTGGAGACGGTGGTTGTGTCAAAAAACGAGACGTTTCTAATACGGAACCCAAGCATTCGTGCCAGAAACGTCTCCGATGACGAATAGTATCGAGCATCCGTACGGTTCCGTTCACACATCTCGCCGTGGATGAGAAGAGGCGAGACGGCTCCCTCGTTCCCGCCATCGCCGGCCTTCCGCCCCCGTGTGCGCGACGCCAATTAATCAGCGAGCGCCGGCCGCGGCCCGGTGACGTCCGGCAGTCAGCGGTTCGCCGACGATCGGCCCGGTCCTGGAGGTGGTCGGATTTGGCATCTGGATGCAGCTGCGTGAACGGACGGAGTTGGACGAGAGGGAGCGAGCTGATGAGCGGTGCCACCCGGGAGGACGGGGGACGAGGACGAGGACGAGGACGGGTGGTTTTTGGCCGACAAATGAACTTGTTGCACAGTCCACAGAAAAAAATGAAGTTAATATGGAGTGTGTGGGAGTTTTTAATTTAAAATAAGAACGATGAAAATAAGTCACTCTGCTTTGTTGGATTCGTTCTCCGGCTCATTGGAGGAAGAGTAACCCGAGACCAGCTTTTAATTAAAGACACTTTTCAGCTCGTGCCAACGTGTCCGGCCTCCCGGAGTCGGAGGCAGCAGGCCAGCGTTGACCCGACCGGACGCCGGTCGGCCTGCACGCGAATCAGCCAAGACGTCTTATCGCGCCAATTCCGGCGGTCCGCTCGGCCAGCGACGCCCGTCTTTGTGCCGCCGCCCAGAGCCAGAGGTGAACTTCAACTCCCTCACTAATTTATCAGGCAGCTGGAATTTGTTCCGCTTCCCTCATTAAATGGATGGAAGAAAGAAATCATTACAATGACGCACGGCCTTACGGTAGATACGGCCTTACATATGCTAAATGTCCTTTCGCTCTTAAATCCTGCCCGATGCAAAGCAAACTTAAAACGGTAAAGTGGATTTCCGCTACTTCAGAAAAGGAATAATGAAGCCTAAGCTAAACGTTTAAACTGTATGAGCGGTTATCTGCCACCGATAGACTTGTGCATTTAGGCCAAACGCTCCTCCCTCGCGTCCTCAGAGATCTCAATGACTAATTCATTATTCCAAGCCTCTTTAAGGTTGGCACTCCAAAGCCGTGTGATCACAGAGCGCAGATCCAAAGCGTCTGGAACTGGGTTTTTTTATTCCTCGTCCAATGTACTGCAGATTTAACGTCCCCATTGAGTGAAAATCCCACGTCGCACTCTGGTGAGCCACTTTCCGTTTATCTATCGTCCGAAACACAACAAATGGCTGCCAACGGGCAGACGATGACAAGTCGACACTAGTGGTACGCGGGGCTCCCTCTAGTGGTACGCCAAAAAATCACTGAAATAAATTTAAAAAGAAATTAAAAATATATATATATTTTTTACAGTACAGTTTTTTTTTTCCTATATTTAAGCGCAGTCTTACTGTTGAAACTGTAAAATGTTACAATGGCTGACAATATTAAATCTACTTCTTTAGGAATAAAACCTCTGCCTTGTTTTTGATGAATACTTCGGCCTGTAGTGTTGGTCATTATGGTGGTACTTGGAGAGCCAAGTATTTTCTGAGGTGGCACTTGGTGTGAAAAGTTTGAGAACCACTGCAGTGTGCGATCGGGAACGTGTGTCTCAGGTTTCCTTCATGGCCGCCGCGACCTGGATCGACCTGGATCGAAAAAGGCCGATTTAATTCATCAAACGAGTGGCTTTTCAGCTCTGCCTCGTCACAAAAAAGGTCCACACGCCGCTTGTAATGGCCCGCCGAAAGCACGCGGTGCATCATGGGTAGTTTGGACGTAGCTGCGGCAGCAACGCTTGATGACCCCCCCCGCCTCACGCGCATGTGGAGCCGCCACGCTGCGGATCAGCACTTTGTTTTCCAGACTCTGATTGGTATATTCGATTGATACGTTTCTCGTTTGTTCTTTTTTGCTCGGGGCCTCTTCAACACCATCGAGAGCCAAACGCTGAGAACCGTCGCTGATCCAAAGGCTTCTTCACGCACGCGTCACCAGGAGACCAAAGAAAGGTCTTGGGGTGCCGCAGCGATCGCGTCTGAAAAACGGAAAAAAGCTGTCAAGCGCTTAAATGTCGGGTTAACGGCCAAGTGGAGAGATTCCTCCAACAGAATTCACAAGCATGGCAGACGCTAAAAAAAATAAAAAGATAAATAAATAAATAGACACATACATAGCGAGAGCCAGTGGGCAGAGTGGGTATTACTAATTTAACATAACTGCTTAAGGACAGGTTTAAGTGGTGCGAGTCATTTTTTATTTATCGCAGACAGTGAGCGAGATGTGTTTACTGAAATGTCTGATTCGCTGTTAAAATGTTCGCTTAATGTGTGGGATAAATCCCGTTTCATGTGCTCCTGGTAGAATTATTATCCGTGCCTTGAACCTAAACACAGCGCAGCGGAGACCAACAGCCGGGGATTCCTCGTCTCTCAGAGCCGATGGGACCCGATCGAAGAATCGATCTCAGTCCGGCAGCAGCTTGAAGTGAAACAAGTGACCCAATAACGCTGCGAGCCAATATCCTGCTAATTCCAACCCGGATCTTTAGCAGCACGGATGGGTTTCATCTGCTTTCATCAAAGAGGCCGTGCGTTATTGCCCCCCCCCCAAAAGAAAAGACACCAACAGTGTTTCAGCGAGTGAGTGGATCCCTGCTGAGGGGATTTCACGAGGAAAGGACGAATGAATGGTTTTCTCCACAGGGTAGAAATCACACTTAAGAACAGTTTTTTAACGGGTTAATGTTCCGACGTGATTAGCACCGATTCCCCGTTTTTTCTGTGTGACGCAGTTTGGGGATTAAATCCTAAAAAAAAAATGTAAAAAAAAAAATCGATGGCTTGCTGGCGGGAAGCACAGGCGGCGCTTTGGCTTCTTGCTTTCGTTTCGACTCGCGTTGGCCACTTCTCACCGACGCCTGATCCCCCTCTAATCCCCCCCACCTCCCGTCACAGACGGCGTCCGAATTAAACACGACGAAACAACAACAGCGTCTGCGGTTCGGATCACTGAAGTCAGCGGCGGCCCAATTTGTAAAAGCGTTTGTTTCCCTGCGTATATAAATCAATACCAGATGCAAACTGTACGCTCAGCAGATGTGTTCGCCGTGTTCGCCGCGGCCTCGACGAGTCCTAGACAACATTATTTATTATTGATTATGGGCTGGCGGGGGGGCGGGATTCCCGCGTGCTGCATTTGGCTGCCGTCGTCCTAAGAAAAGCCACGGCGCTCTGGGAAGGAAGACAACCTTGGACGTCCTACAGGTAGGCTATGGACGAGACCGAACACAACGAGTTTAGAGCTATTGAGTAAAAACAAAAAGCTGGAGCACCGGAGCTTTCGGGAGCGGAAGCGTCACCAACGCTCCGGTTCTTGTTTTAACCTTTTTTATAGCGTCAATGATTCTGCTGATTATTGGATGAAACTAGTTACTGAATGCGAGTCACTGCAGCGATGCAGCGACGCACGCTGTGTCAGAAGAGACGTGGCAAAGAGGGTTTCTTGTGTTCTTTCTGAGACTGAAACATTCCCCTTTATTCCGGGTGAAGACAAGTCTATTGATGGGGATTTAAAAGAAAGGAATCTTTAGTTATTGATGAATAGGTCGTTATGTTGAATGCTTCATGGATAAATCACACTGTTGAGCTCTGCTGGGAAAAGTTACAGATCTTTATAGAATGAAGGGAGCTTCTCTTGTTGTTACGAGCGTGTTCGTGATCAGAAACGAGGAGAAGAGAGTTAAACATAAAATGAACCTCGTTGAGACGAACGAGGACATGTCCCCACTATGAATAATCAGTCGCAAAGTCGACGCACAGCAGAAAACGCACGGCAGCCCGAGCGGGTCGCGACCTCCAGAGAATAACGGAAGAAAAAGACGCGCAGATCAAACGTCTTTGGAAGACGCTCCGACAGCCAGACGCTTTTATCCAACGCAACTCGCAATGAGCGCATTGCGACCAGGAGGACACGGGACCAGGAAGTGGTTTGTCTCCAGACAGGAAGCCAGTGACATTGTCCATTGACTTCCGTCTCCTCAATGAAGCAAACGGTGCTTTTCATTAAACGTAGTACATTGACTTCCATCGAGGCGGCGGACAGAAGAAAACATTAACGATTGTGACATTAAGGTCTGCCAAGAAAGAGAGGAGGGTTGAGGGGGGGGGGGGGGGGGGGGGGGGGGGGGTGGGGCAGGGGGGGGGGGGGGCATCATAAAAGAAGTGGCGTCCTCCTTTCAGCCGCAACCACCGGCGGGCCCTGCAGGTCCTCGGCAGAGGTCTCGCACATCACGCTACATCTGAAGAGCACCGGGGCTCCACAAAAGGATCCTTTCAGAGCCGCTGAAGGACGCCGTCCTTCAGAATCCCCCCCCGAGCCCCCCACGGTGGAGAGAGCGCGGCCCAGAGGCGGCCTGCACCGACAGAGGGAAACCGATCCAAGACACGCCGGCAGGATTTCTCAAAATATAAATGATATAAAAATTATTTGTGTTAACTACGTATCAATCAAAGGTCTCCAGACGGCCTTCGCTCACACAGATTACGGCTAAATGAGACACTAAATACTTAAAAACCACATTCTGCGGCGCTCCGAGTTCTCCATAGAAGTGGAGCTCCCAGCATGCACTGCTGCTGCACACACCTGGGTCGGACTAAGCAGACCCACCGAACCAGACCGGGAGCCACGGGCGAAGAAGAGACGGTCCAGCGTGGTGATGGAACCACCAGATGCTCTGCGTTGACACCTTCGCCAACGTTCCACGAAGGTTCCACGAAGGTTCCACTTAATGATGCGCTGAACTATTCGATCAATCGGCTGATGGTGGAATTCATTTCTCAAGCTTCTCACATTGTTGGATCTTCGCTCGGACAAAACGAAGCCTTTTCAGATCTACATCGGCCCCCCAGGAAGGCGGGATGGATGTTCTCCTGGTTTGACAGAACGAAACTACTAATTGAAGAACTCAAAGTTCTGCTGAAGAGAACAGAATGTAACTAGCAGGGTTTTTTTATGATTATTTTTTAAACAAAGTTCTTCATCAGCGGCGTCTGACAACCTTTTAAAAGTTTGGCTTCTCCCGTTATTGTACCGTAAACGATGTTCAAACTGCACAAAACACAGGCGCATCATAGCAACAGGATCGCCGCTCTGCACGCGACCTCTGACCTCCCACAGAAGCCCCGCCGTCCCATTAAAGACCATCATTCCGTCAAAGCTCTGTGAAAGCAATAATGCCCCCCCCCGACACGCACGCACGCACGCACACACACACACACACACACACACACACACACACACACACACACACACACACACACACACACACACACACACACACACACACACACACACACACACACACACACACACACACACACACACACACACAGGGATCAGCGAACGTGTCCAGAGAGGCTTCGTGCGGATGCTGAGCAGCAAGGCCTCTGTGTGTGTGTGTGTGTGTGCGTGTGTGTGTGCGTGTGTGAGAAAGAGATGAAGTCTGCGATCCGCTCGCACAACGACATCAATGAAAAGTATGTTGGGGGGAAAGAATGTAAATAAAAAGGGGAGTTTGATATGAAAGGAGGATTAGTGGGTTTGTTGCAGTTTAACGGGATCACTGCGACATGCGCGCAGATCATCTAGTGGGATGTTTGATTTGGATTTGATGCACTTGGCTGCGTCGCTGTATGTAGGACAGACTACATAAGAGCCCTCCCACGTCCAACGGGACGACTTTACACGCACACACACACACGCAGTCATGCACACACACACGCACGCACAAGAAATGGAGGGGAGGTGAATACTGCGTGTGTGCGTCTGTTGTGTGCGCGCATGTTTTGGTGTTTCCTTGTGTGTCCTTTGTGCGCATAGAGTTGTGGTCACTGGATAGTGGTCAGGACGTGGTGTTTACACCTGCAACAGTGCACAGGGATTATGTGCATCATCGTGTGTGTGTGTGTGTGTGTGTGTGTGTGTAAGCCAATGTGTCACTATTGAATTTACAGCCAACTCACAGAAATGGAACAAAAAAAAACCGTACCACATTCCTTCCGACAGCGTGTTCATTATTTTGTACCAGGATTAGGTGTGTGTGTGTGTGCGTGCGTGCGTGTGCGCATCTTATAAGAAATGACCAACCACAAGCAGCAAACCCTCTGCAGCTGCATATTGCAGAAATTTGGCACCACCACTTTTATGCAACACAATGTGGAGCAGAATGCTGACTGGGGGGGGGGGCGTGCTTTGGGCGGGGGGGACGGGGGGGGGGGGGCGATGGGGGGGCTGTAGGGGTGAAGAGAACACTCACCACACGAAAGCGCCGCCACACAGACGAGGACTGCCCATCTGCAGTCCCGTGCACCTGACATGGCAGAAATCCCAGCGGGGCGGGGTCTTAAAATCCCAGTTGGTCCAGTAGCCGGCGGTGGGGAAATCAAGCCTCCCTCTTTGCGGGTGTCTCGAGTCCACGCGGTGCTGTTGCGGTTGTGTCCCAAGTTGGTATCTGCACGATGCGAGGATGTTTGAGCGTCTCTCCGGCTACAGTGTTGCGCGTAAAAGAGCGGGAGAAGAAAGTTACAGGTACGTCGCTCTGAGGGGACAGCTGGGGGGGGGAGGAGTACCGGTACACCTGTACACCTGGTGCAAGTCCAAAGCCGATAAATGTCCCCCACCAAAAAGAGTCATAAATCAATGGGCATCAGTCGGGAGATAGCGGGGGGGGGGGGGAGGGGTAAATTAGCGGCAATAAGGAGGCGCCGCAGCGAGACTGATTATTCTCCAAGTGAAGAATTAAAAAAATGAGGGGGGGGGAAGCCTTTGCGCAAAAAGCCGCGGAGGCGGTGGATGGAGAGACGGGCGAGGAGGAGCAGGAGGAGAAACCGCGCTGCCACCGACTCACTTCTCCGGCTTGGGCGGCGGGAGGAGAGACGGTGACGGTGACATGAACCCGGAGGGGTCCGGGTTTGCTGCGGCAGCGACGCTGTTCCAGTAGTTCACCTTCCGCAGCGTGTTGCGACCCGTCAGTCAGCCGGACCTGAGCGAGGAAAGGGAGGGGGGGGTTGTCTGCAGGGGGGGGCAACAAAAAAAGTCCAAGAGTCTCTGCTACTTTTTAGTTCGTCTTCACTTTTGCGCGGCGTTAAACCCGGGCAGCCGGGCAGCAGCGCGGCATCGTCGGTGTGCCGCTCACCGGAGTCTGAAACGCGGCCAAGTCCCACCAACTCGCGACCGCAGCCGAGGCGGCGGTGCGCGGCGCGTCCAGCGGCCGGGCGCGGAGCTCCTTCAGGCGGCTGGTCTTCCCTGCTGCCGTCGGTCGTGGTCCGGGTTTTGTTATTGCTTTTTCCTCCGTAACTCAGCTCCAAACTAAACGCGTTCACCTTAAAACGTGCGAGAGTGGCACACTGCTCGTGGCCAAGTCGGCTACAATGCAAAAGCTCATATCCGGTGGTGTCTTTCAAAGTAAAATATTGAAGAAAATAAAAATTGGCAAATTCTACCATTTTTTTCAGTAGAGGGACGCAATATTCTTATAGCTTTCTGTAAATACACTACAATGCAAAGTCATAGCATAGCAGATAACCATTGTTATCACAGGAATGATGGTGGAGAGTGCAGCTATCGTGCAAGGTACAGCTAGTTAGTATTGCATGTGAAAGCTATTGACTGTAATGCACATACTCATTATGTATGTAATACAAACAAAAATTCAACTAAAACAATGTTAAAAGCAGACCAAAGTGTGTGTGTTCATGCAGGAATTGAGCTAAAATGAATGAAGCCCAAAGAACCTGTCATTTGATCACTAACATCATCATGTCAATCGTTTCTATTGAAAATGCATTTAATTGAATGTATTGCATTTATGTATTCATTGACGTCTTATAAACTTGATGTTTTTATACTTAACTATATCTGACTCCAGACCAGTGACTTTTAATACTTTCAACTTTAAACGTTTGTATGCTTTTATTTTTAAGGGCCCGGCGACCAACGTCCGGTCTTGTCCATCTTAGGTGTGTTGAACTTGATGTTGCCCAAACCGGTCATCGCAGACAAATCTATCACGTGAGTGGCTCAACCGCCTCCTCTTCATCAAAGAGCAAAATATCCCACCGAAGAAGAAAAACATCTCTCTCTGTATATACATGTATATGTATTATATATGTTTATTCTGTTATCTGCAGTTATGACTCTTGCTGTGGGGGCAGTAGAAGCGGATCCACACGACTTTAATGTCGGACATTGACTTCTATCTACTCCCGCAGCCGGCGCAGGTTGACCTGAGAAACACTGGTGGCACTTTTGACACTAACAATGGCCGCGTCCCGTTTATGTGTAGCGGCTCTCTTGCGTTGGATCAGCCAAGGCTCTGTTTGTCCTCGGAATAAATCTAATTATTGTCTGAGAATTACTTTTGTTATGCCACAGTGTTGTTATCTTGGACATTCTAAAATGGTGATCGTAGAAAGAAAATTAAGTTCATATGTAAAATGTTGCGCTCATTTTTTAGGAGACCAGAATAGTTTTTCATGTGAAAAATATTTTGCTGTTTTTCCCGAGAGAAGCCCGACCTCACTGAAGGCAAACCGTTTCCCTTTGACCGGCGAGACATTGTGTCAAATCATGAAGATGCTCTTTGCAGGAACCCGCTGCTGCTGCTGCTGCTGCTGCTGCTGCACGCGCATCTCAAACGCATTCTGACGCATTTATTCTAAATAAGAATAACTGCTTTTTATCCGAATTGACAAGATTGTTTTCTCAGTGATTCGGAAAAACAGAGCAGAATTTTTCCCACTTAAATGATTAAACAACATGAATGACTTGTTGATTTCCCAGTGAACCGTTTCTCGGAATCAACAAAATGATTATTTATTCATAAGGAAATATCTAACAATAATAATATAAATTCTTTTCCATTCAAACTTTAGTTTAAAAACACAACGCAATACTTTTTTTTAACGCAAAATGAATGCATTATACTTCCATCTGGTCCATTATGTATGCTATTGGAGAGATCTATTATGTGGTCAGAGGAGAAGGCTAATGGGTTAATTATCCAGTAAGGGGCTTTCAGACATTGGTGCATGGTTTAAATGTAGGCATCCATTAAGTAAATGTTCCAAAATGGCAGAATAAGAAAGAAAAGTGTTTTTTCAGCTGTCTCACAGGCTGCACCCGTTTTTTTAAAATCTATTTATTTAGTGATATTTGCCAGTCTCAGTATCAGTGAGTGAATTCTGTTGCCTGTTCACAACAGCGACCAATGAGAGCGCACAGTCTGCGCTTTAATTTGCTGTAACACATAATCAGTCAGACTTTGATCTTCGGCGTTGGTGTGCGTGGACATTTAAAATATGGAGAGCGAGTGTTTGTCCAATTATCATTGCAGTTGTTCGCATTTGGAAGATGAAAGAGGGAAGCCATTGGGTCGCCGCAGACAAACGGCTTCAAATTCAGCTCGTTTGCAACGACAAACTAAACAAAACAGAAACAGCGGTTTTGTCTCAAGACGGGAATTAAGTTTCCCTCATTATCAATATTTCAAAAAAAATAAGTAAGCTAGAAAGCCTGATGTTGAAAATACTTGGTGTTGGAACAATGCCATTGTTGCAGCGGGCGCCCCCCCCTCAGGCCTCCCTGTTAATGATGTGCTAAAGCATTTGACTTTGCGAGGTGTCTTTTTATCCTCTGACCTTTAGAGAAGTACTTATTGGCGAGTGGAGAAGTTATCTCTCCGGGTTCTCGGCTCCTCATCCGTCTCCCTCGGCGGTAAATTAGGAGCTTTGTGTGGGAAGCTTAATACCGCATGCAATTATATGAAAATGGGATTGTTATATAGAAAACAATGGAGGGCTATTCATTCAAATCACACTTTCCTCCGTGGTTGCACCTTTACATTATCAATTTCCTAGTTCAGATCATTGATTTTCTCACAAACACGTTCTCCAGCCAAATGTGCACCACATTTTCATTTGAGAAATCATTTGTATATCAGATCTTTTTGCCCTTAATGGTGCTGTTGGATACCGTGTCGTTTTCTAGGCTTGTGCAGCTGTTGGACACATCTGTATCTTTCAGCTGTGAAGAACGTAATGTGTTGACGTTATTCCAACTCGTCCGGATCTTCATTCTTTCAGAACACGTTAGTTTTGGGATCGATTTGGGGATTTGAACATGAATACTTTGTTTCATCAGGTCTTCATCGCGGCGTGCAGACAATGCGACCTCTGCCCATTGACCAGCAGGGGGCGACTCCTTTGCTCCCACAGGTCCCACACGTCTATGAGGAAATGACTCTACTTCTCTCTTGATTTATTCCCTCAGTAAACGTCGTAAACATGAGTTTATGGTCTCAATCTCTAGTTTTAAGTCTTCTTCAACATAACATGATGTTCATTTAAACCGCGTTCCCACCGCAATTACCAGGAACTATGTGTCCCAGGAACTATTTGTCCCAGGAACCTTTTTTTCCCCAGACCGGTTGCTTACTGCGTTCACACCGGGTCTAAAGTACCGGGCGGATTAATAAATGAGTATGGTGACGTTAAATTGCGTGCGACTGATCCTCCCAATCCCAGTCTAAAAAAAAGGTACGTTACGTTAGCATCATCAGCTAACGTTAACGATGCGCTAACGCTACGTTAGCATCATCGCTAACTTAACGTTAGCACATCATGTCGGCGTGAGCTCCACCAATCAGCATGTGCAGCGCACAAGTCACACCCCCAAAAGTTCCGGAACTCTGAGAAAGTACTACCATAGATTTTCTAATATGAAGAGATGTGGCACTCTCTCGTTACTTGCAGTACTTGCTGCAGTAACACGTCTCTGTCCATGCGAGGGCGCTCGCAGGCGAGTGCAGAATGCATTGGACCCAATGAGGCTTCACCCCCAAAAATCCACTTTTCTCAAGATATAATTTTTTGTCAAGCAATTTGAAACTTGCATTCAAAAGGGGGGGGCTAGAATAATACACTCATCTGAAAATTTTTAAGTTCACTCATCTGTTCTAAAAATCCGTTCAAATCCGTTCTTCGGCGATCTCTTCGGCACTTCAGAATCATGGCTTCCTTTCTCACGGCATCAGCAACACGACCGACAACGATAACACCAGCTGCTATTTGATGTAAACTTCTACAGAAAGTCCTCCTAAACATTATATTTCTGATTCTGCTTTAGCTTCAGCTGCCATCAGAGCGTGTTCCGGCCAACAACGGCCCAACCTGTAAGAAATCGAAAGGACATAAGCACTCATTCATTCCACTTTTGGTCTATAATCCATATTGAACTTGCGGAATCAACAATAAAATCTACGTTGATTCAACGACAAGCAGGAGAAAGAGCTACATTTAGCCGTCTGGCTCCATAGAGTCCCATACGATCTGCACTCGCCTGCGATCACCTCCAGTGGAATTTAACGGAACTGCAACCAAGATCGATACAATGGGCCCGAATAGGGAGCCCAGGCTCTCCTTAGAGGACTCTGACACACCAAGTATCAGCCCATAGTTCCTAGTTCTGGGGTAAAGTTCCTGCGGTGGGAACGCGGCTTTAGTGAATGAATGTCCATTTAGGATCACGACGCAGGCTGCGCTTCAGTTATGCAATTCTAATGTCGCAGAATAGGTTTTTCTGGCCAAACACACGTGTCTTATAGTCTCGCCCAACGGGACCTTCGCTGCGGTCGGTTTCTCCGTCCGTGTGCTGCAGCGGCATGTTGAGAAACACGCCGCTCCCTTTCGTGTGCCGGCTACGCAGCAGCCGCATGCTGCAAGGCTGCAAAAGCAGAGTTTAGTTCTTTAAATGCTGCAGATGCTGCGACACCACAACGACCGGCAGACACACTTTTTCTGTACCCTCAAATACGAGAACTAAACACTAGCAAGTGTGTGTGTTCAGGTGAGTCCTCAGAGCAGATGCTGGAATGTGAAGAATGAACTGGGTGGGGGTGAAAAACAGCCCCCCTGGCCACCACCCGTGGGAATAACCAGCCCCCACCTACCCGGACCAACCACCTGGCTGGAGGATGAATGGATGAGAAATATGGGATTATTGCTTCCCGGGTCTACGTGGGAATTCTTCCCAGATTAAATTCCAACACGGAGATTGTGAGTTTCAATCATTAACGTTCCAGCCTCACATCGAGGTACATTTAAACCGTAAACCTGGACGACCTTTTAACTAGAGTACGGTTCGATAAGGGTTCTACGTGTTCCTTTTCTAGATTGACCTCTGTGGCAAATTGGTGATTTTAGGCTGTGAAACATAATTCCTATTGATCCGAGTGGATCCGAGCTCAAACAACAGAAACGTCTGCGTTCTGTGAGGACATGTGAGATACTGAAGGACATTTCACACATCTCTGACCTCCAGAGGGACGATTGGACTTGTGTAAGGGAACCGTTGTCCTGTGGACAGGAAGGCAGCCTGGACCCACTTGTTGCTGCACACAGAGAAGTGTGAGCCTGTTACCCGTGAACATGAGGGCTAATGCGACTGCGTTTTAATATTCACATCAAGAAGATGAACTCCATGTTTCATTCGTGCTTCACACTCGTCCCCGGCTGAACTTCCCACCTTCACTCAAAGTACAGAGAACCGTCGAAATGTCAGAGGGACGTGTTCATTCGTGGATTCCTTACTTCAACACGGGGCGAGTCTTTCGGCATGGTTTCTGGAGGGTTCACTTCTGTATCTGCAGCAGATATTGGTGTTCTGGAGATAATGACCCCTCCCCCCCGTATCGCAATAGACGTTCTTTATAGATATTACATTTTAGCATTTAAAATGTTTTCCCTGGCAGCGCTTGGTGATGTTACGTTTCTAAAAGCTTAACGTCTAGAACGGCGCCGTCCTCGTTCTGCCCGTTTGCATCCACAGCTGTGCAGCTCGTTTTTCACCTGGAATCACTGGGAACTGCAAAGGCTTCCGTGCTAAACGTGTTTGCCGTCGACTGCAGCACTTTTTATTAGAGGCCGACGGCTGGAGGCGGTGGATCCGGTGTTTCGGGTCACTCAGCGTCCAGAACAACATGAAGAGATGTTAAGGCACGCAGAGATGCTAAGGCACGTCTCATGAGGAACATCTTCCCTAAAAAACATCCACAGCGACTCTGCGCGAGGCTTTTATCTTAGCAGCTAATCAGGCAGCGACGTGGGGAGGGAGCAGAACCATTAGAGCGCCTCAATACAGTCCACTAAGTGCAGCAAACACATTCAATCTGGGAGAAATACATGAGTAATGTATCCCCATGCATTACGCTAACACGTCTGCGTCGCATCTCCTTTTCCCCTGCTCAGAGGCTTTGCAGGAACAAGCTGGTTCTGTTGCGATCATCGTTCGTTGAAGAGCAGAAACACTGTTTGTGATTGTATGATTGTAAAATGGTCGAATGTAAAAGCTTCATAAAACTGAAAACAGCCACCCGTGCTGCTCGTTGTGGGTACAAACTCCATTTCACCGCAGCACACCACAAATCCAAAATGTTAGAAATAATCACTGTTCTGCCTTTGGAGACACGCTGTGTTCTGGTGTCACAGGAGTTCTTCTCTCTCCGCTGAATGGGATTATTAATAAAAAGATAAACATTCTACACTAGTACATTCTACGCTAAACAGTACTTCTCATATAAAACACGCCATTGTGTCTACTTTGCAACAGTTCAACGTGTGTGTGTGTGTGTGTGTGTGTGTGTGTGTATGTGTGTGTGTGTGTGTGTGTGTGTGTGTGAGACTTTACACGTTACCTGCAGAAATGCACCATTTTTGTTTGGCACGCTTCCTTTCCTGCCAACAAGCTGTTAAATCCACGACCAGAGTTGGATTAGCAAGAATGAATTATGGTCGCCGTCCAAAGACGGGGGCATTAATTCACAGCACTCAACAGGTGCTATTTATCTGTATCTTTTTGCTCCTGTATATTCATGTATTTCACTGCTGAATATATGAATCTCTGTTTTTAATTTACACTTGCAGGGGGAGAGGGAGGTGCTAACGGTGTGCTAACGGTGTGCTAACGGTACCACCAGGAGCTTTGGGATAACAAGTCCTAGCGACAGCTAACCTCGGTGTACAATAAAACAGCTTAACCCCCCAAAAAAGGCCTGAAGCCACTAAAGCTGCAAAAAAAGAGAAAAGATCATAGTAATCCTGTTTACAAGGCTGGAGGAGTTATTTTGACCGTTCAGAGCTCTTTGACATTTTCACTTTTATCTCTAAAATGTTTCCAAAGAAAAATCCTTCCAGCCGGTGATCTGATTAAATGTGGGTTTTACTGCTTCAATCTACGCGTATCAACACAGTCTCACATGGGTTTGAATGCTGGTTATCCTTCTCTTTTTCATCCAATCATTGGTCACCTTCCCCCATATGTGTTAATTATCCCCGAATCGTCTCCAGCCCCCAAAGTAAGTCTGACATGTTCCGTGCAAACAACAGAACATCCCGTCTGTGTCAGGTGACTTCCTTCTATAATTCTCTCATTTCTGAGAATGTGGTTGGAACTTATCAAGGAAACTGCATTCAATAGATACATTACGTTAATGGTTGGTGTTGAGCTCGATCAACACATCCGGCTCTCCCAAATAGACTCATTAGTGAAAAGTCCTCCTGTGGGCGGCGGGACGGACGCGTAGTCGCCGCCGCCGCCGCCGTTGTAGCAAACACGCCGAGTGGAATGAAACGTGAGAGCGACTTAATGGCCGGTGGGAAGTGGAGGGAGAAAACAAACAACGCAGACTCTTTGAGACGCGTCTTCCTGCTGCCTGGCTTTGGTTTCTGCTCTACTTTGTTGGCGCGTTCATTGTGAGCCCAACAACGATCATTTTACACTCGCCGGTTGTGTTGCCTGAGATGGAGCCGCGACGGGTTGATGTGCAAACAAGGTGCCGGTCGCGTGGTTCCGTCGTATCGTTTGCTGTGCAAACAACTTGGTCTGCGTCTCGTAGTTGAACTCGACCGTCCCGTTAAGCTGCGAGGGGCACCGCGGGGCCGACGAACGAGACCACGCACGAGGATGCAGATTCACACTAAGGCGCACACCCTTGTGGATGACAGTGGGTCGGCCGTGCTTTGTACCTGTTTTATTCGCGAGGGACCAGGATGTTCCATCGGTTAGATGGACGCCGGTGGCCCCGGTGGCCCCGGCGCGGCGAGGAGCCTCTGCTTACTGGAGGTTGTCGGCGGCCCTGATGCGAGGAGCCTTGACCGCGGCTCGACCAAGATTAGAGGTTGTTTCATGACAGCGATTCTCATCTTCTCCAGGAACTGATAGGTGAGGAAGAATCGTCATCGCGTACGCTGCCAAAGTGAGGTGATCCATCATCTGCCCCTTTGATGATCCTCTAATGATCCTCACATGCAAAAGTCATCGAACAAACTTCCCAAGGAGAAAACAGAGGGAAGAGAAGGACACAACGCTTACTGCTAATTGTGTTTAGCACTGCCGAGTCGAGTGACTGTTATTGATTAGCATGGGACAGCCGTAGAACCATGTTGACATGCTGTGCACATGCTTAAAGACCTTTCTGTTGGGTGCTGCCTGTATTTCACCATTAGTGCATTGTGGTACATTTAACAGTTTTGTTTTCTTCCCCTTGCTCTGTGTCTGGATGTTTTTAGTGGCTGCGGCACTTTGAATTGCCTTGTTTGTTCAATGTGCAATACAAATAAAATGGCCTCGTCTCCATCCATCGGGTTGCGTGCGCTGCACAGATCGCCGGTGATGCACACCTTTGGATCCGCGCAGCCATAAACAGACTCGAGCTCGACATAACTTACCCAGCACCCTCTGCTCTCCAAGTGACATAGTGAGGCGCGGCGTTACGCTTTAATAGTCTCATTTTTACCGCCACGGTTCCATAACAAACAAAAGAATACCGTGAATTCAACTGATCGGTGACCCAGCGGCGCCTCACTGGAACAGGCGTCTGATGGGAAGCAGGGAGAAGGCGTGTGTGTGGGGGGCGGGGGGGAGAATTACAGAATCAATCTTCTTAACGAGGGAGGCGAGCGGTTCTGCCATCTTGAGTGATGACATCATAGCCGGAGAAATGACAAAGAGGCTTCCTCCGAGGGAGAGAGTGTTCCCTTTAATAACTATAAGTTGTCACATGATGCCGGTGCGCCAGGCGGCCTGGCAGACGATCGCTCCATCCCTCAGCCACTCCAGCCTCCTGACACGGAATAAATTAAGAGGAACGCTCCCCGCCGCCGTCCCTGTTGCTGTTGTGGCGTTACCTCTCGCTGAGCGACAGTGTCGCAGGCATTCCTCACATTCCTATCATTCCTATCATTCCTATCATTCCCTCGCACGGCCCAGCCCACCTCATTGGAGGAGAGCGAGGCAGAGGCCCTCAGACGGGGGGCAGAGGCCCGAACGCTTGACATTTCCCGCGCAGAGATGCACATGGCCGCCGCCGCCGCTCCACCTGCGCACGCTGCGCCTGCTACTCAAGGACGCCGCTTTGTCACTTCAAGGAAGGCTGCTGGAGAGCGCGCCACTCGGCGTGAATCGCCACTGTTCAAAGGATCTCTCACTGTGCCGCTGTTGGTGAGATACGTCGGTGGTTTGTTCGGTTAAACACACTCACATGTGATTCATCGTATCGTGACCTTGCAGAACATGGTGTGTTTTCCTGCGTTGCCACTTGCCCAGATGGTTTGACTAATAGAGGAAATAGAGCTTATGAAAACCACAGACTGAGAGAAGGAAGATTATTTCGACGAGAGTGAAAGAAAAAAGGAATTTGTTCCACCTTAGTTTTAATGGGGTGAAGGAAGAACAATCTCTGAGGCATTTGTGTTGCAGCCGAAAATAATAAAACCAGGACTATTTGTTCTGCTGAACTAAATGTTGCACAAGAAAAACCTTCTTTTATTGTTGAGGTAAACTGAAATTTGAAACGCTGTTCATGCTGACGCACACGCAGGAAAGCATTCCTCTTTATTGTCATTATTTAAGAACTTAAAAACACTTCTTTAAGGGTTGCATGTGTCCGACACGTTTCATCTGCACTATTTTGGAAATGCTCTACCTTCAAGATGACGACCTTGCCAAACAATAAATCAAAGCTATATGATTCGAGTCACTGACTTGGAACCCATTGTTGGCTGCAAGTGGTTATTTATTGTTTTGAATGTTTATCGGGTGTAAAAATATTGCATCCTGATTTTATTGCAAATGTAAAGAAAAAAAGAACAATGTTAGTTTTACATTGCAACGTCCTCGCGACTGGGCGTAGACTTGATTATGTGTCAGTTTATGTGTTAATTCCCAAATCTCACTTGGGCTCTGATTGAAACAATGTTCCAACAATGTCAATGTCAAGTTCTATTCTCTTTTCTGGGACATTGTTGAACAACCTGCACACAAACAACGGGTAGTATTCTCCTCGGCCGTGGTATTTAGATAAGAAAGCAGTTTGTTCTAATCTTTAGTATATTTTATGATCCATTTTGTGCTTGATTTACTGGACACCGTGTGATTCAGTTGACGCTGCTCTCTATATATACATAAACATATATGTATTATTAAGTTGCTTGTCATTTAGCTGACGCTTTTATCCAAAGTGAAAACAATAAGTGCATGTCTTTGTGAACATATTATATCTTGGTAGACAACTGTGGCAGCGTAAAGCTGCTGCTTATGTTATAAAGATACATATTATTTTGTTGTGCAGTTGAAGTTGGGTTTTAAAGATTCTTTGAAAAACCCGTTTTAGACTGACATATTTAGAGTGTAAGTGCCACACATCACCAGCTGAGGGCAGCAACACCATCGAGGGTGGAAAAAGCAGAGAAAGAAACGGACGATGGACAATGAAGAAGTTGTTGTAAAAAGAAGAAGAATGCTGCCTTCACGTACACCTTGTAAACGACTGATTGAGAGAAGAAGGCGGTTTGAGTGCGCAAAGCTTTTTGCCAGCAGCAGTAAAACGGAAACGCTGTCTTTGCTATATTTATTAAAAATATGCGTCAGTGGAGTTTTTCTAACATTGGCAATGAAGAATACTCATGTGTTACTTTTGGGGAGAATGTTCCTAAATGCTTGAGGGCTACAGAAGTTCCGCAAAAAAAATTAAATTCGAGACAATTTAGTTTAAACCTTTACCACCAAACTTGCCCTGAGATGATTATCTGTTTATATGGTGCTGTCTGGCATTTATATGTTTGACGGCCAACAAAACGAATCTCACCTACGTTCTGTTTCCCCCAAAACAGCCTCGAAAACCCATTTTCCCGGGAGCCCCTGAAGGCAGCGGCAAGAGGAGGATGGAACCCTGGCAACGCTGTCACAAAGCTAACGTTATCCGCGCTAAGCCCTGTGAACGCACCAGCTTTGTCAACATGCACCTACGTGTTCATCGAGGCTCGCCGACATTCTATATTCACTTCATAGCTTCCTCTAACGCGTGCTAACGAGTTTACGATGGCATTTTTCAACGAGCCGAGCTAGCAACGTTTTTTCTTTCTTTCGTCGTAGCCAAAACCAGTGGAGCAGCTAACCAGAACGAGTTGTTTGTTAGCTTAAAGCTGGCTTTGGTGAACATGGCGATTGTGTCTGGCTCCTGTGCCCGGGTGAACGGCTCCAGGAACGGGCCTTCCCCGTCGGCCACACCGTCCGGATCGGTCGTGCAATCTCAGCCCATGATCGCGGTGTGGGAATGGCAGGACGACCTGGGCTACTGGCGGCCTTACAGCGGCCAAGTGAGCGCCCACATCGAGCGGTGTTTGTCCCCGCGGGGCCAGAGAGCAGCAGGACCCGGCTCAACGAGCATCTGCCTCGGACAATCAGACCCCAGCCTGTCGCCTTACCTCATTGACATACCCAGCTTGAAGCAGTTTCGACAGGACACCGGTGAGCCATAACACGTCCACATTAACGTATTCGTAATGCGCCCACACCACCACCACCACCTCGCCAATGTTGTGTCTCGCAGTTACCAGGCCGGGCTAATAGTGACGCTAGCTAGCTACTTAGCATTAGCTAACAGAGGCGCCGTTGTTTTGGAGTGTTTACATAGCCGCAAACTAAGCTAAGCTAAGCTAAGCACTCAGGATGACGTTATGATGAATACGACCGCGGCCAAATTACGTGGTGTTTTCTAACGCGGGCGGACTTGATTGCCCTCGTAGCCTCTCGGGGACTCGTCACACCGCTTGTGAGATTAGCATGTGGTGTTTTGGTTCTTTCCGTTCAGCCGATGATGCTAACGCGTTGGACCGAAGGGGCAACGGGGGGGTTTGTAAACAAACAGTGACCTCGTTGTTGTTAAGGAACACAGTCAGAAAGCAGCAGTTTGCTGACGTTGGGTCACTGAAGCGGCTGATCTGGAGGGTGAACCTGCATCCAGGCGCATGATGTTTTCTTATTGAAGTCTCCTATTGTTAGAACCTAATTTTGTGTTTCACACTCGAGGCTTTCGTGATATTGATCAAAGTTACTTGTATTAAGTGAATCCTCTCTGCCTTTTCAGGAAAGACCCGGTCGGTGCGCCGCTCCCTGTTTGCCCAGTCCTCCGGCCTCGCCAGTGGGGTTTACTGGGAGTGGATCAACGACGAAGGGGGGTGGACTCCGTACGAGACTCGCACCTCCATCCTTCTGGAGCACAGCTACCAGGCCCGCCAAGGCACGGCGGACCTGGGCCCGCACGGATACAACTACATCGTGGACCTCACGTCTCTGGCGCAGGTGAACAAAGCGACGGGCTTCAGGCGGCAGGTCCGACGCCAGTGCAACCTCCCCTACCCGCTGGCCTCGTCCGGCCCCCCGGCCATCCCCTCCAGCGCCTCGGGCCCCTCCTGCTCCTGCCAGCAGTGTTTGAGCCACAGCAGCACGGGGCCCATGCCCAGCCGCTCACGCCACTCCTTCTCGTCGGGCAGCCTGAACCGGCCCAGTCTGCAGGCGCCGGGGAGGGCGGCGGCCACTCACCCCGCTTCCGTGTACTCGCCGTACCCGAGGAGACCCCTCTCCGTGGGGGGGATGTCCTGGGGCAGCCCGTGGCCTCCGCCGCCGTCCGCCAGTCAACTGTCTGCGCCGCTTCTGACCGGCGCTCCCAGCGCCAACGGGCTAAGGTGTGTGAATGCGCGCGTGTGTGCGTGCGTGTGTGTGTGTGTGTGTGTGCGCGTGCGTGTGTGCTGGAGTTTGGTTTGCTGTGTAATGCAGTCAGGTTTGAGGGAAACGGCAGGTTGACCTGGGAGGGATGCATGTCACATCACGCCCTCTCCAATCCCCCCCCCCCCCCCCCCTCCTCCCCACCCCCGGCCTTTCCTCTTGGCCCCCACTTTGACCTGTCTTTTTAAAAACAGGAATGACAGAAGACTATCTGTAGCTGCAGCCCTGCAGCGGCATGTTTGCTTTGGTGCGGCCCTTTTGTCGCCCCACCTCCCCCCCCCCCCCCTCCCGACCAACGTGAGGTTCACTAGTTCAGTTTAGATCAGTGAAGTCTGAGCCTCTGGAAATACATAATATGCTGGATATGCGCTTTGTTTAATGACGTGTTGTCGTCTCTGCAGTGACTCGTGTACTCTTCTATAGAAATCATTGCTTTTAGTCGGGAGGGCCGCTGATGTCAGTCTCCCGTTTCCTCCCTTTGTGTTGCCGTGTCCTCCGCTGGGAATCTGTTTCAGCATTAAACTGCTTCGGCCCTCCAAATACTACTTGTCATTTCCTTTGGGTGAAGGCCGTTTCGTAGCGTTTCTCTGCCCAAGTCCGTTGTGAAGCTGATGCAACGTGTTTGTACTTTGACCGAGGCGACTCTCTTGATAAGCTAAATGGGTTTGAGTCTTCAGTTTTAAAAAGTAAAACTTCTCGCTTCTCGCTGTAGTTGTGTAATTTATTGAGACGTTTGAAGATGTCAAACACTTTCCTGACTTTTTGAGGAGCAAAACAACCAACCGAGAAAATAAACACGGATCCCTCATGTACGAAAGTGTTAGTGATCAAAATCCTTGTGAATGTCACTTCATTTAACGTCTGTCTTTTACTGACCCAATGTCTCCGTCCTTGTTTCCTGTCCCGCAGTGTCCCTTCCATCTCTGTGCCGCTGAACGGATCCACCAGCGTGAGCTCTGCCCTGGCAGGTAAACGGGCCTTAAATCACCATCCTGCGTTATGACCTCTGACTTTTATTTTGGAAGTATTTTATATGAGGCCATTTCGATATATTTTACTCTTCACAATTCTTTCAAGGACACGTGGGGACGTCTTTAACGCGTTCATTGTCCTCTCATTATGTAAGTGAGGATGCAGTGGAAACGCAGCTCAGACGCCGTTATGATGAAATGGTAAACGTGGCGTGCAAAGGGAGACATTCCTTCCTTCCCGAATGACAAACGGGCGTTTCTCTGAATCAGTGCGCTCGGCCCGGAGGAGACGAGTGGACCAGGACCTCGTTAGTTAGAAAGCAGCGTAGCGTGACTCGCTCCCGACGGAAGGTCAGTGGCGCGGCGACGTTCTGAACGAGCTCGGGTCAGTAACGGTGAAGCTCGTAGCGGAGAACGTAGACGCCTTTCAGAGGGGCCAACGTGTCGTTGCTGCTACATTCTTCATCCTTTTCTTTTGGATTGTTCCTTTCTGCTCCTGCATATCCTCCACTTACACTCTCAACCCTCACCTGCTCCCAAACCGCCCCCCCTCTGCCCCCCTCTGCCCCCCTCCGCCCCCCCTCCCCTTCCCCGCTCCAGGCATGGCCTCCATTTTGATGTCAGCGGTGGGGCTCGGCGTGCACTTCACCACTGCCCCCCTCCCTCAGCATCAGCAGCAGCAGCAGCATCATCAGCAGCCGCCGCCGCAGCTACATCAGCTACATCAGCTACAGCCGCTGCAGCCGCTGCAGCCGCCTGCTCCCTTCTCGCTTCCTCCTCCTCCTCTCCTCCCCCCCGCCAGCAGGCCCAGCAAGCCCCACAGCAGCAGCAGCAGCAGCAGCAGCTCAGTTAGGAGAGCGAAGAGGCAGCACAGGCGAGGTAGCTACGGCACCACCAGCTCTTCCTCCACCTCTCTCTCTCTCTCTCTCTCCTCATGCCCGCGGAGCTTTTCATTCTGCATCAACTCGCTTTGTCCTCTCGTGTTTAAAAGGGCGCACTGATCCACTTCCGTGCTGCCGCAACTGCTTTCTGTGACACCAGTGTGCTCGCAACCCCCCCCAGTATCACATTTGAATAAACTGGTTTGAGATGTCCCCGGGACAGAATGCGGCGGAGACGAGTGGTTCACGGTGTCTCTGTGCGCTCGTAGACATCCGTCACTTATGCAGCCATTTTCATCTTCATCCCATCCTCATCTTTGCAAATGTCGGCGTGTCGGAGACGCCATTTTTCATCCCTCCGTGCTCGCTCTCTTGCAGCCTCGGCGCAGAGACCCGAGGACGTGATTCAGCGCTACATGGAGGTGGTGGCCGGAGTGCAGGACGAGGTAAATGCGTCTGTCTTTCTCTCTCTGTGTGTCTGCGGGTCAAACGTCCCCACGCAGAGAAAACGCAGAGCATTTAGAGGGTGCTAACCTCCTGGCTGCGACTAACCGCTCCCTGCTGCCCCCCAGGACTGCATCATCTGCATGGATCAACTGTCCAACCCGTCCGGCTACGAGGCGCAGCCCACAGAGGAGGGGGGGCAGAGCATCCTGCCCGACACCGTGGGGAAATTCATCAAGTGTGGACACACCCTGCACATGCTCTGCATGCTGGCCATGTACAACAACGGAACCAAGGTAGGGGGGGGGGGGGGGTCTCTGCTGACATTGACATTTAGAATGAGGCTGTAAACCGTCTCCGGGGAATATTCTGACATTTGAGGGAAATGTGCTTACAGGTTTTTGCTTTTTCAAGGTCATCGAGTTGGTCCGTCAGGTCGTGAGCTTAACGTAGACACGGGAAGCCGCTGGTTGCCTGGCAACCTCAGTGTGACTACAAAACTTGCACACAACTCGCTGTTCTTCTCTTTTTCACTGAATGAAACTCACACAACGTGCGGTTTGATGTCCTCAGGACGGCAGTCTGCAGTGTCCCTCCTGTAAGACCATCTACGGAGAGAAGACCGGCACGCAGCCCAAAGGCAAGATGGAGATCTACAGCATCGCCCAGTCGCTCCCCGGCCACCCGGACTGCGGCACCATCCAGATCATCTACAGCATCCCGCCGGGCCTGCAGGTACGTGTGCACCTGTACACGAGGGGGGGGGGGGGGGGTTTGGAGCACCAGGCGCCACAGTTTCCCCTCCTGCACCCAAACTCTGACTGAGAGCGCGTCCCGTTTGTTTGACCAGGGCCCGGAGCACCCCAACCCGGGACAGCCGTACACCTGCAGAGGCTTCCCCCGCTTCTGTTTCCTACCCGACAACGACAAGGGCAGGAAGGTACAAAAAAAGAGATTACCCCGATCCGTTTCGTGAAACCGAAATTCGAGCTAGCAACATTAGCAGCACCGCTAACGTGTGTTCAGGCTTGGTTCAGTGAAAACGAATCTCTCTCTGTGTCTCAGGTGTTGGAGCTGCTGAAGGTGGCGTGGATGCGGCGCCTCATCTTCATCGTGGGGACGTCCAGCACCACCGGCGAGCCCGACACGGTGGTGTGGAACGGCATCCACCACAAGACGGAGATGCTGTCCAACATGTCGGGTCACGGCTACCCGGACCCCAACTACCTGGACAACGTCCTGTCGGAGCTGGCGTCTCAGGGCGTGACGGAGGACTGCTTCAAGCCTCCGGGCGGCGGCGGCGGCAGCAGCTAGGTCACAGCGCCGAGCATCACGCCGCAGAGTTCAAGATCCACTTCCCTCGGACCAGCTGGACCTTCTGCAACCAAGCGGGAGGCGCGAGCCGGACGGAACTCGCCGATGGCGGTTTATTCTCCACCACATTCCTGCTCATCACATGATCCCGAGGCGGAACTTCGTCGCCAGTCTCCTCTTATGAATACATGTAAATGTATAAACCATGAAACGCCCTCGTTACCCTGGAGATTTGTGTCTGTCGGGTCCAACATGGCGGGGACAGAAATCTCTCATCAAGCACTTTAGCTCTGACCGTGCATTCAGTCGAGGCGCGTGATCTTCCCGGTTAACCCGCGGCGGCGGGGGGAGGGGGGGCGTCCGGGGGGGGGGATTGCGCATTTTACGTTTTCACTGCAATAGATAAAAAGTCATGCACTTGGGTGGAGACGCGTCTGCAGCCAGAAATCACTAAAAAGTGGAATTTCTTTTGATTTATTTTACACAAGTTGGAAAACACTGGATAAACATCCGTCTATATCTGCGTTACTAATGTTCGAAAAGCAATGGAGGCTCCCAGATTTCTTCCATTTAATGTTTCTTTTTTTTTCACACAATGTTGTTAATCCGTTTATTTGGGGGCGAAATTTAAAATGAGACCTGTAGGATAAAATGTTATTAGTGAAATATAACCGTTTTAGGCGTAGTGAGCGTTTGGTCGTAGGAGAGGAAAGGAGCACAGGGGCGTTTCGTGTCCCGCCGGCAGGTTTCGGGCCGCAGAGGTCAAAGGGCAGGTCGTTGCCGGATTGGGAGGTTATGCAATCAGTGTGTGACCTGTGTGATCAGCACAAAGACACGGAACCTTCTCATAGCAAAGCCACTATATATATGTACGTATATATATATATGTATATACATTCGCCGGTCTGATGAGGAGAGGCAATACTTAACGGATGTGAAACATTTAACACTCTGATCGGACCGTTTGACTCCCCGACGCGCCTCGATGAGCGGACGTGTAACGCGCCCACGCCGGGATTCGTCCTGTGACAATCAAGGTCATCGAACTCGTCTTGGTTAAACAAGACATGTGCAGCGCCAGCGCCCCCCCACCCCCTCCCTCTTCCCCCGCTGGCTGTGATCTCACTTCCTGTTACACGAGTCAACAGGCTGAAATAAAGAAATGAGGCAAACTGAACCGCGACTCTGACTTCATCCATTTAGGAAGATAACCTTTTTTTTGGGGGGGGGGGGGGGGGGGGGGGGGAGGGCTCTTATACTCACTACATAAACTCAAAGTGCAAGGCAACACATTTTAATTGAAAGGCCTAATTGGCGTTAAGGTACAGCGTTATTACACATGGTCATCGCAGTAATAACATACCATCCTTTCCTTTATATGATACATTCAGGCTGACTTTAAAATGACATATTGTACAATATGCTAATGTGGCGCTAACGTAAAAAGGCCGTGTTCTGAGCGTGTGTTACGACGTTCTAATTTCCTTTATTTAAGACACTCGTTGAGCGGCTGTCGGATCTGATTCCAGCGGAGAGACGTGTTAGTGTTGTGAGCTGTGTCACAGAATCATGTATTTTACATCCCTGCATATGTTATATTTCAATAAATATAATAAATAAAAAGTACAAATATCTGAATGTTATGGAACGGGGATTGCTATCAAAGATGTTTTCTTTTGTGTGTGTGTGTGTGTGTGTGTGTGTGTATATGTGTGTGTCAGTAATACATTGTAACCAAATGCCGGATACAGCGACGTGACGGCCCTCCTGGCGGCGCCGTCACACAAAACAAGCGCGCTTTGATCCGAGTACATTCTGCCGATCGCCACGTCGCCGTGCTCAGTTTGTTTCAGTCCGCGACAAAGCGTCGGTGTGGAAGAGACGCGTGAACGGCGCTCCGGCAGACTCCTCCCCTTTTCCGCTGCGGCCCAGGTTCGTCCTTCAGTAGTTCACTTTGCCGGGAACCTGCACGTTCACGCCGCTGTAGTCCACCATGTACATGGGCCACTGCTGCAGGCAGGACGAGGGGGGGCAAACAAAGGATTCAAGATTCAACGTTTAGAGTCACTGTTTGAATCATCTGCCCTCAGTAACAAATCACTTAAATTCTCTTTTCACTGCTTTAATCCACTTTGTTTGTGTAATGATTTTATCTCTGTCATTATAAATGTCCTACTGCATTACAAGTGATTAAATGTTACCTCTGTTGTCTCTGGATTGTCAACACATATTAAATAAAAACACAGAACCACGTTTCTCGAACTCACCATGACTGGGATCTGATTGGTCGACAGGTCGGAGGAGGCGGGTACCCGGTTGCTCTCTTGGACTCTCTTGCGCTTCCGTCGATTGGTGGAGGCGTCTGCTGCTGCTGGAGACACAAAGAGGTTGTTGTTTTTAATTTCCCAGTGTTCCTGAGGACAGGAACTCCGGGCAGAGGGACTCGAGCGCCTTACCTGTGTTACCTGTGTTACCTGTGTTACAGGCCTGGCTGCAGATCTCTGCAAAAGGTCTGAGAGAGGGAGACAAAAATAAACGTCTCTGCCTCCATTCTTTCATCGCAGCTTAACCGCGTCAAAATATTATTATTCACATTCCCCGCCGAGGAAGCTTTATTCTTTGACACCTCAGAGCTGCTGGCTAAAGCGTGAATGAAACCATAATGAGCTTAACCGCAGGGAAGCAAACGGGACTCACTGCAGCTGGCTCTTGACGTCGAACGTGACTTTGTCCGCCGCCTGCAGGATCTTCTCCAGGCACGCCGCGTCGTAGGCGTTGGGGTTCCGGAAGGCGACGTCGTCCGGGAGGCCGGCGACCTCCAGCGACTCCGGGCTGCCGCGGATCTGCTTGTACGGGACGGCGACCGAGCGGTCCAGGCCCAGAGCCTCACCTGCCCACACACACACACACACACACACACACATCAAGCTCTGCTGCTCCCGGCTGTGTCGGACTTGAGGTGATAAATGAGTGATTAAAGGAAAACCTTTGAATGTTTAAGTGTGTTCACCGTATTTCTTGTTGAACAGCTCCTTGACTTGCTCCCGAAGGACCACCTTCTCCCCCATGCGGCTGCTGTCGTCCTCATCTGTGACAGGAAGACAACCGGGCGGCGCACATTTTTACAAAATAAAAAGATCCTGAAGAAGCAACGGCGGGAAAAAGTGGGATTTGGCGGATGGAGGATGGTTTGCTCACCGCTGATCGAGGCGTAGGCCTTCTTCAGTAAGGTGACGCGTCGAGGTGCTGAGGGCAACGGGAGATGTGCAGTGATGTTACTCCACATTCAAATGGGCTTTCTGTGCTGCACTACGGTTATTTAATGAGGCTCTGTCCTCTCACCTGGTTTTGGAATGAGTCCTTGAAACGGTCTGAAAAGAACAAACGCAGAGACACGCGAAACGTTTAACGCGATGGAATCACACTGTTTTAAGTCTGGGGCTCTTATTGTGAAAGGTAGGAGCAGAAGGAGGAATAATAAAAGTCTGCCGTTTCGGGACGCAGGCTACGTCACGTGACCGGCGGCCCCCACCTGGTGATGGTGAAGTTGATCTTGTCGGCGACCGCCAGGATCCGCTCCAGGTTCTGGGAGCCGAAGGTGCAGGGCTTCCTGAAGGGGATGCCGGGGGGGAGGCCCTCGATGATCACCGAGTCCGGGTTGTTCTTGATCCTCTTGTAAGGCACTTGGACGGGGTACTTGATGCCCAACGCCTCGCCGTACTTCCTGTTGAACAGGTCCTGGACCTGCTCGCGCAGCGTGTTGGCCAGGTCGATCCTGGACAGCTTGGACTCCAGGCACTCTGAGGGGGGGTCGGGGGGGGGGCACAGTTTCCTCTTTTTTAATCTCCACTCTTCAGAGAGATGCTCAGTCTTTGAAGCACATTTGTGTTTCATCAAAACGTGACGCACCTGAGAAAGCGGCTCTCTTGGAGGCGGCGCCTTCCTCCGTCACGTGATCCGCGGCGTCCGGCTCTTTGGAAAACAACGTTTCAAACGAGGGGTTAAAGGGTTGTTTTCGTCGCCTCTCGAGATTTACTGGCAACAACAAACAGTGGAGAGCTGCTCCTTATGCAGCAGCCGGGCTTTGTCACATATGAAAAGAGAGAAGAGGCACAGAGAGCTGCAGGAAAATCCCTGCAAGGACTTTCTTTTTCTTTTTTTAAACAGCACATGAACTGGATTTAACCTTGAGTGCAGAGCGAGTCGCATCTCGAAAGCTGCATAATTCACTTTACACATGGAGGAGCATTGTGCTCACAGCCCCCCCCGTCCGCTGCGGTACTTTGTCCTCGGGGCTTTCAATTCTACGCATGTGGGACGGGGACGTCCTTTCTAAAGAGCTCTCGCTGCAGGTGCAGGAGGTTAAATGTTACTGCTGCCGCATTCGGATACTGTGAAGAGAATCAATCCACAGAGGAGCCTTTTCACCGTTGGTGCAAACAAGCAAGCCCTTGAACCCAGGAGCATCATGGGAAATGCAGTGCTCTGACTCGCTGACAGGGTCCATCCAGCATGCAGAATGAAGCAGAACACACTCGGACTCATTTCTGGAACATACCTGAGTCACAGATGGGCATTGAAGGCATCTCCAGTTTCACCTGCTCAGTCAGCAGCTCGGGCCTGCAGACACACACACAGAAACCCCCCCCACAAAACCATGAGCAAAACGGTCGTCCGTGGCAACCCTGCGATAGCCCCGTCACTAGAGGAAGCGCCTGGCAGCTCTCACCGCTTGATGACGAACTGGATCTGAGCGCCGGCGGCTAAGATCTTGCGCAGCTTGGCCGCCCCGAAGCAGTTGGGCCGGCGGAGGGAGATGCCCTCGGGCAGCCCGCTGACGTACAGCTCCTCCGGGTACATCTGGAACTTGGAGTACGGCACCTTGGCCGGCTCGGGGAGGCCCAGCGCGTCGGCTGAGGAAGAGGAGACGTGTCTCTTATGTCTCGGTGTCGCAGCAGCTCTTCATAACAGATGATGAATATCTCCTGAACTTGAATGTACATGGTGGGGGGGCTGTGGGCTGGGGCTGGGGGTGTGGCTGCAGCTTACCGTACTTGATGCTGAAGAGGCTCTCCACTTGTCTCCGGAGCTGAAGAATCATTTCACCGATGTCCTCCACCAGACTCCCTGCTAGTCGAGTAGTCAAACATGTGAGAACAGAGAGCTCGGTTTCAACGGTAGACGGACGCACACGTTACACCTCCAGTGTTTGTTTTGTAGAGTCAGAAGAGGATTTATCGGATTTAGAACAAAAGAAGAGGAGAAGAAGAAGCAGGGAGGACGAGTCGGTACCTTCAGAGGATCTTCTGAGGCTCTGAGACGCAGCGCGCGGCGACTGAGCTTCGGCTGCAACCAGGAGGAACAAACGCACACGATCACACAACCGAGCAGCCGGACGTGGGACTAAAATCAATCCCACCAGTCATTATTACATTTTATTGAATTCATTGGGGCGGAAGCCTCGGACTCTTGTGTTGCGCTTTAAGGGGAGACGCTCAACGACTTCTGCGTGAAACTCTACTTGATTTCCACTTCGCTGCTTATTATAGGAAACAATGAAACGAGTGACATTTGCTGCACTTACCTTCGTTTTCTTTCCTTTAGTGGTCATTTGTGAAAGAAAAGAAAACTTAAACAAAGCACAATTAAATCAACAAATAAAACCAAAGTGCCTGTTGGAAGCGTCGCGTGCTAATGAGATCACAGGGAGTAGACTCCTCCCCCTGGGGTCGTGTCACTGAGAACACACGCCTCGTTTACTGTGCGTTCACTCTGAATTAAAGAATGTCCCTTTTCACAGAGGCATTAATGGTTTGTTTGTCCACCCGTTGACCTTTAAATGTAAAGGTAACACATTAAAGGGTGTCTGTTAATGAACCAATGAACGCGTCGCTGGCAGGAGGCAGCGGAAACGCTCAGTTGGTGTTTTGGTTTTCATGAAAATGTTTTAATCGGCTACTTTAAACCCTTTAAGGTGAAAAATGACCGAAGGAGTCTTTGTAGTAAATGAGGCCGGTTGAGGAAGAGAGAGAAGTCTACTCATCTGTTACCCGTTTTATGTTAGAGGGAGGTGGGATTGGGGGGTCTTTGGGGGGGGGGGGGTCTCTCTAATACATCTCTAATCATTGTGGGCTGCAGGAGGATGCATGGTGCCTTTCACAGGAGAGAGCTAGTGTTTGTCAGACTGGGAGGAAGAAGATCTATGGTGGCCCTTTGGTCCACGGGGGAGGGGGGGGGGGGGGGGGGGGGGGGGGCTTTTGGTTGTGAGGAAGTGGAAGAAGAAGAAAGGGTATCTGAGTGTTTTCATACGTGTGGCAGCTTGTTCAGCGCCCCACAGCGTGCGGGGAGGCGCCGCTGGCGTTCCGGCGGCTGCGGTGAAAAAGGAGGTGCAGGTGGGGCTCACCTGCGTGCTTTTCCACCTGGTGATCTGCAGCGGGCGGGGCGGCGGGGGGGGAGGCCGCGGCTGGACACGCTGCGGCCGCGGCGGCGACCGGCTCAGCCGCGGACTCGCCGGGCTCCTCCCCGACCGAGCCGGCCTCTGACGGAACAAACACCGGGTTCTCACTACCAGACGCACGTATCACGCACAATCGCACACCGCGCTCGCTATAACGTAGAATGTATAACGTTGTTCCTGCCTCAAATACGAAGCCACAACGCCCGACACCCCGAGGCTTAAACTAAAGACTATTAAGAGAACACTCACCTGGCACGGTGACTTGAGCGACGTCCCCGTCCGGAGGCTCCGTCTTGATCCTTTTCAAAGGGACGCAGTCTGCTGAAGGGCCTGCGGGGATCAGCGTGTTCGATGGCCGTGTTAAACACATTCAGAGCAGGCGCCGCCTTCAGGGACGCCCACGTCGTTTGTTACGTCGGACTAAGAGAGCTAAAAAGGTTGAAATGCCGCGGAGATGCTTTTGTTTGCACGTACCTGCTTCGCAGTCAGCCAGGGGACTCGTGCACGCACTCGCTGACCTGTGAGAGCGGACGAAAACACACTCAGGTGAGCACCGAATTAAAGCTGCTTTATTATAAACAGAGAAGGCTCAACACTGTCAGGAGACTCTTCAGCGGGAGGAGATTAAAGGAATACCGGTACTTCAAAATGAAGTTGACCATTTGTAGTCTTGCACCCCCCCCCCCCCCCCCCCCCATCGTTGGGAACATTGTCTTATGATAGAAAACAGCAACGTGCCCCGACTTTCCTGCATAAAAACCCGCTGAACTAAACACCAACAGGCTTCATGACGACGGCTGCTATTCTGAGAAAGGATGGATTAAACCCTTCCCAGCACCCCCCCCCCCCCCCCCCCCCCCCCCCCCCCCCCCCCGCCCCCCTCGCCCCCCTCCAGGTTACACACTGTGTGTGTGTGTGTGTGTCAACTGAACCTGCTGCTGTGAGCGTTGCCGAGCGGCTCGGCGGCGGCAGGCGGCGTGCTCAGCTTGTCCAGGAAGCCGTCTTCGGGCACGGAGCCGGGGTCGTGCTTGCCCTCCTCCCTCGCCATCTTGCCAGCGGCTTTTTTTAAATATTTTATTTGACAAACAAGACAACAGCAAATTAACAAAAGACGGCGCGATCCATCATAAATATATAAATAGAGACTTTTCACTCGCTCACGAAGGAGACATTAAATAAGACATTTTACCCAGAATTCCCTTTGACAGGATGTCGATAATTCACTCATGTACTGTGTTTCCTTCAGCTATGTGAGAATAATAAACCTGGATGTCCCTCCAATACGGCGTGTAATTGTGTTTGAATGTAATCTTGAACAGAACATAGTGAAGAAACAACAGCGTGACATTACGTCTAGATAAGGTAGCTAAACTATTATAAACTGCACAACATTTGGTGCAAATCTCTCCTCTGGTTTGCTGCCAGGACTTGTTTTAAGGTAATAAGAGGCAGGAATCTTACCGGTGAAAATCCTTTCATCAAACATTCTGGAAGATAAAGAAAAGAGAAGAAGGGCATTATTCTACTGCACATGCGGAGGGAAGATGTCGCTAATGGCTTCTTTAACCTCTGTAATCAGTCCTGTGTCATTTCTCTCTCCGTTACCACTGAACCCTCCTGCTCCCGTCGCCATCCGCCTTCACACACAAGTGCGCTTTCTTTGTGTCTGTTTGTGAGACCGTTGGAGTACGGGAGATGGCGTGCGTGCGGCTGATTGGCTCCCCGTGGAGGAGCAGCGTCTGGGCTGAGGGGGGCACTAGAGGAAAGGCCTCGGCGTCACATGTCGGCGTCACATGTCGCCTTCTTTCCTGACTGGAAACTCGACGTCGCTGCCAGAGCGCCCAGATGTGGATTAATGCGCCGCTGAAAGAAGTCCCACGCAAAAACGCCCCTGAGCCTCTTTAGCTGAAGAATCAGCGAGCAGCTGTTCTGGGAAATTAGTGAGGCTCTTAATATCGATTTGATATTAAAAAAAAGGCTTTAGAAACACACATCTGGAAAAAATAAAGTGAAATGAACTTGATTTGCATTTAACCTTGTTGTGCCCGTAACACAAAGTAGAATAGCCAGTCTGTGTTGTTCTTATTTGTTCCTCTTTGCGTTGCAGAATGAAACGCGATGTGGTCACGTGAACATCTGCGCCACATTTAACACGTCCATTAACGCAACACACTCTGGACCACAATTCATTTTTAAAAAGCCCTCCAGCGAGCGTCGATTTATCCGAAACTGAGCGGCTTATGAAGTGGATTTAAAATGTGGTCGTTATTACTTGCTATCATCTGGGTGTAATTAACAGCGGGGCTGCAGCCTTAAACGAGGTTCCAGTTAAAGCTGCCAACCGCTATAATTGACGATCGGACGGATTTAATTGAACAAAGTCTGTGAACAGAAAGCGAGCCAAAAGAAAACATCTGGAACGTCTCTCGGTGACAATGAGAATGTGATGCAACCCTGAAATGAATCACATCTCAATCCTTTTTCCTAATTCTCAGGCTCATTTCAATCCGCCCGGACCAACGGCTGCAGGAGGGGGAGGAGTCACCCGGGACACGACAGGAAATGCCTTCACCAGCGAACAGGCCGGTCGCACGGCGGCTGCTTGTTTTAAATCTCTCAGGTGAATTTCACAATCGCGTCCCCAAAGGGCGGCGGTTACCGTTTGACGATGAAGCGGATCCCGTGGCGCTCGTCCAGGATGCGCTTGAGCTTGGGGACCCCGTAGGTGCAGGGTCTCTTGAAGGGGATCTGGTCCGGGATGCCGATGATCTCCACGGCCCCCGGGTCGCAGGCGATTTTGCGGTAGGGGACGGGCACCATGTGATCGAGACCCAGGGCCTCGGCTGGACCAGGAAGCAAAGAAGAGCGTAGAATGATGGCGACTGGAGACACGCGCTGAATAAACACGCCGCCGCGTAAGATACTGCCCCCCCCCAGCATGAAGGGGGAGACGCTCACCGTATCTGCTGTTGAACAAGATCTGAACGCATTCCCTCAACGTGTTGATGTCTTCAGTTTCCCGAATGAAAGAGTCCCATTTTTCTGCCAGAAAGAGAAATGATTGGAAACACTTCACGCCGGCGCTTTGGGACTCGGACGCACGCGCTTCTCCTGGGACGTGGAATTGTGCTTTAGTTCAACGCGGGTAAAATAATCTCCACCATTGACTCAACGTTAACTTGTGACTAACAAGCAATCTCCTCATGCGATTACTCCTGACATTTCAGTGGCTTAGGCCTGTTTAGTACAGTTTAGCCTTTGTTTTGTACACATTGTTAATACAAGCAGAAAAATCTCTTCTAGTGAGGCTGATGTGAACTTTGAGACAACATTTTCATATATGATATACATCCACCCTTTCATTTGGTTGTAAAGAAAAGTTTGACGCAGTTGAAAAACAACCTCCGTCTTTCACGTCGGTGTCAGATTCTAAACGTCTTTGTGTGCAGCACTTCTTGTCCCTCAATCCATTAGCTAATGCCAAATGGTTTTAATGCTCTTGCAACACGCGCATTGAGAATATTTTCGGATCTGCTATCAATGATTCTTAACAATGAATAAACACTGATACCATCTTTGCCCTTAAATATAAAACTGTCCAAAGGACACGAAATCCTCAGAGCAGCTAAAGTTCACGTATAATCGCCTGGATTAAAATCCAGAGGAGCGCTGACATTTAACTCCAGAGCTAATTAAGAGGAAATCTCAGGCAACTATTGAGCACGTTCCGCTTTGTGCAGTTCAAAATCGTTCACACCTTTAGATGCAGCTCATCAATGGTGACTCACAAGGCGTGTGACTAGATCCTAGATGACCGTAAAACATACAACTGTTGGCTGTGACTTTCTCAGGGCTGATTTGTCTCACCTGATCGCTCGTGCACTATGGAGAAGAGCAGCCTCTTGGAGATGTGGATGCCTGGAGGGCTCTGACCCTGCTCCCCGCCTGCTCGCGCCGAATCCTCTGAAAAATCAAAAACACGCGGTTCAATTGGCGTTCACACGGACCAGAGATGTTCACTTAGCATCCAGATGGACACCGGAGACTGGATCATCTAATCACCTGACAGAATGAAGAAAGACCAGAACAGATGGATCGATGGTAAACAAGTCCCCCCTGACTACGGGTTGCATCTAAACGACTCATCCAGAGTGTAAAACCAGGAAATGTTCCATGAAAGGTAAAAGTGCAGCTTCCAGGGAAATAATGAGCCGCATTATAATCCTGCAGGAAGCACTTAGTCAGAGATACGTTTTACGATTCATTACCACTACGACAGCGATTGTGAATGTTTTCACCAAACCCCCCCCCCCCCCCCCTCCTGCCTCACCGCTGGCGGCGCAGTCGTTGGCGGACGCGCTCGTCTTGTCCGTCCCCGCGGCCCAGTTGGCCAGTCGGTCTTTGCCCAGGTTGAGGAGGGACGGGGGCTTGAAGTCCAGCTTGCCGTCCGGGTGGGGCTTGGAGGACATGGGCATGCCGTAGAGGAAGTTGGACAGGACAGAGTTGCTGGAAGAGGCGGGACTCGGCGACGGGACCACGTGGGCGGCGGCGGCGGCCTTCCCTGCGCCGTGGCTGCCGGGCGTCATGGCGGCGGCGAAAGAGTTGAGCTTGACGTCGGCGCTGGGCTTGGCTTCTCGGGGCAAATCTTCTGCCGGCCTGTAAGAAGACACAGAAATCACAGGAAGCCGTTCGGAGTCACCGGTAACGTATGTTATCCTGTAAATAAACCAAGCTTAAACCAGCTTATGACACATTGAGTGAATAAACAAAGATGTCTTAAACAGGGCGACTTGTCAGATGGGGTCTCCGGGGAGCCGTCAAAGCTTCTTCTCCACCACGAAGCTGCTGATCATTTGCGTCCGGGGGAAACTTCTCGTGGAGCAGCTCGTTGCTCCGGCCTGCGAGTCCGCATCCGCCTGTTTCATCACGCCGGGAAAATATAAACCTTGGTTTGGTCCCGCCGGCGACGACGTTTAGTGCCGCGCAGTGTTCAGCGATGCACATAGTGATGAAGCAGGAGGAGCGCGTCCGTCTCCACACTCAACCGTCCCGCGATTCATTTGATTTTGAAACAGCAAAAAGTCGCGAACGCGCTTTTTTTTCTTTCTTTCTGAAAACAAAATGTGTCTGTGTTTTGTCTGACGAGGAGAAATGCTTCGATTTAATAGTGGAGTGCTTCCTTGATATGAAACGTTATATAACATATAATAACGATATATAAATAAAGTTTGTATTATACCTCGCAGCAGAACGTTTTCGAATTCCGGTCCATTTGCTCAAACGCTTCCGTGTCCTCGGGGACAGAAAGGGGCTTTAATGAAGGGTTGACTTTGGATCAGATAAAAAAAAACACTTTGCTGAGTCTTGTGGCACAATTCGATGACCTTGACCAGCCCGACGTGTGTTTCCATCACAACGACGCCACATAAACTGAATATAAACTAGTTTCTTGTATTCCCACATGACTTCAGTGTGTAAACTGAATGAATGACCAGAACTCGGGCTTTGTTCAGAGACAGTTACGCCCTCGTGAACCTCGGACAAACATGCAGCCTTAGAGAGGGTTTGTCGCTAGCCGCCCTGCGGCTACCGATAAGTGGCCAATAAGACGTGTGCTTCCAGCCGCACGCGACCAATCGACCTCTGCGCAGCCCGGAGCTGTTGACCGGCTGCTTTTACTTTCACGCTCAGACACAAGAAAGGAAGAGCAACAGACCTTTTGACCGTGAACTGGATCCGGTGGCTCTGCTCCAGGATCTTCATCAGCGTCTTGGTGTCGTACTCGGAGGGCTTCTTCAGGGCGACTCCCTCGGGCAGACCGCGGGCCGCCACGCAGCCGGGGTCCTTCTGGATCCACTCGTAAGGCACCGGGACCAGGCTGCTCTTCCCCACGGCCTCACCTGCGTGATGCAACAAAGCACCGCGGGACGTTGGAGGCTTGCAAAGCTGCACTGAGAGGGAGTCACGCTGAGGCATTTGGCAAAATAATAATAATCAATAACAAATGCACAGCAATCAGCAGCACCATCTATCACATGGGCAGGTGATTTGCCCAAATCTCACATGTGCAGCATCACAGCCAGAAAACGCCGCGTCTCCACTTACGTTCTGGTTAACTGGAGTGAAGGCATTTAAACACATTCGTGAAGAGACATCGTGGCATCAGCAGGACAAATGTGGCCCTCCTTACTGTAAAGTACGGTGAAGACTTCCTCCACCATCTTCCTCAGGACAAAGACGTTGGATTGAGAGTCCGACGGAGCTCTCGGTTTCCCGTGCTCGCCGTCCTTACACGGATTGCTGGGATCGCCTTCCTGGTCTTTGGTATGAGCGTTAGCCGAGGCCAGACTCTGCAGACACGGCCCCCCTTAGAGCCAAAACGACAAAAAGCACGTCTCAGCTTGAGTAACCGGCCTGATAAGAGTAAACCAAAACGCTGTGATTGGCTGTTTCTCTTTATCGCTCAAGGTCAACAAGGTCGGATTAAAGCTAATCTAGGACATGCCTTGGTTTACTTGCATACTGCTTTGTTTATAGGGGACAAAAACTTGCCATTTGGGCCTGTGTGTGTGTGTGTGTGTGTGTGTGTGTGTGTGTGCGTGCGTCACTGGAGAGGTTGTGTGAGACAGTGTGTGTGATTGAGAGGCCAACTGTCCAATAGCAGAGAGAAGAAAGAAAGGACGACACTCACGGCAGAACTTGTAGAAGTCCGTTTGGATTTCCCTCCTGGAGTTGAGGAACACTCGGCCCTTCTCCGTGCCGACGGCGATCACGCTGTCCTCGTGCACGGTGACGCACGCCACCTCGGCGTTGAGCTTGGACATGGCCATGCACTGCGGGACGGGAGTCGTTACGGGACATGATGAAGCTGAGCAGTGACAGAACACATCCTTTGTCTTGATTGTGACAATGAGAATGAGGCGGCGGTATAAACATAAACGTCCCCATCGTGTTTTCTGTTGCAGTTCATTTGAATGGCATCAGCTGACAGGAAGTAATCATGGCCCCCAGCTGTTGCCTGGCAACGCAATCGTGTGGCTTTCTATGACGTAACATTTTGAGTTTATGGTAATTTCGTGGCTTCCGCCTGAGACGGTCTGACGCTAATCCTGTTAATCCTCAGAACTGAAACATTAAAGCAAAAACCCTCAAAACAAACTTTTCACCTTTTAACTTTTCGTCAGAGACACACTGCTTCAATTAAAAGGCTTTTTGTCTGATTAATAATCAAAGTTCTAATCTACAGATTAACCGGCAATAATCACAAGTCGCAGCTCGTGATGGAACAGCATCCTCTACACCCATGTTAAGAATTCAAACTGCATATTTGCATCAACGTTTACCGGGTGGATTTTCACTTATTGCCTAATAGCTGCGGATAATCTTCCCCCCCTCCTTCCCCTGCCCCTCCCCCCCACAGAGGCTCGTCCTGGGGACGACACACGTACCACCGAGTCGAGGGCGGACACCAGGCTGGTGAGGATCTCCTGTCGGGCCGAGACCAGCGGCTCGCCCCGGGAGGTCGTCCGGACGCCGTCGCACGCCAGCTTCCTCATCTGAGCCATGCCTCTGCCTCTGCGGAGCACCACAAGGACACGGCTCATTGCACAACACCGCAGCACGCATTCACAAGTTCACGGGCCGCCGGTGACCTGCGTTTCAACGCAGTTCCTGCTGCCATCACGGGGGTTTGACTTTAAGCAAATACAAGCGTGCATTGACTCAACGCTGGAGGGTTGGGGAGGAGGGAGGCAACGAAGGGTGCAGGCTTGTTTTACTGCTCTATGTTTCGGTTGTCGACACGTCGGAGTGGACAACCAAAGTGAGCAGCAGGCTGGCATTTATCGCGTGTGAGTTATGAAAGTCTGTGCAGCTTCCATCCAGTGGAGATTGAGAGCTGCTGGTCCATCCAACAGTTTTTGAGATATTTAGAGCAAAGTGTGGAGCAAAGTTGTCGACTGGCCGACGTCCCCTGAGCCGCAGCGCCAACGCAAATGCATCTGAATTCAGAAAATGGCGCTTCTAGAGTCTGGCAATAGTCATTTGGGGCTAATTAGAGCACTCGCATGAGGTTCGAATGAGCCTCACTATGCAGCGTTTTCGCCCCTCGACAGATGGCACAGGAAAAAGAGACGCAGACCCGAGATGACCGAGATAAGTTTCCACCACCACTGAGCGCCGCGCCGTCACTGCAAACAGAAACCTCCTGTCTAAAAGCTGAAGCCACCGGACTCCAGATAACGCCGCTGACTAAACAGACAGGAACTGTTAGAGAAGAGCTGCTCGGCTAAAACCAGGCGCCACGTTCTCATGGCAACTGAGGCCCGTCTCCTTGGAAACTAATCTCGGGGCATTTGAACAATGCAGCTCTGGCCTTTAATCTCTCCAGACACTGGGAACCATTATGCTCGCCTCTGGCAAGCCCAAACCAGTGACTCAATAGAGAGAGAGAGAGAGAGAGAGAGAGAGAGAGAGAGAGAGAGAGAGAGAGAGAGAGAGAGAGAGAGAGAGAGAGAGAGAGAGATAGCGGAAGAGGAAGAGGAGGGCGGGTGTGATGGGGTTCAGCTGCACCGGTCTGAACACGCAGAGTCTATTGGTCGTCTAAATCTGCCTCCCCTGAGGCCACAGCAAACATTAGCCCCCTCCTAAATTATTGCGGCCTCGAAATAGATGGCCTCTTTCCCTCACATCTTTAAAAAGGCAAAAGGGAAGCAGCGGGGACGAGGAGGAGGAGGAGGAGGAGGAGGAGGAGAAAGGTGGGGAAAAGCGCCGGCTCAAGAGAGTGCCACCATGTCAACTGCTCTGCAGAGGAAAGCACCGGCAGCAGATTACAACCTTGAAGAAATGCTTGAAGAAAAAAGGGTTCAGCCGAGGTTCTCAGATGCGAATCCTATAAAAAGCTCACTTATTATTCAGCAGCAGGTTCGGCAACTAGACACAATCCGAACGAAGCAGAGGGCCGCATCGGTCTAATGCTCATATCAGAGCAGAGGCGTGAGACATACAGCTTATTAACCTGATCACTGCTCAGCATAGACCATCATGGTCCAAATATCTGCAGCACAACTGACAGAAACCGCATGGTTGCTTCCCTTAAAAGGAATAATGTCTAATGGACCTGGTGAGAACCCTACTGAGGAATGTTTGGAAAATCATTTGCTAAAAAAGGTTAACAAAGTAGGTACTTCTGTTTTTTTCTTTTTTCATTTCCCCTGACGTCTGGTCGTCTGCATCTCCAAGCGTTTCCTCTGCATCTTAACGTCCTGGGCAGAGCGCCAGAGCGCCACTCGGAGCCAACCGCTAAGTGAATTGCTCAGAAACTGCATAAACCCCGTCGGAGAGCTCGGTAACGTGATGAAGCTGTTTACCGACGGACGGGCTGCACGGGTTCTCTATTTAAAACAGGAAGCTATCATCACTCTTTCTTTAAACAAACAAAAGCTTCTTTGGGGGCTTCTTGAGGCCAAACACGACCACGTGATGTGAAATATTATTTCACAGGCCTGCCGGTCTGGAACGCGAGGAACCCGTCAGTCTCTCAACTCGGTGTGTTTTGGATGGACAAACATTTCTATCCGGCTTCAGCTAGAGACAACATGTGACGCTGAGACACGTGTCGCTGAACATGAACGCAATTATGTGCCTCCGTGTCCGACGATTAAAGGCAAAGTGTCCTAATCTGGTCCCCACTGGTTGTAAAGCAAAATATGTTTGTAAAATGACTCTGCTTCTCTCTGGATTTATTCCCTCAGTAAAAATTGTAAACAGGAGTTTATGGTCTCAGTCTCTAGTTTCAGGTCTTCTTCAACACAGCGTGATGTTCAATGAGGAAATGATGGCTCATTTGGAGCCAAACAGACCATGAGATCTGGTATGAGGGGGCGGGGCTACGTTGCGACTGACAGGTCCGCTGCCAGAGCCGTTAACGCCGTCCCAACTTAGTTTCACCAAACTGGTTGCAAAAACACCAAGGTGGCGAAAGCCAAACCGAGGTCCCGACGACTGCGTGCACTTCTTCTAAACACGCGCGGGCGCCATTACCTCCACGTGCTTTCACAGGACGGTACAGTATTTGGAATTGGTGTAATAAATGTGTTTCTGCTCAGGTTAAAGTTAAACGCAGCAGAGCTAAAACCTGCAGCAGGTCGGGAAGACAAAAAGGAACCCAGGAGAGTTCTTAGAAAACTTTCCAGGCTTTTTACGGGTGGATACGAACGACAACGCACACAAGCAGCGCGCAGGTGGCTTCCCACGACTCCCCCGATCCGCAGGTGTTGATTCTTCCCGAGGAAGGAGGCGCTCTGCTCACCTGTTGTTGAACCAACAAAGGGTACAAACACAATGCGCGTTAGGTGAGCAGCACACAGTGTACACAGCAGCAACGTTTGACGGTAACACAACTCCACGCCTTTCATTTGATCTCATTCAGAAGCGTCCGCAGAGGCCTGCGCCACGTTTTGGAGAGGAAACTTCCGACTGGCTCAACGGGCTTTAGCTGGCAGCGTGCCGGTCGCATCCCCCGAGTGTAACCGACAGGTGCGAGGCGCCAAGCGGGGAGGAGGGACCGGGGGGGATGTCAATCAAGGGCAGTCTTTACTGTAATCAGCTGCGATAACGTGTGGGTGTAATAACACTGGTATAAAAAGATCCTAAGACAAATGTTTTGTATTTGTTCTTAATTTCTTAATTCTTAAATCACTGCCTTTAAGAAGGATTCATCGGCAGGGAAAAGGACCACCGAGGTCAAGCTTCACATGTTAGGATCACCGGGTTTAATCCCAAACCCTCTACACAGTTAGATTTAACAGAGTTACTGCAAAGTGTAAGTTAAGCTCAACTCTGACCCTATTTAGGGGCTGTGGTACAACACATAGACGTCATTGTACACTTATATTATAAGAACTCAGTGGCTTCATTACAGGTTAATTAACAAGACAAATATACCATGCTGATTAGTTAGTGAAAGGGGATTATCGGACACGAATCTTGCAAAGAGGAAAACTATGAGTAGTTGATACTGGAAGACATCTCAAGGCACAGAGAGAGAACTTCATTAAATCCACATCACATGGGAGGAGAGGGGGGATTACTTTGAAAAGTTGGAGATGCTCGCAGGCTGTAAACCGCAGGATGTGGAACCTGGGAGCGACACAATAAAGTCGAGCTGCGCTCTTGCGAAGGGAAACGAGCGTGTGAACAAATCTCTTCATTTCCGATCCGCCAGACGGGCTGCAGATGATGAAGTTTCATCCCAGTCGGCCTCTTTTTTCTCTTAATTTTATCAAACTTTGAGGCTTCTTTTCGCACAGAAGATACACACAACAAACGCCGAACAATAATAACAATAACACTATTAAACGCTGTTAATACAAGGTCCTAAACGGCAATAAGACAATTGTTAATCCTTAGTTAACTGCGGTTTGTTAGTTAACTACAGCTTTATAAACTGTCCCGTTCCCCTTGTCTCGTTTACCGGAGCTGAGGTTAGCTAAGGTTAGCTAGCTGGCTTTGTTGTTCCAGCTCGGCAACGTTAGCAATACATACGTGGAGAGCGAGAGAGAGAGAGGGGGGGGGGGGGGTACAGGTGGGGGGCGTTGTGTCCTAATCATTAATACAGGCTAGCCCCCCCACACCCCCGCAAGGTTACAGGGAGACGTCCCTCTAAACTGACTCCACCGCCGGCTAACTAAACCCCTTTTCCTTCGCTACTCACCGACAGGCTAGCTAATCATCGCCGGCTCATTAGCTAACGGTATCATAATAAACCGTTGGAGCTAAAGTAGCTAGCTTGCGCTCGTTAGCTCCGCGGCGTTAGCCTCTCATGCTAGCTGGCGCTAGCACTTTTCCTTTCACCCCCTCCCCCCCCGCCTCCGCTCCCCCCCGTCCAGAAATTACGGTTATAATCTGTAATTTGCAAATGTATCATGTCACAAAAAGCGGCGCGCTCGGCGAGGACAAACTGTAAATCCGATGGTGAATATTACAATGGCGGGCGAAATCTCACCTTAATTAGCGATTAAAGAGCCTTGTTGCCGCTGTCAATCCCGGAATAGGTTCATTCCCCCGTTTTAATCCACCAGAAACGCCCGCGATTCCCATCCACAATGTAGCTGTGCCGCCTGCTAAAACATCGTAATCCGGATCATCACACTGTTGACTTCGATCGCACGTTTTGTAATCTATTATTTGTGTATTTATTCTCAGTTTATTTCTCCCCCCCACCCCCACCCCTTTTAACAGAGCAGGGTGTCCCTCTCCCTTTTTTCTTTGTTCTGTAATCCAGTAAAATTGAAACTCATTCGCCTCCTGCTAATCCCAGCCCAACTCAACAACAGCATCTATTGGCTGCGATTTACATACAGGATTAAAGAGGAAACCTCTGGAAAACACCCGCCGGCCACGCAGTTCACACACAAGGGAGACGCGTTGTGTTTCTATTCTATTCTATTTTAATCTCTATCTTTGACAGTTGGCTGCAACTTTCTGCTCCAACCCTCTGACTTCTCGGAGGTGTTTTTTTTTTTTTTAATGAGATATCTGCAACTAATGATATCCAAAATGACTTTTAGGATTTGTCCACAGCTGTTAAAGCAGTTATAACACTGCTTCTGTAATTATAACACAGCTTCACGGTTTATTATAGGGGAAGGACACGAGTAATTAAAAAAAGATTAACCTAATTAGAATTCTGGTTAGTTTTTTAGAAACTTTTGCATAAAACACTGATATATTTTTTACTTGATCTGCTTGCTTCTTTAAATGATAATCACACATTTATTCAAATGAAGACGCCCACTAGCAAAACATAAATCAATGGAACTGTGACGTGTGAATAAGACTTGTTTGGAGGTAAATAAACATGCAGTGCCCCCCGCCCCCCCCCTGCCACGAAAATGATTTGTTGCTTTCACTCGTTATGCAATAATTTGAGGAGCAGATGCTCACCTGGGATGAGATATTTACACCGGGACTCGTTTTACCGTGTGTCTGTGACCGGGCATTGGATAAATGGTTCCCCCAAACCACCGACGCGCCGACTCGACTCTGCAGCTTATTTATTACCTGTCTCCTGTGTTCTGTGCGCTGAAGAAACAAACATACAGAAGTGATGAGACACCGAGAAATCAAACACCAGCGGCCCTTTTCCCACGTCGGTGACATTTAATGACGCAATCTCCAAAACCGCTGCAGCTGAAAAGCACAACGTCCAACGAACGAATGTGTGCTGAGGGGGCCAGTAAATAAATACAGATAAGAGGTGTCACGGTGCATGCTCTTAGATTCACTCTATCCCTTCTGTAAACGTCGAATAACAGACGTCTCCCAGGCCCGCTGAGTCCCAGCAGGAGGTCCACTCGTGTGAAATGGAAAAGTAAAGACTCATTCTTCAGGACGAGTGGCAGCTGGTACCTGATACTTCACCTAAAGGATTTGGAATGCAACATAATCGACGGTTGTTCGGCATTTAAAGGTGCAGTTTTGGGAGACGTAGCGTCACCTAGTGGCGAGGCTGCAGAATGAAACCAAACCGATGCGCTTCCCGTCTGCAAAACCCGTGAGAAAAAAACTTACTCCTGAAGAGGAAAACGCAGCGGTTCCCTCGTCCCCCTGTGGACATGCCCAAAGAAAAGATGCGTACTCATAATCCACCGCTGCCTCCACATGTTACACGCTGTACTTTGTTACACGCTGTAATTATATTAGTTCCAGTCAATACTTCTTCACATCCGTTATGAGACTGTAGGTAACCGATGCCATGGTAATAATTAACATGCCGTTATGTAATAATTAGGTGGTTGGAGGATTATTCTAGCAGAAAATAAGATTTTTCTGTCATATAACTGTATATGATATACATATTTCTGCGTGTTTGTGTAGTATTGATGCAATGCACCAGTTCAGGTGCACACGGGAGCTCAGATTAAACGAAAAGTTGATTCTCTGATGAATGCATATAAAGATCCAAGGATTGCACCAAACATTCTCTTTTTACTGAAATTAATTTGAAATTAGCAATTCATTTCAAGGCGGCATGTTGATTTTACAATGAAAAGAACATTCTTAGTATTACTATCTGATATTACTGCCAATTGATGCTCAAAATGCCACACACTGTACCTTTAAAAACCCAAGACTGGTGAAATGAATTCAGGATGCTTAAAGAATTTGATAACCTGCTCTTGAGACAGTAGTTTCTTTTAAAGATGCGAAGGTGCGAGTGGATTAAAGCAGAAGCAGAGTGCTTCTCTGTATTTGGATCAGCTTCGCCTGGATGGAGACCGGAGCGGTGGATTATGTTGCAGTAAGGGGCTGAGAACAGTTTTTAAATGGATTATCACACAAATGGACGAAACCTTTTGATTTTTTTTTTACAGCTACTTTGCAAGCTTTCTGTGTTTGTGATTCATTTTATTAGCCAGAGACACTTTAAAGGGCCTTTTTAATACTTCCGTTAACCCAGTTACTCGTCACATTGTACACGGAAGCAGGAGAAGCGACGAACGCGTCGAACTTCCTGGAAATAACAGCATCACTGGCCAAGAGGATCCAAACCAAGCCGAGTAAAAGTAATAAATAAAACAAACCAAGCGACTGAGACACAGTTTCTTCAGCTCTTCGATCGTCGTCGTCCACCAGCTGTTTTCTTTCCGATTCAAAATCAACAATTGTCACAGAGTTCCTGGCAACTTGCGGATTGAAAATGTTTCTAACTAAGCATCAAAAGTCTGAGGAGCTGCACCCACGTCGTCTCCCGGTGTCCACGCGTCCCGTGTCCCGTCTCCTGTGTACGTTTCATAGAACTGCAATTGCTAAATGGGGGCTTTCTGCGACAGACACACAAATTCACTCGAGACAAGAGATTCGTTGTTTGGTAGTGAATCTTCTCCGGGCGCCCGGCGCGGGACGAGGACGAGGACGAGGACGAGGACGAGACGTCGGAGGAGCTTTTCCCTCCAGGCGGAGCGTCCCGGTTCAGTCTCGCCTCTCCTGCTCATATCAGTGTTGTTCCTGAGGAGCCACAAAACCACAAGGCGTCTCAGCACCGAGAAGCACCGACGAAATTCCGACACATCTGCAACGGTTTAAAAGCAGGAGGACGGAATACCGACATCTCGCGCGCCGCCCGACTCCTGGTGGTGGATCCCGTTGGCTGAATTGGCCCCGTGCGCCTGAAAAACACGCCGAGCGGACATTTAACACAAGGACCGTTGCGACACTCCCAACGAGATTCGCTCCATTTTTGTTTTTCATCGGACCTGCGAGGTCGTTACCGGGCTCTTGTCGGGATGCCGGCGCATGGCCAGGACCAGCTGGTCCACCTGCTGGTTGTGGTCCATGGCGCTCCTCAGGGCCTCCTCCGTGCTGAGCAGCCGCTGCCGCAGGCGGCTCACCTCCGAGTCCAGGACCGAGGGGTCCAGCATGGAGTACCGCCGGTGGTCCGGCGAAGACCTCTCCTGACCCTGCAGCACACACGCAGACACACACACACACACACACGCACGCACGCATGCATTACACCGCCGTGCCACGGAAGCGGGGCCAGCTGATGCTCACAGAATCCCCCTCACCAGTAGGAGCAGTTTGTCTCGCAGGCTCTTGATGTCGTCCTGGAGCTTCTGCTCCTTCACCTTCCACTCGGCCTTGTGCACTTCCCGGTTCAGGTCTTTCTCCACGTCGCGGGAATGGCGGTGCGACTCCAGGAGCAGCACCCTCAGCTCGTTCAGACTCCTGCAGGGAAAACACAACACAATCAGAAACATGCTCACGGTCTGCAGAAGTGACATCAAATTACTTGATATGACCCCAACTACTAATGTTTCCTCGTAATTGGCTTTTTAAAATCCCAGAGATAGAAACGTTTTTTTAAAGTCGACTATCCGGAGGCAAAGAACCAGCTTGTTTCCCCCTCAAAGGATGTCCTGGCCCGAAGCAGCGATAAACGCTGCCATCACCAACCCGAAGGGCCACACACTGAATATTTGATGCTGTGTCATTTTATTGCATACAACATAACAGAGGTTGGATATTTTGCTGCAGCCAGAAGCACTTATTTGAAGCGCCTCGTTGCATTGAGCAACATCATAACCATCAATAGCGTAAGAATTACATCATGAAATCATCATGAATAAAGATAATGAACTTCGCTGCAGCTCCGCACTGATGAAAATACCAGGATGGTGCACGTTTGTTATTCAATGCAGAAGAACAACAGCAGGTAAGAACTTATCACCTGTACAATTCACCCAAATAGTCAACGCAATAACTAAATGTTAACAATCGTACTAATTCAACAAGTGTCCTTCTGACTGACTCCGTGTTTCTTCTCCACATCGCTCGGCCTTCGCTCCATTTTGTAGTTTTAATTATTCAAAGTACTTATTTCATTTCGCAGTTATCAGAATTTGACTATTGTTGTTATTATTATGATTTTTAGGGCTATTGCTGGTTATTTTGGTCTTTTCAACCTTTTTGTTGTCTTGTTCAGTTTATATTGAATTTCGTACTTTTATCTAAAATAAAATCCATGTAAACAGAAAATAATAAGAGGTGATATTAGGGACCTCGTGCTTTAAATGATCTACTCTAAAACGGTGCCGATCAAGGACAATCTCGGTTAAAGGTCTATAGGATACGTTTCTTTAGTATAATGAATTGAGATCGATAAAACAACTGTTTTAGTTCAGCTTTTAAAACAATGCGGACAGATATTCCAGATGAAACGCTAACAAATGAAATAATAATATTGTTAAGTTGACAACACGTGGAATGGAATCAATACTTCGCCTGCGGGCTCCCGGTACGCGTCCGATATCCCATCAATCATGTGATGCATTCCCGTCTGAGAGATTATCTGCCGGGTTGGGTGGTGAAATCAATAAACGCCGCGTCTCCATACCTCTCTTTCTTCAGCAGCTCCTGGCTGATATTGACCAGCTGCCCAGAGGCATCATGGGACTTCCTGGTCATGGACTCGAGCTCCGCCTCCAAGCGCACCTTCTCCCCGGCCATGGCTTCGGCTTTCTTTTCCCCCGAGCGAACTTTGGCCTCCAGCGCTGGTGGGAGGCGAGCGAGGTGTTAATCATTCATGATACTTTTGCATTTCTGGATTCGACCCGATGAAGCAAAACACTGTCGGCGTTTTGCTCCGGTTTCAAAAGTTGGAACACGTCGAACCTCTTGAGTCTCTGTGGTGAAACGACATTTACCTGCCGTCTGGCTCTTGAGGGCTTCCACCTGGTGAGTGAGAGTGGAGACCTCCTTCTCCCTCTTAAGCAACTTCTCCATCGTTTCTGAAGAAAAACAACCAAACAGGAAGTTGGGGAGTCACTTTCATCTGATCCTAAAATCTTAGCGACTTGAAAGGTTTTATGAGGTTCTTCTATTATTAGGGAATATTTTAGATACCTCAAAGATCCAACGTGAGTTTAAATGAACGGAACATTTAGAATCATTTTCAGAAACATAAATGAGTAAATGAGTTTTTAGTAAAATAAAACACCTTCAAAATTCTGTTTCAGCTTCATCTTCTCATCCGAGATGTCATTGTCCTCGATCACCTGAAAAGAGACAAAGTGAAGGGCAGCTTAAATGGAAGCGCTGACGCAGCGGCGACGTTTGCTTCTGGGCGCCTCGTCGGCTACGCACGTTTGCATCGCGGGTGGTGTAGCGGTCGGCCTGGATGGCCTGCAGCTGGTTGGCCGTCACCCTCAGCTTCTCCTCCAGTGCCCGGATCTTCTCTCGGCTCTCCGCCTGGGCCTTCTGCATGACCTCATAGTCCGCCATCTTCTTCTCCGACAGCTCCAGCCGCTCCCTCAGCTGCTCCGCGCTCCTGTCCCGCTCCACGCGCAGCTTCTCCATCTCCGACACCCTCTGCTCCGCCTTCTGCAGCTTTTCGGCGGCCTCCTCCAGGGACCGCTTGCCGCCGGTGGCCTCGGCCTCGGCCTTCCACGGCTGGTTTCCCTCGGCCAGCTGCTCCTTGGCCTCCTGGAGGCGGGCGCAGAAGTTTTCGCGTTCCTTGCTCAGGATGGCGGCTTCGATCTTGTGCTTGGCCTTGAGGTTCTCCACCTCCAGCTGGTGCTCCATCTTCAGGCTCTCCAGAGTGGCCCTCAGCTCCTGGGCGTCCTTCTCCGGAGTCGAGTGGTCGCTACTCAGCGACGCTTTCAGTTCCTCCAAGGAACGCTGGTGGTCCATCGATAAAGTCTCAAATTTCCCCTGCAGACGGAAGCGAGAGGAATTTATACCAGCGGGATCGTTTGGAGATAATAAACATCAACGGCTGGGATGGTGAAGTTCTCCAAAAGTATCACATCCTGACAGTGAATAAGATGTTAGTAGTGAAGTCAATGCTGGGGTGCCTAACAACCTGCGCTCTCTCCAATGACCACTAGGGGGCGAGTGCTCTGTTTCAATGGAAGTCTATGAGAAAATGGCTCTACTTCTAACTATGTTTTTTTTTTATCTCAACTGTTCTGAAATACTGCATGATGTTCATTTTAGTATTTTCTGCTTATTTATCTGGGTGAGAGCCCAGCGGTCAAACGATAAGGCGGAATACCTTCCAGGTGTCCATCATCTCCACGTTTTCCTTGGTGGCCTGCTGGACCTTTTGCTTCATCTCGCCGACCTCCTGGCTCCTCTTCTCCAGCTCCGCCTTCATGGAGTCCACCTCCTGCCGGCTGGCCGCCAGCGCCGCCTCGTAGTCTTCCCTGAGCTCGCCGCTCTCCCTGTGGTGTGACGCCGGCTGCGCGGGCGGCGCCGGGGTCTCCGGCCGGGCTTCGCTGTCGCCGCGTTCGCCGGCGTCGGGCCCCCTCAGTTTGGCCTGGAGGTTCTCCATCTCGGCCCTGCGGAGGCTGAGCTCCTCCTCCAGCTGCGCGATGCGGCTCTGCTCCTCGACTGTGGTCTGCTGGCGGGATGAAAGAGACGCGACATCCATCAGCGAGGCGTCGGCCTTTTCAGAAGAATCACACCCAGCAACTAAGCTACGTCGATCCGGAGAAAGGCGGGAATCAGGCCTCGGGGAGACGGACCTCAGAGGGAGACCCCTGATGGTCCTGAGAGGAGCGTTGCAGAGAAGGCAGAGTTCAGGTGAACGACACGCAGTGTGCGGACAGTGACACACTGTGGTGCTGCGGCGCCCTGCCGAGTACTGGACCTGGTGGACGGGATTTATGCTCCTAAATTCACCCAATGCTACTCATTTTAAATGTTATCACACAACACAAAACATAATGCTAATCCTAATGCGAGTGATGGGCCGGGTCCTGATGGTGTCTAACGCTCTGCTGTTGGGAGCTCATGTTCAAAATGAAACCCTAAACAAATGGATCGTTTAGTTGTGTCTTCGGCACGATATCTGGATCTTTTGTTTTGCGACGTCTTGCTCTTGAAAGCAACACAAACTCGGGCACATTATCATTTTAGAGGAGTGCCGTCAACATACTGGCACCACTTTGGGTTCCCATTTCACAAACCGAACCGACTAACTATTACCCTCGTGTTAACGGTCTGCAGCCAATCATCAATCAGCAGCGCGGAGGGTCGACTACGTGTCACTGTCCAAACATTGGTGCAGCTCACTGTGTGTGCAGAGAGGTGCAGGATGAGAGGAGAGCGCAGCCATTCTCTGATCATCTAGAAGCAGCCCAGCAAACATGTATACGTGTAAATATGCAGAAAAAGACTCTGCATCCAAACATCTGCAAACGCTTCAAACAAAAGGAGCACAGCCGTCGTCTGGGGAGACCAGGGCCTCGGTCACCGGTTGATCGACAGGAGAAGCCCGCCTGGCATTCAGAGCACAAACACACAGGAGAGGAAGAGTGAAAAGGAGTCGATGCAGGATCAACCTCCTCGGCGGCGTCTGAAGTCACCGTGAAGACCGAAGAACCGAGAAAGCTCGACGGGGATCGGAAAACAAGAGCAGGACTTTTTTTCTTCACCTTGGTTCTCTTACCCAACCTCGAGGACGCTGCGCCGCGAGAGCATCCTCCCTGTTGGCAGAAGCACACCTCGCTGCATGAAAATAAAGATCTAGAACCCAAAGGAATCAGCTGGATGCGTTTCATTTACCGTCACCGCCCTCCAGCGAGGAGGCGAGGAGGCTCTGCATCGTCCTCTCATTTTTAAATGTTTGCGTGTCGTTTCCGGAAAATGTGAAACTGCATAGATCTGCCGTTGTGCATCCAAAATAAACGTTGTGCGCTTCTCCGCATGTGCAGAGCTTTTATAGATCGGTCTTTTGCCACCTCGGGGTCCATGCGGCACGTGCATTTATTTCAAAAAGGTATTGATAATGCGCATAAATACCTCCAGGTCTCCTTTGGTGATGGATTCCTCTTCCACTCTGAACTGGAGGTCCTCTACCTTCCTGTAAAATTGTGTAAAATAAAAGTGTGTGAGGTGTTTTTGTGGGCGGAACCTTTACAGGGGTTCTGCTCATGTTACAACAACAAAGAGCTTCAGGAATGAATCTACACTGCACAAGTGTACAACAACAGTACCAACATTTAGACTCTTCACGTGGGAGACTGAAGCGCCGATTACCTTTTCTCTTCTTCCAGCTGATTGGCCAGTTCCAGTTTGTCCTTCTGTGTGCTGGCCAGCATGGCTTTGACCTGCTGCAGGTTGCCCTCGTTCTCCGTTACATACTGCGGTAGGCGAGAGGATATTCAGGGTGTTCTGCCTGTTTGGTTTGAGCTGAACGCAATAAGGCGCGGCCTCCTACCTGCATGTGCTGCACCTTGAGGACGCTCAAGTCCTTCTCCACCTCACAGATGTGGCTGGTGGCCTTGGCCATGTCGGCTCGCTCCTGGTCCCTCTCGGCCAGCAGCTGCTCGATGTGCTGCTGCTTCTCTTTGAGGGCTTCCTGCAGCGCGGTGGTGCCCGAGATCTTGCGGGCGTAGCGGGATGACGTCTCGGTAAGCTGAGGCGAGAGAGGACACGAAATGTTGGGAGGGGCGAGGAGAGGGGTTAAAATGACGCCAGGCAACAAAGTAACAAACAGGGATGAAACCCTTTAACATAAAAGGGCTTCTAGACAAAACCATTGCAATATAAACAGGTTCTCAGTCAAAACCCCCTGGTGGTTCTACGTGGAATCTCTGAGGAGCTTTTCTATGACCAGGCTGTATCTTTAATAAACACGGAAATCACGGCCACGCGAGGCTTCAGAGAATACATACATGTCAGCCGTTTAAATATTCCACAGAGGGAATATTTGCCTGCCAGTAGAGATACTACCAAGAGGCTCAGGGGTTTAATGAGGGCTGCAAGATGCAACGTTTCCTTTGACCACCAGAGGGCGTTTGTTGAGAAGAGTCCCGCCTCATCTGTGGGATCAGGTCAATTCAGAGGAATTCATTTATTGTTATGGGACTAACAGGAATGAACAGGAATAACCGGATGAACTATTATTGGAATCTGAAGATTGAGCTTCAGATTGAGGTTTTAAAGCTGGGTTACACTGGCTGTCCAAGATTCCTTTCCACATCTCATTTTCTGAACATACAAATTATGGATAGAACCTACTAAATAAGTGTTCCAAAAGTGTTGTGGCTGAGGTTCCGTTTCTGCTGGTGAGGAACCCTTTTGGGTGGGTGGGTGGGATGTGTCAGCACTCTTTGCAGTGGAACGGTTCTGTAGCAGAAAGACCCCAAGTAAGGGTTCTTTCCCCTCGTCGTAACAACGACAACCACGGTGCACCAAAGGTTCATGGGATGACAGTGAGGAAGAAATACGTTGTGCAGCGAATACAGAACCCGCTGCCAACAATCAGGGAAAGTAACTATGCAGAGATCTGGCTCGGAACCAGAAGCTTTGATCAAAGCGAGACGGAAGACGAATTCACCCGCTGACCCCCGAGGTCATTGGTCTTAAAAGACGCAGAATGCAAAGTCAGACCATCTGAGCTTCACGCGTCAAAAGCCTGCAGAGCGCCGGGTGAGCTGCGTGGGGACGGAGGCCGTCCTGCGCTGAAACCACTCATCAGCCTGCTATTCGGGTTTGGGAGGCAAAGTCATTCCGGTGATGAAGGTATTATTTTAAACCCAAAGGCGCAAGTCTGATGTAAAGCCATTTTAAATGTTTTCAAACGTTTTAAAGTCTTTGTCGCATTTGCACGTTGTAATTGGCCTTTAAAAAGGACCTTTTTCAATAATACATTTTCAAAGCAAATATCTGGGAGAATGATGGTTTGCTTATTTCCCTTTTTTCCCCCGAAGAAGATTGCTACCATGTGCGTGTAAAGTAAATGTTTGGCCGACTCCGGAGGAGTGTGTTTATCTCACCAGTCCGGTTCGGCTCGGCCGCCCCCCCACGGAGGAGGCCACCGAGCTGACGGAGCTGATGGAGGAGCTGCTGGGGCTGTGGGCCAGAGACGAGACCCCCATGGCCATGCGTTTGCTCTTCTTGGCCTTGGCCGGGCTGGTGGAGGGGAAGCCGATGCGGATCACCTTGTGCACCGGCGCGAACAGGCCGAACTTGTGGAGGCACTGGAAGTACCTGCGTCGAAGAGAGAACAAAAGGTTGGTACTTCTCCGACTGGAGCGACGCGGTTACTCGGGAGAACCTCTCTTGTGTGTGCTCACCTTGTACCAGCCACGGCGCCGTCGTTCTTGCCCAGGGGCTCATCGAGCTCGACCCCGCACCAGTCGCCCTTGGCGAAGTCCGTCTCTCCCATGTAGCGAATGACTCCCATCTTGGAGCCTCCCACCTGGCGACCGAGGGAGGAAAGAAGCGCCGACCGTTAACAGCGCGACCTTTGGTCCAATCACTCAAAATGGCGTGAAAGCGGTCGCCTGGCGTCTCCTTGGAAGTTAGAAATGACGCTAAAAGGCAGTACGTTCATCAGGAGTGGAGGAAAGAAATGTGGCGGTCGTCTTACGTCTTGATGCAGCAGCTACCATGCAAGTATAGCCGAGCTAGCATTGCCGAGCTAACATAGCCGAGCTAACATAGCCGAGCTAGCATTGCCGCACTAGCATTGCCGAGCTAACATAGCCGAGCTAGCATTGCCGAGCTAACATAGCCGAGCTAGCATTGCCGAGCTAACATAGCCGCGCTTATTTCAACGTACTCCTACATTCTTTATCGTATTGTTTTGTAAATGTACATTTTTATTTTTAGTTATGTCTTTTGCTAATTCACCGAGTTTATACTTTTGCACAAAGTCAACTGACTTGTTTTTGAAAACCAACTCATTCTTGATCCACATGTAAAAACATCTGGTCACACTGCTTAAATGTAAGAAAGAAACACGTGGTGTAACAACACACTACACCCGCTAATGTTTTCACTTTTCATTTCATTTATTCTCCACTAATCGTTTATTAGGTTTGTTTTGTACTTTAAAGTACAATGTGTCCCCTTTGTTTTTTTTTCTTCTTGCTTTGGGGGCCGAAGGTGCAAAGGATGAAGGATTGAATTTCTAGTGGCGGAAGGAAAAGAAAAGGTGAAGCCTCCTAAAAAATAAATAAATAAACATGAATAAATCAAATCAAGTAATAGAGAAATAAAAATACATTTAAACAAAATGAAATACAGCGGAATGACGCCTTTTCTCCGTTCGCCCCCAAGCACACAGTCACTCACCAAAACCCGATCTCCAACTCGAAGATCCTTGTCGCCGCCTTTCTTCACCGAACCCTTGACCGAGCCGCTGTCGGACACGTTGGACCCGGACTCGTAGCCCGTTTTCACCGCGCTGTTGAGCAGCCCCTCCCTCAGCGGCGCCACCACCACCCTCTGGCCCGGGGGGACGCCGTTGCCGCCCTGCTGGCCGTGGTTCTGCGCCGAGAAGGAGTCGGCGGCGGAGTGGCTGTCGCTCCCGTCGCCGACCGGCTGTCGGTTGAGCTTGGAGGGCCGCGTGAAGATGCCCTGCAGGGGCTGGCACTCGAAGTAGCGCACGCCGCCCACCGACCCGTCATTCTTGCCAACCAGGTCGTTCAGAATCACGCCGGCCCACTGGCCCGGGGCGAACTGGGTCTCCCCGAGGTAGGCGATGACGCCGAGTTTGACCCCGTTGACCCAGACCTGCTCGCCCACTGTGTAATCCCCCAGAACATCGTCGCCCTCTTCGGAGATTTTAGTCGGGGTGGTGGGCTTGAGCGCTTGAGTGTCTGGAAGATAAAAAAGACAAGGTTGTCAGAAAAAACAAAAGGGCAGCAAACAGAGAGCCGAGTGGTAAACAGAGCGCACTGTGTGAGCTCATCCTCATTCAGTCCGGCAGAACGGCCTCCGCGCCATTCATCCCGTTTGACCGCGTCGCGCCCCGACAACAAGGAGAAACGATAGGAAAACTGCTTGTGAGGCTGCATCCAGTGCAACCGTGCAGTTTCTGCAAGATCGGTTGTAAATCTGCAGCGCTTCCTCCGGGGGGAAAGAGGCGGGAGCCGTGTCCTGTGATCACCTCGCCACGCAGCCTTTGCAGATCGTCACATTTACAGACTGACTGGGAGGTATTGACTATCAGAAAACGGGTGTACCGTCATCGATCAGTAATGGGTAAAAATGGACGCCGCCTGGAGCAAACTGACGCGCTACGTCGACATCTGTCACAAGTCGCTTTGCGTTTGACCCACAAAGAGGGGGGGTTTTTACCAAGCAAACCGTGAGCACTGTTTGGGTTTTTAATAATGCAATGACATCTACAGGCTGCTCTGATTGGTCGACAGGCTAAACCCAAGGACTCACAGGGAACATCCTTTTCTTTACCGAATTCAGCTTCAATACCTAAACTTTCATTTATCTTTGCAGGAGCCGCACCGTTACTCCGTATCATGTAACACGGCACCAGCCGGAGCGTCACGTGACCCGGCGGACCCGGCGCCCGCTTTTTAACCCGACCCCCCGGCTAACTCGTGACGGGCCGTTGCCTCGGCAACGGGAGAGCGAGGGCAAAAAAAAAGGATCCTGGGCAGAAGGGAAGAGTGGAAACACAGGCCTTACTTTCACTATTGTGCTCAGGCACCTCCCCCCCCACCACACCCCCTCCCCCCTCTGAATCCCACTATTCATCAGCTCTGCACAATGAGAGCTCTGCTAGCTTCCTCCCCTCCCTCCAATTACCACCCCCCCCCCCACCCTACTTACACACACACACCTCTTTAACCCGACCACAATGGCTATCATCTTGTCCTTTTTGTTTTAAATGTGGCTTATCAAGGCTCAGGATGTGTTGCGTCTTGAGCCGTGTTTGTACCGACACTGTTGTGGAGAATGTGTGTTGCCTTCCAGTCTACTGTGTTTTCACAATGTCCAGCTCAACGTTTAAGTGAAAAAATAATAAATAATGAGCTGAAAACCTGTGGGACGATCTCTCCAAAAAAAATCTTTTCAGGTGGGACTTTCCGTTTTGCAGAATCTTTCAGTGCGTTTGGTTAATCAGCCTTAACGTGCTCTCGTGCTGCAGCGCCTCTCAATGTTCCATCTACATTCTGCCTTTGGTAAAAGAACCGTTCAGCCACCATTACGGACCGAAGGGTGGATTCCTAATGAGGCTGCGTCACTGAGGGCGAAGCAGCAAACAAACTACGGATTTACTGTTAGTCAATATCAGTCTTTTACGGGCCGTGATGGAGTTCCTTCATTAGTCAGTAGCTCATTTGCTGCGGCACATTTCTCCTCCGCGTGTTCCTTAGAATTCATTTCCTGCTAAATTCAGTACATCCGGTACATTTTTTTATCTTTTACCATCTGGATGTCACCTGGCCAATAAAGTGAACAAAGGTCGCCTTTAGCAGGATGCTCGCGCGCATGCTTCCACTGACCCATAATGCTTGTGCGGCGGAAACACGAGCGAGAGGGTCAAAGTGCCAAGTCACAGGGATGCAGTATCCGCGCGCAGCATCAACATCCGCGTCATTTTATTTTTATATTGAACACGGGACGAGGCTTTTGTTTTAATCGTCTCATTGCGCGTCTTATTACGGACGCGTTGATCCGAAGTCTTAAAAACTGCACTGTTCAACGTCGATACCAGTTTGAGCATCTTTCATTCGTTTCTTGTTGCCGCCTTCGCTTTCCCTCGTCTCCCTCGTTGCCAGATGCAGCGGACAGATGTTGTCGGTGAATAATCCCTCTGTGCTCTACTTGCCTGGGCAACAGCAGAGCGATAAAGTTAGCTCGCCGTGTGACCCTCGCTAAGCGTTTAGCCCATAAAAAGACAGGGCTTTTGTTAATTAGCCCCCCGGTGAGGCGGAGTGGCGTCGCCGCACCGCTCTGTCACTTCCAGGCAGCGAGGAGGAAGCGGGTCGCCGGCTGAAACACTCATTTCTATTCGGGAAAGTGAAAGTCTGCCAACTTCCGCCGTGATGGCCCCCTTCTCGCACGGCTTGCAGCTAAAAGCAACAAACCGGGGGGTCGGAGGGGGGTTTGGAGGCCAGAGTTGTCCCAGCGATATCTCATTACTGTCGGATGTCAGAGAGTAATAAAGGAATAAACATAATAAACACAATTAAAGTGCTGACGAACTTAAAATATTAAAGATCAACGTGATTTACATTCGAAAACTCTGAAATAACTTTTAGCTGGTTATGAAACAAAAGATGGACTTCGTAATAACCAGCGTAGGTGGACGACGCAGGTCTGTTCACCACAGACGTCCTCCGACTGCCAACTGTTTGCTCCTGAACACGCAGGACCTCGCCACTAAAACAAAGGAAATAAAACTTCCTGCGTTGGAAAGAACGCATGGAAGCGACAAATCGGTTTATTTCGGTGGAGTTCCACAACGCGCGCGGAGCGTGACACAAAAACGGCCTCCAGCGCCGGCAGCGAGGCGGGGCCTGACGCGGCAGGAAGCGGGGCGGCGTGTGGCGTGCGATGGAGAACAGCTGTGGTCACTTTCCTCGAGTCAGATTGCAGGCTGGTCTCTGAAAGAAGCAGTGAACGGTGACAGTCCACCATAATAACGGTGGAGGCTTCCACGTCCCCGCTGAGCTGCACGCGAGGCCTCGATTTCCTTTTCGCCCGGCAGATACGGTATTTTACGCTCAGTGTTCAGGCAATACTAGAACTCCCCAAAAAACGCCTGGCAGGTCCTGTTTGTGTGTGTGTGGGTGTGTGTGTGTCTCTGTGTCTGTGTGTGTGTGTGTGTATGTGTAATCTAAGGCAGCTGTGCCCTATCGAGTCGTTGACGCATATAAATGGTCGGAACCACTTCCGGTGATGAGAAGAAAATAACTAAGCATGAAAATTCCTCGTACTTTTTTTCCCTCTGGAGGGGCGGAGGAGGGGAGAGGAGGGGTGAAGGGGCGGAGGAGGGGAGGAGGGCGGAGGCGGCAGGAAGCGACTTACTGTCCTTCGGGAGGACGGGGCTGGACGTCCTCCCCACTGGGCTGGAATGCTTGGGCCCCCGGCCGGGGATCTTCAGGCCGCTGGACTTGAGCATGTTCATGCTGCTGCTCGGCAGGGTGGTGCTGGGGGGGGGCGGGGGGCGGGTGGAGGAGGCACTAGAGGGGGGAGCGGCGGCTGTCGTAGCTCTCCATGTTTAGTCTGTTGGGAGAAGTGGGCGTCATAAACACAGGAGCAGTGAGGAGTCACTGGATCAATCTGAGGGGGTCGCATATAGAAAAGAGAAAAACAAGTTATTTGTGTGACTTTTATCGCACTTTTCTATTTATGGTCTCTCTCCAACACAACAACAGAAACGCAAGGAATCGCGACGGGACTGGTTTACATCTCGCAGTGGGACGTCCTCCATCACACGGCCCTCGTCTGACACTAACAACGTGGGAGGCTTCGTTTCAAACACACACATCATTGTTAATGATGCCTCCTTAGGTGGCAGACTCATGAGGTGGTAACAGGGGGACGTGGGAGTCAGTGGAGGCCGGTGGCAAAGTGGAGCGCGGCCTACAAACCGCTGTCACGGCCCAGAATGAGCCGCGCACATCTGGATGAGGCTGCACATTTCAGGCTCAACCAGCTCCCAAACAACCAACCCCGTTAAAGGCCCCCTGCGTGAGGGCCTTTTTGCTTCACACGGGGGCCCTGAAGCCACATTAGTCTCCCGAATCGACACATCGGTTAGAGGCGGATGACAATCCGCACCGCGACGCACCACAAACAACACGTAACACATCGCCGGTTTGATCCATTGTTGTAGCTACTGCGGCAACGTGGTCCAGACTGTCCTTCAGTGACCCCCCTCACTGCCCCCCACTGAGTCACCACCGTAAATAATAACAACAATAACGGCAATAAAAGCACGTCGAAATAACACTCACCTTTCTGTGAGGAAATCGCAGCGTCCGATGGCACAACTTTCGGCGTCCTGGTCGGGAAAAGGAGAGGGGGTGATGGGGTGTGAGGTGGGTGGTGGGTGGGGGGAATCAGTGGCTGCCACTCCCTGGGATGCGAATATGGATGCTGAGCGGAAATACTGAGTCGGCGTGGATCCGCTGCGTGACGGGCAACGAAAGGGGAGCGGCGCGCCGGCGGCTGCTGCTCCGCGGTTCGGCGGTCGGTCCGTTCCCGTCTTCCCCCCCGGGGAGGAGCGCGGCCAACCGGGCAGCGGGGACGTGGCCGAAGCGCTTGCGCACGGATCCTCGACGGAACACACTTACAAAAAAAAAAAAAACAACCACAAAAAAAGCAATCAACGTTGCTGTCGCCTCGGTCGCGGTTGATGAAGCGGTCGCGGACTCCGCGGATCTGCTCCCTCAGCCTCCGTCTGTGACTGAACAAAGGGGGCTGGATTGAAGCGCAGCCTCCTGGGGGGGGAAAGAGAGGAGAGAGCCGACTCCGGTCCGCCGCTTCTGCGTGACGTACCCCGTCAGCAGCCTGCAGCCGGAGGGATTCGAAGCGGTACGTCCGCGGGGCGACTCGGTGCCGCCGGCGGGCGTCTGTGCGCGTCTTTAATTCGGCGTCAGTAAAAGTGACACAGAGACAACGCGTCGCAGTAACGTGCCGGATTCATGGCGAGGCTTCCGGGCGGCTCGGCGGCTCTCCAGATGGGAAGCGTCCGTGGAGACGTTCAAAGATCTAGATTTTTCACAAAATGAGTTTTTATTTACGCCGATCGGAAACGTGTTTCCTGATATTGTACGATAGGATCTGAAAACACACAAAAACATTCGATAATATTTAAGCAAACATTAAACGGGGACGCTTTTGGCGTGGGATTGTGTTTGAGAGCAAAGACGGGCACATTTGAGACACCTAAAATACGTCCGGGAGAAGGACACGCTGACCACGTGGGCGCGTTTGGAACCGCGGAGGCGATTCTTTCTCATATTCTTCTGATTCCGTGGGTGGGGTCACACCCGTTCACAGTGAGCACTTCGCCCATATCCGGTTCGGTTTTTAAAGCGTCCGGATTGGTCAGCGTAGCCGAAGGGGTTCAGGCTAGTCAGCGCTGTGATTGGTCAGGTGATCCCTCTGGTGGGCGTATCCCAGTTTGATAAAGGTCGCGGGAAAATTGTCTTTATCCTTCATTGGAAACAAATGTTTAGCTCAACATTTGGCGTGCATATAGTTTATTCATGAATGTTAAAGTTAAAGAAAAGTACATTATTTTGTTGGAAAAAAATAATTATCTGATTCAGTTTTTAATTATTCAGATGCCGCAGTTCTCTCTGCGGGCCACCAGAGGTCTCTACAGGTCTATAAATGATGTGAGCAGACCAGCAGTCTAAACTATTTGTAACTCTTTGTTTATAAAGGGATTTAAACATGTAATTCACATTTTACTGGGCTTTGTTTCTAACAGTCTCAGATACATATAATTTTTTTACGGAATATGACGTGTTTTTTTTACCACGTCACTGGCAAAATAATGTACTTTTCCTAACTTTTCCTAACTTCTAACTTTTCAAGTACAATGAACCAAAAATATGTCTCTGGAATCAAATTAAGGATAGCCCAAATAAATACAATGTATGAACTCTGCTGGCTGCAGATTATTTTCCTGTGCTTTATCTATCAGATAATCAATGCTAAATTCTAAAATAAATTTAGACATTTACAATTTAGACATTGAACCCACGAAAGGACATAAATCTTCCCCCCAGCAGCTGCTTTTCTTTATTCATTAAAACTTCTAACTGGCTCATCGTTGCCATCTGGCGATGAAAGTGACAAACTACATCCTCCTCATAAGACCTGCTGATCGGACTCTTTTAACATCCCTTTTTATTCTGAGCCCACATCTATTTGGTAAATTAATTCCAGTTTTTCTTGAACAGATTTAATCCCCTAAATATTCTAAAAACAGATGTATCTTTGCAGTGATAAAGGTCACCTGTAGTGTTGATGGGGCGCTCTGGAGGGAGGTTTTCTATAAATGTTATATTTAATATGCAAATGAGGCCTTATCTCGTCAAATATGTTTATCTTTCCAGTAAATGCAATTGAATTAATGTCCTTTGGGCATCTAAACATTATTTACTAATCATCCTAAGTTTTGCCTGCATTTCTTATCATTCTTTGTATGACGAATACAAAGAATAATCTTTAAGCCCACTTGCTTGGATGGTCAGTCCGACGGTCTTATCAAGACAGGAAAAGAGTAAAAAAGAAAACACTGTAATGCTCATCACAGAACATTTTATTTAAATTACATGTTATGCAGAGAAATACAAATAAATATATGTACATAGAATCACGTTTTCTTTTATTTCATCTCGTCGTGCTTCTCGCGGCCAAACTCCACCACCAGAGGTTTCCCTAGCAACCGGTATCCATGGACCAACTGCAAGGCTCTCTGGGCTGCTTCAGCATCTGCAGAAAGAAACCCCCCCCGATGATCTAATTTGTAGGGTTTGTTTTGTGTATTTTGCGGGTGTGTGTGTGTGTGTGTGTCCGTCATCCTTCCGTATGAAGCTCTCTCACCTGGCAGAGTGATGAAGGCCTGACCCTTCATCCTCCCAGTCAGCAGGCGGTAAAGCACCGGCGGACCGCTCTCGCCCTCGAACCGGCAGAACAGCGCCACCAGGTGGGCCGCCGAGGCCTGTGCGCTCAGGTGCTTCACGCACAGCACCTAAAAAAACAACTCATCAAGTCTCTGCAGACGTGTGTGTGTGTGTGTGTGTGTGTGTGTGTGCACACGGTGTCAATGGTATTCATATGCTCAAAGTCATTGCATTTTGAGTGGCGAGTGTCTGTTTCGGATGTGATGCAGTGTTTCTCAGTCACGCTGGAAATGTGGAAACCGTAGCAGAGAAATAGCAGAGTGCTTTTAGCTGGCGCCTCACATCCTTGATACCTTGGAGGGTTTTCCCGGCTGGTAGTCCCTGAACCTCGGGATGCTCCGGATCCCCTCTTCGGACTCTCGGTTCTTCCGGATGTCTTCGTCCGAGATCGTCTCTACGTCCCCTGTGACAGTCAGCGGCCCCGCCAACGCCGCCCTCGCTGTTCCACGCAGGCTGCCGATTGGCCGGCTTATGTCGATGCGCGGCGTAGCGGGCTGCGGCGGCGCCGGGCCGCTCTGGGCGAGCGGCCTTTCCGAGGCGGACTCCGATTGTGGTTCCGGCTGTAATTGGTCAGATCGGCGAGGAGACGGGTGATCCGCTACGGCCGCTTCTGCGGCTGGCTTCCTCTCCTTCCCGAGGACGTCCCTGTAGAGGGAGTCCATCGGATCGGAGGGACGACGCCCCCTCCTGGCTCTCCTGGTTGTCTTCGTCTGTGAGCGAAAACATAAAAAAAAAACTCAGGTGAGGCCACATGTGAACGAGCCCTTCGTTTGTCCGGGGCGAGTGTTGTCCAAATCAACAAGGCTCTCTTTCCGACAGGTTGCAAAATGGAGTCGGCGGCGCCCTCCCTACCTCTGTGGTAAAGCGCCGTGAGGAAACCCAGGCGGTCGGTTCCCTGGAAGAGAGCCCGCTCTATCTCCATCTCGCGGCGTGACAGCGGGCGGCTGGCGGCGAAGCGCTGTGGGCGGGACAGGAGCTCCGCCCGGGCTTCGATCTTGTCTCTGATCACCTGCAGGCGCTGCTGCTTGGCACCTGGAGCCGCGCACACACCGTGGGGCTGTGTGGGCACGAGGTCGGAAATAAGAGTTCAGAATCAATCAATGTCAGAGTGTCGTCCTCAGAGATTCATCAACATCATCAGCCGCTTGGGCAGTTAAATGTGGGCATTTCTGTGAACGGAATAAAGATGAAATGTAGAGGTCATGAGGATATCGAGGGAAGGAAATGAGGCCTTTTTGTGGCTTTTTACTCCTGAGCATGCGACGCATTGGGGAAAAAACGATCCGAGCTAATTGAAGTGAGCTAATGGCAGCCGGTGGGCAGCGACGTCCTGCTTGGATAAAGTATCAAGCAACGGTGCATTCTAAAATCATCATGATGGTGACGAACCTACACTAACCCGGTCTTTTGTAGGAGCATAATAAACAGTAGATTTTCATAGCACTGCTCCGGGATGACAAGCTTCAAGTCAGTATCAGGAGGACCGGAACGGTACCTGGACAGGTGAGGAAAAGAGCCCGGCTCCCCGGCAGGTGTTTACCTTCTCCGTCGCCTGCGGCAGGTCTCTGCTGCGCCACAGGTGGATCTCCGTCTCGGTCATGCCGAGCTCCCGCAGGCTGGCGAGGTCCTTCTCGCCGTCCTGCAGCGCCCGGAACTCGGAGAGGCTCCTCACTCCGGCGGCCTGCTCCCCAAAAGGCCGATAGAGCGCCGACGGGGCGAAGCACTGCCTCTTGGCGACACATCTGGGAGGACACAAGTTCATTCAACGTTAAGGACTTTTTGTGCTACCCCGGGGTTTTTGTTAAAGAAGATCCTGGGAATGACACGCAGCAAGCATTTAATGGACGCGTTTCCCACAAAGCACCTCACGGTAACAACAGTTTTTCTTTTTAATAAAGCAGTGAGAGCTCCGCTGGGAATTGGGCTGCAGGCTCTGCTTACTCTTCCCACCGGACTACACAACTCATCCTTTCTGTACCGTCTCTCAGTGACAAGAAACGTATCCATAGGGAGGTGAACCATTATCTGCACTGTGGAGATCTGCGATCAAGAGACACAGATTTCACTACAGGATATTTAGCCTGCTAGTAGGATTCATGGTCAGAAAGGTTTGCTACACTGGTGCCAATGCCAGTCAAAATGGGGCATTTTAGTATCTAAAATGTGTCCCGAGCCTCAGTTCGTACCTGCAGCACCATCGAGTAGACTGGAAGTTCAGTGAGTAACACAGTGCTAAATTCTCCTGTATCATCGAGGAAGGTTTGGATTGAAATGCAAAACGCTCACCGGTCGATGTCGACGCCGGTGTGCAGCTGCTGCAGCAGGAGGCTGTGCAGCTGCCGCTGGCCCTCCGTCTCCTGCTCCTCCAGCAGCGGGCCGTCCTCACACGGCGTCCGGCTCACCCTGACCGGCACGAGAGACAAGAGACCCGGGGTCAGACGGCGGAAGGGACACGCGCAGGGGGTAGTGCGGTAGAGTTCGGTACTGTAGGCCCAACGTGGATGTGTTTAAAGAGATTACTTTACAAATCGCAAAGAAAAGAAATAAATATGACGTATTTTGGTCGAAAAATATAGAATTGTAAAAAAGCTTTTAATAATTGAATACATATTCTCTCGATAAGTGGTTCGTCTTCACAGAAGGTTGAGTGCAATGCACCGTTTGATGCGGTCCTTACAGGCCGATGTGTGGCGCACATCGGGGACCTACGAGGGGAACCGTGCCGGGACGGCGTGCACGAGGGACACGCACAACGTCCATGTCCCGCTCAGCAACTCCGTGAAGTCAACACGGGGCAGCTAGCATACGCTAGCTGTGCTAGCTGCAGCTAACGCTATCTCCATGACAACAGCGGTGTCGTACGTGGCTCGAGCGACCGGCGAAGAAGCTACGTAACATCCTAAAACGCATTTCACCGCGAACCAAACACCGTGGATCAAAAACGGTCATGTAACTGTACAATGTGTTAAATATGTCGTCGATGACTGATTTGTTAAACGTTACCTTCGCATGCTTCCGTATTACGCTTCGCCCGGACTTCCGGCGTAGGGCATCATGGGAAACGTAGTTACACACACAAACACACTCACACACACACACACGCACACACATACATACAATAACGACCTACAAGACATGTTTCATGCTTACACTTCAATAAAATAATGCCATAGCTTAGATTTTGTTGCGTTTTGAGGTTAAACGATAACACAGTAAATACAAGTGTATTGTTGGTGCACAAACTAACAATTACACGTGAATAAGCGGAGTGTGTATTTTGTGCAGCTCTTTTGCTAACGTTGCTCTCTCTATCCACGTTACACCGCCGCTGCTTGTTATGCTTCATGTTGTGAAATAAAACCTTTCCACGCACCACACCTTGCTTTATTGCAAAGGGTGTGGTAATAACCCCACGTCGATCACCGGCTGCCTTCCCCTTCACCCATTTCCCCGGGCTGGCTGTGTGCATGCTCTCATATCTAATGTAATGCTGCAAAGCCTTACTGGGTGTACACTCCAAATCGCTCCCACCCTCCCCACCCAGCTGGAGTGTCCTCAATTAGCCTACTGGCTGACGTCAGTAAGGTGCTTCTGTACCCTCTCAGAGCAATAAGCCGCTGCAACATCGCATCGATAGATAGATAGATAGATAGATAGATAGATAGATAGATGGGGGGATTTATAGTGCAACTAATAAATCCCCCGATGCGATATCAGCGGTCGGGTCGCCCGGCGGCTGCGCTCCTCTGCAGGGCTGCAGGGCTGCGCAGCTCATGGCTGACGGAGAGATGAGGGGTGGGGACGCAGGGTGGGGTCACGAGCAGGGAGAGGCGGAGGAGGAAAAAGGCAGAGAGAGAGAGCCCAGCCCTTGAATACACGGCAACAACACCGCCGTCAGAGAGACACAGAGAGAGGGAGAGACTCACACACTGCGAGGGACCGGCTGTTTCTTTTTTGGGGGGTGGGGGGGAGCAACGGGAGCCTTCGACGCTGCGGATATGAACTGAAAAGAAACACTGGAAGAGGCAGGGTTCGTGTTTCCTGTAGACCCCGACCCCCAACCCAACATCTGACTGTTCAAAAGGTGGGAAACTAGCCCACCACCCCAAAACAAGACCCTCTCCCCACCCCACTATCTCCCTCCCTCCACCAGCTCGTATTCAGATTGAGCTACACCCTAAAGCCCCCGACCGAACCCCCTCCTGCTCTCGCTGCTCCACCCCTCCGCCGCCGCACCGCTCCGGCAACCGAGATGCACACGGAGACCCGTAACAAGAAAGTAAGTGCACGTCAATGCAACGGGCGAATGTGGGCGAGTTGTCGGCTCAACATGTGCGGGACGTGGATGTTGCCTCGTCTCCTTGGAGACGGGCAGTTTATTTTACAGTTAGCGGGCAGAGTTTGGCCACATTGTTGCGTTTTGAGAAACACGTCATTTCCAGTGTCAGCGCGGAGCCCTCTGCGCGTGTCCGCACGTCTCTCTCCGTGCGCGTGTGCACGCGCGTGCGCGAGGTTAGTTCAGGTTCAATTGGAAATGCTGTGAGAGGCAGGAAGGGAGACTGAAGACACAGAACGGCAGCTTGTAGGACACCATCTTAGCTTTTAAAGGGCCAGCAGCGTCTTATCGAAACACGCGGGCGCGCACACTCGCGCGCACACCCTGAACCCTGGGAGGCAGCCTCCAGCAACCACGTGTGCTGACGTCACGAAGGCCGGGAGGATAAGAGAGGTTCAAGTGGGCCGCAGCATCTCCTCCGGACGCGTGTTTCTGTCGGTTTATCGAGAGAAGATGCTGGAGACCTTCAACCTGCTCAATGAAAGCGGTGACCTTCGACCTGCTGTTTGCGTGGCTGGCACATTCAATGGGATATTTAGCTGAGTCTGATCTTTACCCAGAGGGCGGCCGCCAACAGTTATCTTCATCACATTATTTTATTGTCAGGAGAAAAAGGGCAGAAAAAGCCCACCAAAGGTTTTCAAATGTATATTTTGGTCCAACCAAGAGTAACCAAATCCCTTTTTGATTGAACACTCCATTCAAAAATGTTTTTAACGACAGCAAGGTTTTGTTTTAGACTTCACTGCATCATATTTGAACTTTGTGGCCTGCAACCAGTTGTATTTTGTGCGGTCTGGATTATAGATCCATATAGATTGTATTAAGAATCTAATGCAGTCGTGGTTACGTCATCCCTTGGTTTGCCAAAGTTTTGAACTATCAACTTTCTGGCATTCGCCATCTTAAAATACAGTTTTTGCTGTGTGGTATTTTTACAACATTATACAACTTTGCCAGTATTGTTGAGTCTCCATCTCTCTAATGTGACCTCCAGTCTCTTTTAATGCCCCACTTTAAGGTGGATTAGCAAACGTTAGCGAGTTAGCATGCCCCCTGAGTGAGTGTCTGTGAAATGCGTGAGGAAGGTCAAAGCGTTTCAGGCTGAAGGGCGAACGTACGACTGCTTTCCTCACGTCAGGCTCTTCCTCTCCCCTCCACTCCTCGGAAATCACAACCGTGTGACGGCTTTGAACACCGCCGTTAATTATTAGTCAGAGTGCAATACAGTTGTTGTCATCAATCCCACTGTATCATTTTAAAATCAAATGGGACATTTATGAATAAAGCTCGCGGATAAAAAATGAGGTCCAGGAAAAGTGTCACTAACTATTTATTCCTGTCAAGTCCCATTATATTTGGTTATCTGAGTGTCATATCAGAGTTTATCAGGTCGTGTGGTGTAACCATTTACAAATGACCAAAAAAAAGCATGTTTGTGTCTCTCGCGGTCTTATTGGCTCTAATTGTCCTCGGGTCCTTCCCCAGACTTCTACCGCCGTGTCTTCTTTTGAAGTTGAAAGACTTGAAACACGAAGCACATCACCTTCATGTGAGAATGTTCCTCTTTTCTCCAGAAGCTCTTTGCTGAACTATAACGAGAAATACACCTCTAATGTGTCACGCCTAACATCTCTTTAACCCCATCGCGGTGCACCACAAACAAACAAATGCGCGTGATGAAGTGCAAACGGCAGCAGGTTGGACGAGGAGGATGGACCTCAGAGCAGCAGGAGAGATGTGCGTTTAATCGTTCTGTAATGGAGACATTCATGAAGCTCTTTGTGCTTTCTTTCCGTTTTTCTTCACCCTTTGACCCGGATAGATGTTCAGCGTCGCCGTGGGAGCGGAAATCAATTTTCCTCTGGTACCGCTGAAGTCTGTGCCTTAATGGTAGTGTAGTTAACCAAGAGCAGGGCGCTGCTTCTGCATGTGTGTGTGTGATCAGCTGCTCTGTAGACGGGTCAGCTGTACATTCCTGGGCATCAGCAGGAAAGATCCCTTCATGAATACAAAGTCTGTGTGTGTGTGTGTGTGTGTGCGTGTACATGTGTGTGTGTGTGTGGCAGAGTCGAAGCTGATGCCTTGCTGTAGGCAATGATTAACTATGCAGAACAAAGTTTGAGCAAACAACTGAGATACTGGAGTCTATGTAGGAGGAAGTCTCCAGGGCGCCGTTGAGTGAAGTTGCAGCGTTCAAGCTGCATCTCCTCTAGAGTCCACCAGGGGGCGACTCCTCCGGTCCCATTGAAGTCTATGAGAAAACACTGACTTCTCTTCTAAAGTGTTCCCTCAGTAAAAATGATCCTAACACTCCCTTCTTGACCGGTCTTTGTGCCTCCTGGTTCAAGATAACGTGGCTAACGTGAGAAGGTTATCACCCCGCTGTGATTAACTCTCCTGGTTAGCTTCATAAAATGGGATAAGATGAGTAACACACTATTCCGTCACTTCCTGTCCCTCTTGAGAACATCTGGAACGCTTTCAAGTCACAGTAGAAGTACTAAATTAGAAGTGCATCATTTAGTTGACTCTTTGCATTTTTAACCCTTGCGTTTGACTCTACATTCCTCCACATTTCATCACATGACGAGAACCAGCTTGATGAGACTTGTTAGTCACCTGCACGTTTTGTGTGTTGTTGTGGTTATTGTTGCGTGGCAATGCGGTGAACCGGTTCCCTCTCACACGTTACCGGTCCACCGAGCCGGCGTGCAGCTCGCCGCTCGCGTCTGATCATCTTCCATCTCCTCACTCAGCCGCTTCGTTCCGGCTCTTTCCGGTGACTCTTCACATTTTTAATGAGAGCGCACAAGTGAAACCGAACCAAGATATCCATGTCCGTCTCAGCCGTAAATATTCATGCACATCTCAACGCCCAAATGAAAAATGCATCTGCTGAACCAGTTGTGTTGTGTTGTGCGGCTGCCACTATCAAACAATTGATTCCTGCGTCGTTGTTGTCCACCCAGTTTATATTCCACTTAAATGAAACTAGTTCACGGGGGGGGAGGGGGGGCCCATTGGAACGTGACAGGCTTTAACAAAGACCTGGAGCAGGTGCATCACAGCACCTGATCCTGGAGGGGAACCCGCGCGCCGTAAACTGCTTCTCGGTAACGGTGTTAAATGTCCAGAGGTGCGTTTTGGTGATTTAGAGGCTCTGGTGACCTGGAGACCCGGCGCAGCTCAGCGCGCCGCTAATAAGCCGACTGTAAGTGTTTCCCAGGGAACGCACTTCCCGTTTTATGCGACGCTCGAGCGAGGCGAGTGCAGAGAGAGTTGCTTGACGGACGGATGTCTTCCCCTGTGCACGTCCCCCTGCAGAAGCCTCCGTGTGTGTGTGTGTGTGTGTGTGTGTGTGTGACATGAGCGGCGCGTGCCGCCACAGAAGAGATAAACGGGGCCCGAGGCATGAGGGATGCACCGGGCTCACCAGGGCCCTCGCAGGGGTCGCTGCCGGGGGTCGGGGGTCACTCAATCCGGCCGAATCCCTGAGAATTAACGGGAAGCAGCAGAAGTCCGGCGAGCAGGAGGGAGGCAAATGTCAGACGTGCTTTTCATCGGCCCCCAATCTACCGTAGAGCAGCGAGAAATGACATCTTCCATTGATTCTCAGTGGAGCTGCTGAGTCCTGATCTCGACTCCGGTCCAGCGCCTTTGTCGAACGAGTGTTGGACCTCACTAATGCTCCTGTGGCGTAATGGGAGAAAATCCCCCCTCGGCCAGGTTCCAAAGTCTCGAGTGAAGCCTGGAAACCAGAGAAGTGGAGGCAGTTAGAGCGGATTATTGCCCACGCTTCAGTACCCGTCACGTGAGTGGAAGCCGCGCGCGGCCGGTAATTCACAGTCGGCCGTTTTGGAGTCGATTAGTCGTTCTTTCATTTTGAATTTCTGCTAAACGGCAGAATCAAAGCGGCGCTTCCGTGACCTGATTGGTCGGTTAATCAAACCCCCCTTGTGTCCCCGGTGAGGCCTCCATCCTCCTTTGGTTACGACGCCTTAATGCAGGAGAGCAGGTTGCAGATACACGCCGATGCTGATTGGTTCCCCACCGTGTCTGCATCATTCCGCCCAGACGACCTGTTGCTGATTGTCTGCACCGTAGCTCGCAGCGTCTGAAGAGGGGGGGGGGGGGGGGGGGGGTAACGGACTTCGTTGCCCTTGATTCAGCAGTGTGTGTCCGTGGGGGGTCGTTGGGGGAGTTGTTGGTGGAGTCACGGCCTCTTTTCCTCTGTGTTTGCTGGGCGGCCTCGCTCGGGCTGATCCCGCCCCGGGGCTTTACAGCTATTTATAGAGACACGGCACCGCTTATGTGGCGAAGGCTGGGAGGACGGTTCTTCTTCTTCTTCGCCATAGTTCCACCATCAAGTCCCTTGTCCGAGGAATCAAAGCTTTCTCGGGACAGGTGTGCAGACGTGAGCGTCGGTTTTTCGTGGGAGTCGCGGTGGCAGATCGCGGCTCATTTCCCTCCCTTTTCACAGGCCTCCTTCCCCCATAATTGTTTTTCGCCACCACCGTCTGACATCCACGGCGTCCCGAGGTGAGCCCGAGTCTGACAGGACTTCCTTCACGGTCGGGGGGGGGTCGCGGCGGATTGTCATCGGTGGTGTTTTGCATGTCTCTTCTTCCTCCGGTCAATCTCCGACATGACGAGAAAAGCAGAAGGATGATGGATGGAGGAGAGAGAGAGGGAGGGAGGCAAGGTGGTGATGAAGAGTAGGATACTACACGCTCTTGTTTACACGCACACGCACACACGCACACACACACACACACACACACACACACACGCACTGAGTTCCTTGGAACAGCTTGGCCGGCCCAGCAGCCATCTGTGTTGACAATACATTGAAGTGACAGTTTAACTGTCCGTCGTCCGTGCATGTTTCACAAGACTCTCTGCGTCTCTCCGGTTGTCCTTCTGATTGACACAGAAAGCAGGTGGACACCTACAGCGCGTCCCATCCCGGAGAAGCTTCCAGAATTGCTGAAGAATCTAGAATCTCGTTGCCATCGGAGCACACAAACTGAACCGCACGCAGAGAACACGTTAACCGCTCAGTCGTTTTAATGACGGTGCAGGTTTTTTAACTTTTCATTATTCGCTTACCGTGTTAGCACCAGTGCTAACTCCCACTGACCAGGTAAAGGAAGTGGCTGGACGTGTCACATGCTCAGTAGATCATTCAGAGGAGGAATGTTCGCCGCTGGCAACCAGAGGGACCATGGACAGCTCATGCATCTGATGCATGGTGCAGGATCACAGCTTCAGCTGATTTGCATCGGTTGTCCCTCAGCAAGCTGTAACAAGAGTAACGGGATAGCAAACGGTACAGGGAGGAAGCCGCTACACACGCGGTTCAAAGCCAGCGGCGTGATCGTTATAGAATTCATCCAATTATCCTCAACGGGTCTCTAATTGGTTGACTCCCACTGAGAAAATGAACTAGATATTTCGGTGATTGGTCGAACCAGTCGAGTCGAGGGCCGATGTCTGAACGGGGCCTCCCGTCGTCCCGCTGGGAGGAACGCAAAGCGCCGTTCATTCCGCTCGAGTTGCCGGCGTGCTCGTGTTCCCCCGGGCGGGGCGCGTTCAGGTCGGCGGCCCGCCCCCCCCCCCCACCGACTCGTCCAGGATGGCGGTGGTTTTCACTCCGAGCGCTTTGCCGGATGACTCCAATTACCTGAAGCTAATTGCTGCGGCTGATCGGCATGTTGTGAAAGTAAAAACCGCAGCTGCAGATCGGCCACCCGACCTTCTGCTGCGCTCGCACACCTGCTGACCGACAAATGTTAGAAGTCCGAACTGTTCGTCTGGAATTTGTAAAATCTGCGACGGTTGAAAGCGGAGTTCAAGAGGCCTCTGCTTCTGCAGCTGCAGAGGAGAAGCTGCGGTGCTGAATGTCCAAGGAGAGGAGAATGTGCGCGTGTGTGTGTGACTGTGAATTATGTGAATGAGTGTGGGGTGGTGACTGTGTGTACACACACACGCACACACACACGCGCGCACACACGCGCACACACACGCGCGCACTGGCAGGCAGCAAACATTCTCAGGAGAAGAATGTGTGTGTGTGTGCGCGGATATTGGCCATGCCACCTCAGATTAGGCCTTGATGCGGCGGCGGCGGCGGTGGTGGTGGAGGGTGACCCCCTACCAACCATGCCTCCGTCATTAAGGGGGGGAAAGAATCCCGTAGCCATGGCAACCACGTTCTCGCTGCCAAAACCGGCCACAATGAAAGGAGAGGAAAGGGTGGGTGGGGGGGGAGAGGATGAGGGAGGGGCTGAAGCAGAGGGGGGGCTGGGTGGTGGTTGAGGTGGGGGGGGTGTGTCTGGTGCGTGGTGACAGATAGAGCTTGTAGGGCTGATGGAGAGAATGATGGTGAAGAAAGCTGCATAAAACAACAACAACAACAACAACGTTATGTTACGTTAGATATCACTTTCCATCCATATGCCTGCGTTTGGGTACCGAGCATCATGATGTTAAAACTAACACAAAGAAATCTTTGTGTTAGTTGTAAAAATGCAGTTCAACTCTAAAAAGCCCCTAAAAGAGGCTCACGCAGACCGCTAGCAGCTAGCAGCTAGCAGCTAGCTGCTACTGTCACTCAAAGCAGAGACTATTTATTAAGGCGACATCTCACTTCCTCTACCCTCAATACAACTCCCGTAGGAAAACCCGTAACGGCAAAGATGGCAGTTGTATGTCCCGCCCCTCTGGCTGGAAAGCCAATCATCTGCTTTTTAACAGTCAAGCTGGGAAACATTTAAGCCTATCGTCTGGTTCCGCTGACGCATACGCACAGAGACGATGGCGTGACACCGGCATTCTGGATAGAGACGTAAATTAAGGTTGGTGTCGTGAGGCCTTGCGCATGCGCAGTAACAGTAACCTGTGGGGGAAAAAGACGTTTTAAACCTTATTTTGGGGCAAAGTCGTCAAACTTTTTCAGCGATTTTTATCATATTCTACTGCTGTTTCTATACATGTGTTTTTTATGTCCCGATGACCCGTGAAAGTGCAGTTCTGACTCTCTGCCTGATAGGAGGCTGGTCTTGTTAGAGCTGCCCGGAGGCGTTGCAAAGATGGCGGCGAGTAGCACGACTTGCCTAAAAGGACTTTGCTCAAAGCCACGCCCGTGACTGTGCACGTCATTGAGTGTTTGACTTCCGATGAAACGCTTTGAGTTTCCGTTCACTTAGAGAGACGCGTGTTGGACCAAGAGGCCTCGTCGTCCTCTCCGCTCCTGAAGGTCACGTCTTACGTCAGTCACAGAACTTTACGAACGAGCCGCCCGCAGGGGTTTGCGGTAAACGGACTGATTGGGGAAGTGAAAGCAGGTGAACAAGAGGTCAGGAGACGCGGTGGGAACCACTCGCAGGCCAGAAGGGAAGTGATCTGAAAGGACGGGAAAGAAAATAAAGAGAAGAGCCCGGACATGACGCTGCGTTCCAGTGCTCCAGCCTTCGCGAACCCCGTCTGGTGTGCTAGTGTGCCGCGTCGGAGGCGCCTCGGATGTGTATCTGACTCGGTGCAGAGTACACTGACTGGTGTGTGTTTGTGTGGATAAAGAGGGTGTGTTGTGTGGCGGCGGCTGCAGCCCTGCGTCAAACAGGGTGTGGTGTGATAACAGCCAGGAAGTCTCTCTCTCTCCCCCCTCTCTCTCTCTCTCTCTCTCTCTCTCTCTCTCTCTTTCTACCAGCAAGATTCGATTCACAAGGAAGTTGCAACCAGTCTCACAAAGTGTCTGACGTATTCAAACAAAAGATGGTAATAATGAAATAAATCAGGTGCTAAAAGCAAAGCAAAATGCTTCACTTTAAAAATAGGAGCATTTATGTCAAAGAATAAAAAGGCTAAAGATAAAAATATGTGCAGCATAAACAGAGACACTTTGTTCTACTTTCATATCTTCACTTTGCAAATATTTTTCTCTTTTTCGTTGTTTTGTTAGTTTTAGAATAAATTATTGCAGAATTATTATCATTTTTTATGCTGAATTAGTAGCAAGTTGTTGTTTGCGTCTGTTTTGCATCGAGGAGGCGAACATTGAAAAGGACCTTGAGGAAGCTGAATTCAGAACGTGCAGGTGTTGCTGTTGCTGTTGTAAAGAACCAGCAGCAAAGAGCTGAAAGCGTCGGCAATCCGGAGGACGACATGAAAGGGAGGAAAAAGAAAAGGGAAATTAGCACAATTTGTTTGTCTGTTCAAGCAGAATGAATCATCGTAAAGTCGCTCAGTCTGTTTTCTGGCAACGCGAGTGAAGAAAAATAAATTTCACACCACTTGATGTGCACACGAAGCCACATTGTCCTTTCAGTTCATTTTGTCCACATCTCCATCTCAAAACACCTGTAACTTCTCCTTTCTTATTGTTAACACAGTATTCAGTTTATTTATGTACAGCGTCCAAACTTTTGACTGTGCTGTGCGTGATATATATATATATATATATATATATATATATATATATATATATATATATATAAAATAACAAACAGGCTAAAGGCAAAGCTGTTCTTCTGGTTCCATTTGAATGCAACTCGTGTGGTAATCATTTCATCCGATATCACACTGTGTTTCACCACCGTGGCGTTTCAATGCTTCTGCTTCTATTTTCTGTGAATTGTCACGTCACCGCCTCTGTAACCGCGTCTGTCTCACGGACGCTGGGCGCGTTCTGTCCTTCGGCTCCTCGTTGCCCCCGGCGAGGATCAGAGCCGCTCCGGCCCTGAACTTCCTGCAGGACCTCCGGCCGAGGCCCCTTTAAAGTCCACTCAGAGCCCCACCCGTCCCATTGACCATCCAGAGGACAACGCAGCTTTGTCCCCCCTGGGAGGGTTGTTTCCTGCCAGGCTCCCCCCGCCTGCTGGTTCTGTTGTGGCCCTTTTTCGTTGTTCCCCCTCGGACGTGTCCCTTTAAGAGGCGGTGGTCCCTCCTCGGCGGCCGGCAGGGTGGAGGCGGTGGAGCTGTCAGGGAGTGGCTGGTTCGGGGCCGGAGATAAGTTTGTCCTCTCTGTCCCCGTGCAAAGTCAAAGTGGACGTGTTCCCTCTGTGTGTGTCTGTGTGTGTGTGTGTGTGCGTGGGTGGGGTGGGGAGGTGGGCCTCCATCAGCATCACCACCACCACCACCACGTTCACTTGGGACACTATTTTCTGGAGGTATTGGTGGTGAACTCATGTTGTTCCCGTGTCAATCGCGGGTTGCATGGGGGTTTTGAAGAGGAGGGGGGGGGGGGGGGGGGGGGGAGAACACGTGTGAGGTCCCAGCTGTTCATTTTCATTTATTTTTCTTCATTTATCTCCAGTTTTTTTGTCTTTTTACTGGATTGCCATTGTTCTGGTTTGTCCTCCGCGTCTCTCCATGAGGACCACGTTTTCCATTCGTCTTCCATTCGACCCGGTGGTCGAATGGAAGACAAACATACGAAGGGGTGAAGCGTTCAAGGCTGAGAACGCATGAAAATCCCAGCTCTGTTGAGCTACAAACGCCGGCGCAGCAGGTTGCCGTTGGCAACCGATTTTCAGAAATTGGCATCCAATTCTGGGCCTTTGTGGCAACAACTGATCAAGAGAGGTTGTTTCCAGAATCATCACGTTAGTAATATTGGTTGAATTAGGGATATTCAAAGATTCCAAAGAAGTCAGAAGCAGTTGAAGCGTTGAGGCGTCTGTTTTAGAGAAGAAGGTGAGCCCACGTACTAATCACTGCCAACATGTCGCCAACATCATGCTGAAGCTTGGTTGCCCGGCAACCACTTTCAAAAGCTGTCACAGCGTTCGGACAGAAGTGCGTGGCAAAAAAAAAAGTTGTGATCGATCCCCCCAAGGAGGAATTGTAATACGGTTGGCAGTCACAAGGGTACCTGAACGCACCACCAACGCCTCAACGGATTTCTTTTTGTTTATCAAATGACAGTGCAAAGCACCATCTCTTCTGTGACTTATTAACCGAGCCCCGCCATGCACACACACACACACACACACACACACACACACACACACACACACACACACAGGTCAACTTCCCTGCAAAGCCTCCTTCCCTACCAGAGTCATCTCTCGTGTGTGCGCGTGTTTGTGAGACACTCCAGTTACATGAGTTGTGCAATGTTTCGACCCCTTAACTAAAATCCAATGGGAACGGAACTCCTGACCTCCCAACTTATGTGCTCCTCCTCGTTCTCCCTTCCTCCTCCCGATTGCCTTCAGGTGTTTGGTGCATTGTCCTTTTTCCCGTTGATACGCAGCTAAACGAAAATAATGCAACATTCAGTTTAATGAGGAAGAACCAGCTCTAAAAAAGGCCTCAGAGCTGCATTCTCTCCAGTGTCCAGCAGGGGGGCGACTCCTCTGCTCTAGTAGACGTCTATGAGAAATGACTCTACTTCTCTGTGGAGACCAGCAGGGGGCGACTCCTCTGCTCCCATAGACGTCTATGAGAAATGACTCCTTCCCTCAGTAAACATTGTAAACATGAGTTTCTGGTCTCAGTCTCTAGTTTCAGTAGAGCATGATGTTCATTTGTTAAATGAAGACACATCTAAAGAGGGGGGGGTGCTTTAGGGCGGGGCTACCGTGTGATTGACAGGTCTCCACCGTAGAGGTTTACATCATTTCTATGTCACTCCTCCTCAATCCAAATGGGCAAACTCAAGGGTTGAAAACATCTGTCCATCAGCCGATGTTGGCGTGAGGACCACGTGGACTGTTTGATGTCATCATCGGTACTTTTTTTATCCTCCATTCAACACAACAGTTGTGTTAGTTTGTGCTGCAGACCGGAACCTTTTCCGAAGCCAAAGCAAACCGCTTCATGCTAATTATCTTACTATCGGTCCTGCAGCCCGTGTCTTTGTCCCTTTATTTGATCTTCCGCCTGAATTATGTCCAAATAATAACTAAAGATGCCATGAAATCTATAAAGATGCATAAACTCTCCTCTTTGACCGCAGCTGTGACGGCTTTCGCGTTCCCCGCGCAGACAAATTACCGTTTAATAGCCCATTGCTGTCGACGGCGTGTCTGCAGGAATTTGGACGCCGCCACAAACTGAGATGGAACCCGCAGCGCTGTGAGCAGGAGGACATCATTTAGGTTGTTCCTCCTCCTCCTCTCATGCCCATTGGTGCTTTGGAATAATGCTGTTGATGGGTGTGGGTATAACCGGGCATGAACCGTCTACTTGGACCCTGTGATGGCATGAACAGAGTGTGGCTGAGTGGGGCAATCCACCCTCCCCCTACTCAACACACACACACACACACACACACACACAGGCCCGGGGTGTTGGAGGGAGGCAGCACTGACCCAGATAGTGTCTCTGTCCCTCCCTCCCTCTCTCTCACTAGCACTCGCTGTGCTGAGTATTTATTTCCCGCTGAGTCTTCGTATAAATGCGTGAAATTGTAAAAAATGATCCGTCAAAAGATCCAGGAGTCTTAATGGTGCGTTTACCGCCAGCTAGCTAATTGAAAACGCACAATGTTCTCGGAGATCAGTGTGAACAAACACTGCGGCGGTGCACACCACGTGTCTCGGATGTCGGGCTGCTGTTAAAGAAAAAGTGGAACCGTTAGCTGTTGTTGGGTAATAAAGCCGTGAAGGTGGGACGAGCCTCATTTAGATTTGTCATGATGTGTTCTCATTCCTTATGTTAAAAAACGAGACTTGGTTTGATCCTCCGGGGTCTGAGAGGCTCCATCGTCACCAGTAATCACATCGCTGGTACTTTGATCGTTTGCAGGAAGTTCATCCAGCCACGTCCGTCTTCGTCTTCTCACCGCCATCTGCTCATAGACCAACAGAAAAACACAAACTGCTCTCTGCAGTTGTACCCTGAGGGACGGGGGAGGGGGACGGGGGGCTTTGAGGACAAAGTGAGGGACGAGCTCGTCCGTCACTTGTGGTGACGGACCGGTTGTTTCCGAGCGGGTGTGAATGTCAGGGACCGCGCGAGGACGGAGCACAGTGTTCAGTTCACGCTCAGTCAGCCTTCGCCGGTTAAAAATAGACTCCCCCCAAAACGCGGAGGTTGGCCTGTTTGAAGACCAGACACGGATCCTCCGGCGGAACGAGGCCAGCGAGAGCGCACAACGAGGTGCTGAACGCTACACCTGCAGTCCACGCCGCGTGTTCCTCTCTCTGCTTCTTCTTTTTTGGGGGGATTGAGAGAGTAACACTCCCCCTCCCTCCCCCCCCGCTGTGTTGGGTTCGATGCTGGAGAATCCGGGTCGCAGAGAGGTTCTCTACCCCCACCCTGACTTCCTGTGGTGGGATCAGAGGCTGACGGGGTCACACCCACCCACCCCACCCTTCTCTATTCCAGGAACTCCACAGTGGGCCACCCCCCCTCCCTTCACACACACACACACGCACGCACACACACACACACACACACACACACACACACACACTCTCCTCATTTACACATGTACAACATGCACACTTACTTAGTCTCCTACTATCACTACTCATTAGTGCTGCTTTTCTCCACACACACACACACACACACACACACACACACACACACACACACACACACACACACACACACACACACACACACTCTTGTCCGCCCGGCAGATGTGGATCAAGTGGGATTTGCTGGAGATTCTGTTCGCCGCGGTTCCTTTGGGTGTGGTGCGAATGCTGCAGCTCGAGTGCAGAAAGTTTGAGACGACTTCGGCGCGTTTCCACGGTGATTTACTGCCTGCGCGGGCCGCCCAGCTCGGGCTCCCCCAGACACACAGGAACGCAGAGTCTGAGAGGCCTTCCCAATACCCTGGAAGCCTCTGCTGGAGTTCGGCCCTTCAGCTTCTTCTCTCCTGCAGACGGGAGGTGCTCTGCATCGCGCCCGGTTCGTTCCTCACACGGTGGAGTCACAACCTGACGAGCCATTTGGAAGAAGGCGACTGTTTGCAGTCCGTGCTTCCCCTGTAGGACTCAACAAGCGGCCCGTCACCAGATGACGTGTGAGGCCGAAACAAACAACAAAAAACAAATGCAGCGTGCTTCAAGGCGTTTACCGGAGGACTCTGATTCCAGATGTTTCGTTGACATCGTTTCCACACATCGTGTCGATTCTCGGAAGCCGCGGCCTTCTCACGCTGACGTCGTTTGCACGTGCACATTTCTTCCTCTCAAACTCACCATAGAAAGCTCTCCTTGCGTTTCCTGTGGCTGACAGGAAGTGACGGTGAACCAAAACCCAGCAGATTCAAAAGGTCCACAAACAAATACGCAGTTTGGTTCCCTTTCACAGTCAAATGAAATGACTTCATTACATCACCAGCCGTCCATCTTCAGAGTCAGGAGTCGTGTCACGGCGTTATGCATTACGGGCCGCATTAGTAAAGAGAAAGTAAAAACTTCTTGACAAAATGGTTTGGGGTTCAGAGGCGGGAGTGAGTGGGTTGCCTGTTGGGGGAGGGGGTTGCGGGAGGGGGGGGGAGAAGGTGTGGCATTGAGCTGCCTTCACCTTTGTTTGGAGACACAGAGGGGGCTCTGTCCCATCACAATGGGACTGAGAGACCAGTGTGTGTCCTCCCTGTGAGTGTGTGTGTGTGTGGGAGGGGTTGAGCGAGCAGCCACACCCCGGCTGATTGGCTGAGGCCACACCTCAGGCTGGAATCCGCTGGGTCACGTGGTCACATGGTGGCCTGCAGCAGACTTTGGGCTGACCTGTGTTTGGCTCTGCGGCTTCTCTCTGCACTGGATTCTCCTTAAAGAAAGAGTTCATTTCCAACTGCATGAATGAAGTACAGTAAGTGTGTTTACTGGAGTACTTATTACGCAACGCAGCCTTCAATGCCTTCAACTATTGCCACTTTGATGAGTTGTTGCTACTTTTACTTGCTGTTTTTGTGGATTTCAGACTCACAACTCGTGAGTGTTTCCCACGACAAGCAGACAGGAACCGTGGATCTCGTCTGTGTGTATTTGAGCCTCCGTCTCGCCGTGAGAAAGGAGGTGTGAAGTCATCACTTCCTGTCTGCTTCTCGCTCACACAAGGTCCCATTTGGCCTCAAACCCTCGACTGTGTTCCGCCCAAAAGTCGACTGCGACCGAACGACCGACCGCGCCGGCGAAAGCCAAGTTTGAAGAGGAAGGAAACGGTCGGAGGGGAAGTTATCCTCCGTTACGACCCCCCCCGCGCGTAGGTTATAGATCAGCAGCATTCAAAGCGAGGGTCACGGCCCCTCCTCGGTCCCCCCGACTACCTGAGATTCAACCTGTCAATCATGAGCGCTCCGGTTCAATAAGGGTTGTTTGCCGTTATCACTGCTAACGGCGGGTTTGAGGTGTTGCGCTGGCGGTCGGGTAGATGATTCACGCCTCTCTAAATACCCCCCCGCTGATGGTTCAGCCATTGCTGCGTGGTTTTATTGCTCAACGGGAGCAGGACCTCAGATAGCACGTAGAGATGTGAGGGAGAGGAAGTGGACGCGGAGAGAAAATGGAGGCCGAGAAGAAGAGACAGGGTGTGTGCGTGCGTGCTGTACACTCCCCACACCTCCCTCTCTCTCTCTCTCTCTCTCTCTCTCTCTCTCTCTCTCTCTCTCCCCCCTGTGTGTGTGTGTGTCTCGCTCAGCTTCCAGAAAAGGGTGTGTCCGCCTGCCGGCTCTGAAAAGGAGGGAGGGGTCAGTCCACGGCTACTCCTCCCTGCTCGCTCTGTTATTTCTCTCTCGCTCTCATTCCCTCACTGGCGGCCTCGGGATTAGGCCTTTGTCTCTGGGCCTCCTCTGCCCCTCTTTGCCTCTTTGCCTCTTTGCCTCTTCACTTTCTGTCTATTTCTGTCTTTTTGTTTTTACAGAACGTGTGTGTGTGTGCGTGTGTGTTGTGTTACCCCTCCTCTCCCGGGGGGATTTGTGATGTTTTTTTTTTTCTTTAGCCAGCTTTGAGATCCGGAGGTAATTCCCCCCCCCTCCTAACTCTCACGTGCCATTTCCTGTCTCACTCCCTCTCCTACCTGTCTTCCTTTTCACATTTTCCTTCCTCTTCTCTCTTCGCTTCCTTCTTGTCCTCCCACTTCACCCTTCATTCCCTTTTTCAATCCCCCCCATCAACTCCC